>JAKWJA010002492.1:41256957-41717327 GCA_027704765.1 Solanum habrochaites | reverse complement strand
AAAATAACTATGTTGGGCCGTGCTTTAGACGGGCCTGGACGAATCTAGTATATATATATAAACAGCTGAGCCAAATGTGCAAACACCTTGGATAAGTAATTTTGCACTTGTGAAATAACTTAATTATGCAGAAAAGAAAATAATTAAATTAAATAAGAAGAAATGTACATGCATATCGTTACTTGATTCGAGATCATCTATTGAGCACATAAATTCAATCTCGCATAGAGATTGAATTTTCTAGCTCAAAATTCATCTTTTGGATTTTGATTTTGCAAAAACAGATATATATAATCAATACTCTCTTTAGCCGAGAAAAATACATTATTTTGTATAATGTAAAAATTCATTATGTATTGGGACATTTGCTTTTCTTTGGACATAAAACCGCGTGTACAGAAACCACTACACGTTGCACACATTAGAAAAAGTACCAAGTAGATGTAGTTACTACTTTAACACTACTATTTGTAGTACAAATTATCTTGCTTTTTGTACAACAATTTGATGCCATGTTCGTCCTCCCAACTGTCATCAATATATCAATATATAAACGTGGATTTCCACCTACGTGACATGTCTTAATGATCAGAAAAATATTTATTTTAAACTAAAATGTTAGGGTTTTTTAAATTCTTTACACAATAATATTATGTTTGTATATATATTGATAGTAATAAGTTATTTAATGAGCATTACACCTCCTAACTTTTAATAATATATATAACTTCTAACCTTTTAATTTAATAATATATATATATATATAACTCCTAACCTTTCATATCATAACCTTCAAATTATTTAATATGAAAAATTATAACTCCTAAATGTTACACTATAAAACCTCATTTTGAGCACTGTATGATGGTCATTTTTATTTTTATTTTCCTTATTCTTCATCTTTGTTTTTTTGATTTTTTAATTTCTTTTGTCTTCTTTGATCTTGTTTTGGCACGAGAGGAATAATAATGGAAAATGTTAGATATTTTGCATAGTTTGATTTCGTGAGGTAAAATAATTTGACATGTCTAATTATCATTATCACTTTGTTCTATTATAATTTTACATTTGATATTATCAGTTTGGATTGTTGATGATGCAAATCATGATTCTTTTATAGAAAAATTATTTGTTCATTTCTCTTTTGCTTCTCTTTGTAGTTTTTGAGATTTTTTTTTCTTATTCTTGTAGTTCTAAAGACACTACTGATTGTTTTTATTCATTTGTAAATTTTGAAGAAGTGAATTATGTTATGTTGAGAACATGATCCTTATTTCCTCTTCAAATCATATATAACTAATATTTTTAATATTTTTGCTTAGTTAGTTAACTATAATTTTATGTCTTTTTGTTGTTATTATTGTAAGGATTATTTGTAGTTCTCCGATTAAAACCCCCAATGCAATAAGAGTTGATTAGTTCCTTATCAGCTTACATAGTTAATTGAAAAAATGTCAACATATCTTATTTTTAATTTCGTCTAATAATATTTTCCTCCTCACTAATAATAAAAAATGTTATACAAATAAATAATAAATATAAGTAATAAAAAAGTGATATATCAAATATCAATATAAAGTAAATAAAATACTAAATATTAAATAAAAACATGTTATATAGATAAGAATCAAATTATTCCTCTTACAATTTCGTATCTCACAATCACATAACAATAATATGGTAAAATATATAATTTTAACGTTGTATTATTTATTATATTATTTATATACAGAAATTATTTATAGGCTAGAAAGTTGTATCACAATTTTGAGAATTTAATAAACAAAAATTAACTATTTTATTTTATTTATAAAACACTCGCAGGACTAATTTTTTTGACGATTTTATTTTTGTATGTTCCTTTTGATTAATTTTTTATTTTATGTTCCCTTTTAAATTTATTTTAATTAATTTTTTCTCTTAATAGATTTCTCTCCTATAATATAAAATAAGAGAAAAAAATATATATTGTTCAAAATAATAGTAATCACTAAAAATAAATTTATTAGTAGAAGCATATTTAGAGACTTTTTAATTTATTTGAAATTCTAAAATGAGGTAAAAAAAAATTGTCATATAATAATATAAACCATAAAAATGGTGGAGGATTTTACTTAAACATATTTTTATTATTAAAAAGATTGTAACTTTTTTTTACTTTTTCTCTTAGTTTTATATATTTATTTTAATTAATTTTTATCATAAAACTCGACCTCTTCATATTTCATAACCTCTATACTTGAATTAATATTATTAGTAATACCTATTAGCTCCAACTTTATACCTTCATATACTTAATGTTTAAATTTGTGACATCTTAAAAATACATCAAAAAATAGTTCTAACCAAATATATTTATGTTTAGCTTTTATTTATGTTTGGCTTAATTGTCCTCTACTTTAATCTTGTAATGCAAAACCATCCACAAAGATTACTTTGTGTAATTATTTTTATTTCTAATAAGAATGATACAAAATAAGATATATAAAAGAGAATAATTGATTTATTTTTTTTTTGCATGAAATTATAAGAGCAAGATCATTAATAAAAGTCAAACTAAAAACAATTCTTGAAAACATTAAAATGTATTTGTAGATACGCTTAACAGCGGGAGATAATCAAAATTATTATGAAGTTATTTTAAAATTTTCAATAAAATATGAATCATAAAAAATATAATAAAAATTATATAAGAGAATTAATTTAAACAGTTGCATAAATTAATAAAAAGCTAAAGACAAGTTAACTTGATTATATTAAGAACTATGCTAATTGTTACTATTTTAAAAAAAATATAAATTCATAAAAATCTATTATATTATATAAAGTTGGATCTCCACCATACTGATATGACATACCTCAATGATTAGGAAACCTATTTATTTATTTTCTCAAATTTTTGGAGGATTTTTTTTCCTTTTTTACAGACATAAATTGATTTTAATTAGAATTGTTTAATTTCCTCAATTTAAGGCTTATAGTAATTAATAGATTTTAATTAATTAAATTTTGCGAAAGAGAACGTATTAGTAGATCTTAACCATTTCCTTAAATAATGATTTTAATTATTTAAATTTTGGGAAAGATAACGTTTAAAATCTAATTTTTAATTTTGACTAATAACCCTTAACCGTCCATAAATTAAGGCTATAATAATTGGTGACAACATTTACAATTTTGAATTAGAATTAATGCTTTTCAACCTCCAAAATATTAAGGTCGTATATATTGCACTTTTACTATTTAACTTTTCATTAATATTTTTATTCTTTTTATAATTTTCTTTGGATTTAATTTGATGATTTGCTACTACTATTTTAATAGTTAAAGAAAAGATGTCTAACTGTACATTGTAATTTTTCATTAATCTTTCATTCTCTTTATAAATTTCTTGGATTGATTTGATTTGATTATTTGCTAATATTATTTTAATAATTAATGAAAAAAGATGTCTAATTTTATATCGTCTTATTTGGCAGGAAGTTCAATATGATTTGACAAGATCTTCCTAGGAAATTATATCAATTATAATGGAAATTGTGAAGGTGAGAACAACGTCAACTTTGTTGTCATGCAAACTTGCATATTGTTTTTATAATTTATATATTTTTTGGTTTTTCTATATTGTATTTGGTGTCTACATTAGAGTCTATTATATATGAATTCACAACGAGTAAGGCTCCATCGGGAGGAGAAATTCCTATTAAGGAGTTCTTTTGTACTCAAGATTCGACGAGACAACTGATTAAGATACTAACAGTCTCTTTCAATACACTTTATTTTTTTCATGTTTGTTTATAAGGTTTTTTCACCGTGGAATGTAACATTTTAGTTTTATTGTGAAACATATGTTAATTCATTGCGTAGATTATTTTTTCCCTTTACAAAAACATAATATTTTAGTATTGTAAAGGTAGCTAATTACTAAATTGTTGATATTGTAATGTCCATCATTTTAAAAATGGTATCCAACATCTCCATTACCTTTATGTAATGACCCATTTGATCATTTTGAGTAGTAGAGCTTTTTATTTCATAAAAGACTCTATCAAGATTTTAAATGAATATTTTAAACTATTCGTAACTACAATTATAAAATAAAGGGGGGAAATTTAAATAATTATTTTAGTTTATGGTTAAAAAAATAATATTATATTAGTAGTGAGTCACTTTTACTATTTTTTATAATTAGCCATATAATAATTAGGTTAGTAAATAATCTACAGAAGAAAGGAAAAAAATAAAAGAGCCGCACGATGGTCAAAAACAAATTCAATAAGCGCTTTAGGTGAGCAAAGTTTTTCGGCTTTCAATATTAGATTTGTTGTTTATTTGATTGGATCACAATATAAACTTAATATTTTGGTCCAAAAAGGGTTACACTAGAAAATTGGTTCCTGGGCATCATATATTTATTGATTTAGGTGGATTAAATCGTTATGTTTGTTTGCCGTGATGATTGTAGGGATAATAATAATAATCATAATAATATAATATTGAGGGAATGTTATTTGGTCTTTAGAGGCTATTGTGATTTGCTTCTTTCAATTATATAATATTGTTATTATTACTATATTAATTGAATTAGATGAGAAGTTAAAATTATTAAGGTTGAAATCCCATATGGTTGATGTAATTTTCATTAGTCAGTGGATTGGAGAGAAATAATTTAATATTTTATGTTGTTAGGTTATTAATTCTTAAAGACATAGTTTAATTATGTTAGTGGATAATTATAGATTATGGAGGATATAGATGGTTGTTTATAGGATGAGTTCATTACGATAATTGGTGATAAAAATGAATCATGGCAAGTTGTAGTCTTTGATTTGACTTAGAGTAAGGGTTGTACTTTTAGTTTAGGATTAATTGTTGCCACTATATTAATAACTAGTTGACTTCAATTCTTAATAATAATTGTATTTGTTTTTCAGTTATCATATTATGATTTAGGTATTGATATATTGAGATAAGTAATCAATATTTAATATATTATGTTAGTTGAATACCATTTAAATTATGTTATTTTGAGGAATTAAGTTTTACCCTTAGGCTAAAATTTTAGGAAAATTAATTATAAAATTGGGTGAATTTTGGATCTATGCTAACATATAGTAACATAGGTGTCTATAGACTCGTTAACTAACAAACTATGAACATATATTTGATAGATTGGAAGGTTCGAAGGCATTGAGGAAAGGCAAAATATTGATGATGTAACTCTCTTGACTTCGGTTCTTCGGTGGAGGTAGGTTATGGTTTATGCTATTTGATAGTAAACTCTTAATAGTGATTGATATCTATTGAATGATATTGTGAAGTTTTCTATGTACTTGATTGTGTGATTGTGTGGCTTTGTTGTGTGTTTGTGATTGGTCTGAAATCCTGACACCATGAAATTTATATTCTTGAACCCTCTTTATCGAAGTGATGCCTTAAATAAAGAAAGCTCGATGAAATATTATTAACGAATAGAAAAGTGGTGATATTAAATGATAAACTAATGATATTATTGGATCAGAGTGTCACGTTCCGAAACAGTATTCTTGAATCAGAGTGTCACGTTCCGACACGGTATTCATGGATCGGAGTGTCACTTTCCGACACGGTATTCATGGATCGGAGTGCCACGTTCCGACACGGTATTTTTAAATTGGAGTGTCACGTTTTGACACGATATTCTTGGATCGGAGTGTCACGTTCCGACACAATAATATTAAAGGATAACATGTTAAATTAACGGAAGATACTCAATCTCAAAGAACTCAAGTCCCAAAATGGTTTGGTTTGGAGGCATGAGTCCTGTGTGATCTTGATATGGTTAACTTATTATGTACTCACTTTAATGTTGTTGACACTTGTTCATTTGTTTGTTGCTTATCACCTATTAAGTACTATAGTTGATTTTATACTATTATTCTTTGTATATAGTTATTATTTTGGGTTGGTCGATGACACTTACTCAGTACATGTTGCCTCGTACCGAGTCCTACTTGTATTTTTCTTTATTTTTCTTATGTGGAGTGCAGCAAGTGTACCGAAAAATTTGAATCGCCCTCAGCTCTATCAAGTCTCGGCATATCAAGTTCAAGGGTGAGCTATTCATTCGAGCTTGGGTTGGATTCTCTCAGTCTATCACCTATGTCCTTAGTTTTCAAAACGAATTACTTTATTTCATTTATTTTTGTGTCTTTGATACTCATAGACTTAGTAATTGGAGATTAGATGTCCTTAATGTCATGACTTTCAGGTTTTGGAAAAATATATTTAGTAAGTTTTTGAGCTTCCGCATTATGCTTGTAGGTTGTAAGTTGGGGTTAAATTCGTTGGTTCTCCTACCTAGGGGGTTAAGTGTGTGTGTCACTCATGACTCGTTTTGGGTTGTGACAAATTTGGTATCAGATCATTAGATTCAGTGATCTCATCACACAAGGACAAGTCTAGTAGAGTCTTGGGAAACGGTACGGGGATGCATTTACTTTTCTTCGAGAGACTATAGGACTTTAGGAAAACTTCATTCCTTCTTTCTTTCGTGCTACTACTTGAATACAATTGGTATCTAGGTGATACAAATTGATATCTAAACTTCTTCACTCTATTTCACATATGAATAGTATTAGAATGTTATAATTAAATTAACAACATTAGAAAAAAAAATTATGTCCTTGAAAATGCAGTTAGTAAAGTCATCATAGATATATGTGTTGCATACCAAATGATGAAATTATGTTGATGCAAGTTAGGACATAATCTATATGATAATTTCATATTAAATATAAACAAAAGTCATGATACGACTACCACAATAATCTAGATGTTTACTTGAAAAAGTTGTGATGTGTGTTAGTTTGTTAACGACCTGATCTAATAATGAATTTAATAATATTTTGGATCTATTCAATGGATATAAATGTATTAGATATTGGTGTACAATTTCAATAGGTAAGATGTATTCTAGTGACAGATATAACGAACTTTTAAAGTATGATAATAGTGTTATTGAAAATGAATACATCGATTGTCAAATGTGAATACTAACTATTTCAGAATTTGTCAGTTATAGGACGTATTTAGATAATGAGATTTTGTGTTGCATTCTCATTTAAGAAGCCAACGAGATTGTTATTACAAAATCTTGAGTTAAGCTTTATGTTTCATACATATTTTAGTGGTGGATATTTGGTATGGTATTAATGCAATTAGGTTGTGAAGTGTATCTTGAGGATTCTAAAGGAGTACTGACGATTTTATCTTAAGCTTCAAAAAGTAGATTGATACTAGAATGACAAATTTATTGGAAAAGAAAGTCCTTGTGAGTATACTTTGGGTTATGTAAATTGAGAATTTTAGTAAGAAAGTGCGTATAATATTAGGTTAGTTCCTTGAATTTATACTTGAGTTTAAGGTGTCGGTCAGGGAAAAAGGTTCACTTTGTGGTGAAGACAAGGGCTAACAGAGCATGATGGTAAAAGAAATTCGTGAGGAAATGTGATTGAGATAAAAATTTATAATTAGAATTTGGTGGTTGAATAAATTTTGTATGGTAATAAAGACTTGCGAGTATCTAAGGTTGTGACTTTCTACTCTTTGATGATTAGCGTGTTTATGTGGAAAGTTTTAGGAGATGTTGGGATACCTTTTGAATAGATTTAAAGGACAAAGAGTCATATAAAAAAAAACAAGTTAGTGGGAGCAGAATAGCCTTTGAAAAGAGGTAAGAGTAAGAATATTTTCTCCGATTGCAAGGACTTAAAGGGTATCTTCAATGGGATTGATAATTGGGTTCAGAGTTGCATACTTTCATCCGTTTGCTCTGATTATGGTAATAGTAACACATTTTCATCATAATGAAAAAAAGAACTAGTGGATTAGACTTGACAAAAAAGTGTACATATGTCCAACTTGAGTGTGATGATAAGTTCTTTTGTGGTGTGAGTTTGGTAATGAGTACATTTGAATTATTTTTTTTGCGAAGGATATGAAAGATTGATGAAGAGGAGATTGATGATAAGTTAAGATACATTAATTCATAAAAATCTTTAAGGTAACGGCTATGTTGATAGATAGGAGATTGAGTTACACAGTTGGGTTTACAATTCAAGTTTTTCATTGTAAGTCTCCATTCATGGAAGTATTTTTGTCTAAGATATAGATTGGTAAGATAATAAACGATCACCTCCACTGTTAGGCATTTGGAATAACTTATGTATGGTTTGAATTGTACAGTTAAAAGATCTAAGGAAAGGTTTCACTTAAAAGTGGTGGTTCATATAAGGTAAAATGTCATGTGTGTCAGTAAAGGATGAGATCGATAAGCGAGCTAGAGAAATTAACACGATTCTGATATATTGAAGGATCAAGATATTTAAAATTTTGCACTATGAGACCCCTCGTATAAATCCTTAGGGTGTAGTTGAAAGTTGTATTATGTTTGTCGATGAGTTTGTGACTGTGAGATGTGAACTAGTTCGGTATAGACTTACTAGGAGTTTCTCATTGACTTTTATAAAGATTGAGTTTTGATTTGGATAACAAACAATGAGGTATGGGAAATTTAGAATTTTACGTGGGGTTAGATTGCTAAAATTAAGATAGATGACTTAAGAATGATGCACAGAGTGAGATATAATTCTACATGGTTATTGAGAATTTAGAGTTGGACTAATACTACTCTATTGATGGGACTACATAAAAAGTTATGAGGTTTTACATAGACATTTGATGGTGAATAGAGGTTATGAGCATTTAGTATACTATTTAATTTGAGTGATCAAGAATTTTCCTAAGTGTTGGCATGAGGTATGCGATGGTTTAGAATGACAGCTAAGACATAGTATGTGAAAGTTTGTGAAGTTGACTTTGGGTGTGATTTAATAATTTTTTTTCTCGATTGAAAGTTACGATCAAATTTGAAGTTAGTGTTATAGCCCTAGTCGTGATTCGTATTTGTCATGAAATACATATATAGAAATAGAGATAGTCATAGTTTGAATATGTATTTGAAAAGAATATTTAGATACTAATTATGGTTGGGGAGTAAGGTAGATGATCGATGTGGTTATGATGTTTTATTAGTATTAAAAGTGTTGACTTCAGTGGATATGAGGTTCGATAAATCAAGAATATGTCTTCAATTATAATGACTAAATTGGTGATTGTGGGTAGCTAGAAGATCATGGAGATAGAGCCAGATGAATTTAAATGTTTGATGTGAGCTCTATGTAAGGAATATGTTGAATTATTCGACCTTTATTCTAAACATTCTTATATGGCTACCTATTTAGTCTTGGACATGAATTGGAGTATGATTCACTACCTATTCCCATCCATGTTTTTACTTACATGGGTGAGTCCCTAGTAGTGGATTAGGTGTATTGATTCTATGATTGTCCTTCTCGTAGGGTGACAACCTTGGTTAGACTTGTTCATTCCAGTTATGGGAGATTTGATGTTGTTTGGGATAGTTGAAGTATACAACTGATTCTATACTCACAACTTTACTTATGAGAATTTATAGGATATATAGTTACCATGAAAATTTAAAGTTGTTCGATAGAATTAAGATTTATCTCATCATTGGTATCATGTTTTGGCTATGTGTGATTGAATGTCAGGACCATTGAGTATAATTTTTTCATTCGTAAGGTTTGTGTATGATAGCTACTAATCTTGCATTTGGATAGTACTGTTAGAAGTTGTGTATGCTTGAGTATATTGCTCGATGGATAATTACTTGATCATTTTCTTCTTGAGGTTAGATAAGTTTAATTTTCACTTGATATACCTTATGTCTAAAGTTCATTTTTAATTATAACATAAGCCCGTGAAAAGTTTATGTTGTGAGAATGAAATATTGATAAGATCTATGATGATCTGTGTATTTTGAGTGTGGTGGTTGGTTATTCACTTCTGATTAGAATCAGTATTGATTCAACATTTTATCGTGATTATGTGAGATAAAATAGCATCTAATGGTTTGTAGAGGTCCTTGAGAACATGTTGCATATGTGCGTACGATTAGCTTGATGATTATTGTGAATACATACAACCATAGATACCACTTGAATATTGATATGACTCTATTTGATGCATAGTTGGAGGACATGTAGATCTCCATTGGTTGGTTTAATACTTTTGAGATAAGACCTTGGGTACTACTATTTTGAATGAATTGTTGAGACAACTATTCTTTCTTGTCTTGCCTTCTTCTGATCGTTCGAGGACGAATGATGGGAAAATTGGTATCTAATGCAATGACCCATTGATCGTTTTGAGTACTAGAATTTTTTATTTCATAAAAGACTCTTTCAAGATTTTAAATGGGTATTTTGGACTATTTGTTACAATTATAAAATTAAGGGGGACAGTTTAAATAATTATTTTAGTTTGTGGGTAAAGAAAATAATATTATAATTAATAGTGAGTCACTTTTACTATTTTTATAATTAGCCATATAATAATTAGGTTAGTAAATAATGTAAAGAAAAAAGAAAAAAAAAAGAGCCGCGCGATGGTCAAAAACAAATTCATAAGCGCTTTAGGTGAGAAAAGTTTTTACGCTTTCAATATTAGATTTGTTGTTTATTTGATGGATCACAATACAAAATTAATATTTTGGTCCAAAAAGGGTTACACTAGAAAATTGGTTCTTGGGCATCATATGTTTATTGATTTAGGTGGATTAAATCGTTATGATATTGTTTGCCGTGATGATTGTAGGGATAATAATCATAATAATATAATATTGAGGGAATGTTATTTGGTCTTTAGAGGCTATTGTGATTTGCTTCTTTCAATTATATAATATTGTTATTATTACTATATTAATTGAATTAGATAAATAGTTAAAATTGTTAAGGTTGAAATTTCATATGGTTACTGTAATTTTAGTTAGTCAGTGGATTGGAGAGAAACAATTTAATATTTTATGTTGTTAGGTTATTAATTCTTAAAGACATAATTACTTATGTTAGTGGATAATTATAGATTGTGGAGGATATAAATGATTGGTTATAAGGATGAGTTCATTACGATAATTGGTGATCCAATGAATCATGGCAAGTTGTGGTCATGGATTCGACTTAGAGTAAGGGTTGTACTTTTAGTTTAGGATTAGTTGTCGCCACTATTTTAATACTAGTTGGCTTCAACTCTTAATAATTAATTGTATTTGTTTTTCAGGCATATTATGATTTAGGTATTAATATATTGAGATAAGTAATTAAATATTCAATATATTATATTAGTTGAATACCATTTAAGTTATGTTATTTTGAGGAATTAAGATTTACCCTTAGGCTTAAATTTTAGGAAATTGATTATAAAATTGGGTGAATTTTTTTATCTAGGCTAGGCATATAGTAACATGGGTATCGATAGACTCGTTTACTTACAAACTATGGACATATATTTGATAGATTGGGAAGTTCGAAGGCATTGAGGAAAAGAAAAATATTGATGACGTAGCTCTCTTGACTTCGGTTCTTCGGTGGAGGTAGGTTATGGTTTATGCTATTTGATAATAAACTCTTAATAGTGATTGATATCTATTGAATGATATTGTGAAGTTTTCTATGTACTTGATTGTGTGATTGTGTGGCTTGGTTGTGTGTTTGTGATTGGTCTAAAATCCTGACACCGTGGAATTTATATTCTTGAACCCTCTTTATCGAAGTGATGCCTTGAATAAACAAAACTCGATGAAATATTATTTACGAATGGAAAAGTGGTGATATTAATTGATAAACTAATGATATTATTGGATCGGAGTGTCACGTTCCGGCACAGTATTCTTTGATCGGAGTGTTACGTTTCGACACGGTATTCTTTAATCGGAGTGTCACGTTTCGACACGGTATTCTTTAATCGGAGTGTCACGTTTCGACACGGTATTCTTGGATCGGAGTGTCACGTTCGGACATGATATTTTTGGACCGGAGTGTCACGTTTTGACACGATTATATTAAAGGAAAACATGTTAAATTAACGGAAGGTACTCAATCTCAAAGAACTCAAGTTCCAAAATGGTTTGGTTTGGAAGAATGAGTCCTTATTTGTGATCTTGATATAGTTGACTTCTTATGTACTTACTTTAATGTTTGTAACGACCTGCTTAGTCGTTTTGAGCAGCAAATTTTATTTCTGGAAAACTAGCTGAGACGACGGACCCCACGACGGACCGTCATGGGCACGACGGACCGTCGAGGGGGTCTCATTCAAAAACACTTAGAATCTGAAAATTTGGGTACTGAGATCGACTCTCTGAACGTCACGACGGAATGGCAAGACGGAACGTCGTGGCCACGACGGACCGTCACAGGCCATTCACTAGAATCAAGTTTCTGACTGTGTGACGTAGCAGCAGGACGTACCGTCGCAGGCACGACGGCCCGTCACATGCTGCGTAATCCCAGACTGGGTCGGATTTCTGTTAATTAAATTAAGGGGCGTTTTGGACTATTTCCTGCTTTAATTATAAAGTAGTGGGTTAATGTTAATAAGTCTAATTACTTGGGGGTTAAAAGAGGTAACCTTAAGTTAATTAGTGGGTTATTATTGTCATCTTTTATACTTAATTATATGATAATTAGGGTAAAAGAAAGAGGGTTTGAATAAGAAAAAGAAAAAGAACAGAAAGAGAGGGAGAACGAGTAGAGAGAGAGAGAAACGAAGAGGATAGCAAGGATTTTGAGAAGATAGCTTGTTGATCGCAATTCTTCGGTGGAGGTAGGTTATGGTTTTTATACTATTCGTAGTAAACTCTTAATAGCGAATGATATGTGTTGGGTTGTATTGTAAAGTCTTCTATGTGCTTAATTGTATGCTTGTATGAATGTGATTATACAATTGTGATAAAATAAGCATGATGAAGCTATTGAATCCCAAATCTTGATAACCCCTTGTTAATGATGATGCCTTAGTATAAAAGAAGGCTTGATGAACTAAGTAATGGGGTGATGATGCCTTGGTATAAAAGAAGGATTGATGAATTAATAAGAATGAGATTAGTGGAGCGGGTGTCACGAACCGATACGTAGAATTAGGGGATCAGTGTCACGAACTGACACGTAGAATTAGGGGATCGGGTGTCACGAACCGACACATAGAATTAGGGGATCGGGTGTCACGAACCGACACGTAGAATTAGGGGATCGGTGTCACGAACCGACACGTAGAATTAGGGGATCGGAGTGTAACGTACCGACACATAGTAGTAGGGGCGAGTGTCACGTACCGACAAAAGAGGAATAAGATAATGAATCTTGAAGGATGTTAATATACTCAATCTAATGAACCTTATCCCAAATGAGTATGTTATTAAGGCTTGAGTCCTCATGTGTGAACTTGGCGGTACTTATAAATGATTTTAGAACTTGTTGTTGCTACACATTTGAGTATTATAGTTGATTATGAATATTATCTGATATATACTGTTTTTCTATTTTGAGTTGGCCGATGATACCTACTCAGTACCCGTGTTTGTACTGATCCCTACTTGTATTTGTTTTCTTCTTTGTTATTTGTGGAGTGCAGCAAACGTACCGTCGTCTTCAACTCAACCGCAACTCTAGCCAGTCTTCATTACACCGGATTTCAGGGTGAGCTAACGCTTCTAGCTTGGACTGGATCTTCTTACTCATGTCCTGATGCCTTGAAGCTCCGGCATAGACTAGCTTTTGTTATTTTAGCTTCTTAGAATATCTTAGTTTAGTAATTTGATCATAGATGTTCTTGTGGTGATGACTTCCAGATTTTGGGGAATTAATAGATGTTGAATTTTAGAAGTTATTGAATTGGTTTTATTAAAGAGTTTAAGTCTTCCGCATTACTTTCTGTTGATATATATTGAAATGTCTGGGTTTAGATTGGTTGGTTCGCTCACATAGGAGGGTAAGTGTGGGTGCCAGTCGCGGACCGTTTTGGGTCGTGACAAACTTGGTATCAGAGCATTAGGTTCGTTGGTCTCATCACACAGAAACAGGTCTATTAGAGTCTTAAGGAACGGTAGGGGGACGCCTTTTCTTTTCTTTGAGAGGCTATAAGACTTTAGGAAAACTCCATTCTTTCTTTTTTCTTCTTTCGTGCTATTACTTGAATCCAATTGGTATCTAGGTGATACAAATTGGTATCTGACCATCTTCACTCAATTTCGCAGATGGTTAGAACTAGAGCAACAACGACTGCGCCAACACCAACGTCGGCAAGACAAGAAGCGTCTGGGCCAGCCACTGGGGCTGTAGCTCAGAGAGAAGTAGTGACAAGGGGCCGTGGAAGAGGTCGTGGGAGGATGTCCTCTAGGGGAAGAGGACGAGCACCTAGCCCATCTGGTAATAGGGAGATGACTCCTCCACCGACTGAGGAAGTGGTAAGAGAGGGTGAGGATGGGGAGAATGAACAGGTGCAGAATGAGGAATTGCCACCCCAACCTACCCCAGAAATGATCAATCAGGTTCTTGCTTATCTTAGTGGGTTATCTGATCAGGGCCAGACACCTCCAGTGTTTTCTACACCAACACCTCCGGTTCCGGAGGTACAACATGCCGCTACTATGGCTCCCCGCATGGATGCCTCATTGGAATTAGGCACGTTTCCTCGTCTGACCACAGGGCCTATAATGACAAATGATCAGCATGAACTTTTCAGTAAGTTCTTGAAATTGAAACCTCCAGTCTTCAAGGGTGCTGAATCTGAGGATGCCTATGATTTTCTGGTTGAGTGTCATGAGCTACTACACAAACTGGGTATAGTAGAACGATTTGGTGTTGAGTTTGTGACTTATCAGTTTCAAGGGAACGCCAAAATGTGGTGGCGGTCACATGTTGAGTGTCAACCACAGAAGCACCACCTATGACTTGGGCATCATTCTCTAGTTTTTATGAAGAAATATATTCCCCCGGACTTTGAGATATAGGAAAAGAGATGAGTTCTTGAGCCTAGAGCAAGGTAGGATGTCGGTTACTGCATATGAGGCTAAGTTTTGCGCATTATCCAGGTATGCCACCCAACTATGTTTCAGTCCCAAGAGCGGGTTCGCCGTTTTGTGAAGGGGTTAAGGTCAGAATTGCGGATTTCAGCCTTACAGGTAGCGGCTACGGCAAAATCCTTTCAAGAAGTGGTAGACTGCGTAAGAGGTGGAAGGAGTGAAGCCAGATGACTTCACCATGGCATCGACATAAAAAAAGGTTTTCGAAAGGGAGGTGAGTTTTATGGTTCTTACTCTAGAGGACAGGGTTCAGGAGGTTACTCAGTCCGACCATTCAGTCTTCATTAACAGACTGTAGTTGGGGGGCCACCTCAGACCGGTCAACACTTCTCTGAGAGACCTATGCTTGACTCCAGGGAGTGTTATGGATGTGGGGAGACTGGACATATTAGGAGGAATTGTCCAAAACAGAGTTATAGACCCCCAATAGCTAGAGGTAGAGGTGGTCATGGTAGAGGCCGTTATTCGGGAGAAACGCGGTGGCCGAGGTAAATGGTGGTCACCAAAACGGTCGAGGTAACGGGCAAACTGGAGCCACTACAGCACAACATGGTAGAGGCACGGGCAGACAATGATAGGGCCCATTGTTACGCTTTCCCTGGACGGTCTGAAGTGGAGGCATCAGATGCTTGTTATCACAGGTAATCTTTCGATTTGTGATTGCATGGCTTCTGTTATATTTGATCCTGGCTCCACATTTTCATATGTATCTTCCTCATTTGCTACTGGTCTTAATTTGCATTGTGAATTGCTTGACATGCCTATTCGTGTTTCTACTCCGGTGGGTGAGTCTGTGATAGTTGAAAAGGTATATAGGTCTTGTCTGGTGACTTTTGTGGGGAGCAATACTCATGTAGACTTGGTTATCTTAGAAATGGTTGATTTTGATGTAATTCTAGGTATGACTTGGCTTTCTCCAAATTTTGCAATCTTGGATTGTAACACTAAAACTGTGACTTTAGCCAAGCCTGGGACAGATCCGTTAGTGTGGGAGGGTGACTACACTTCCAAGCCGGTTCGTATCGTCTCTTTTCTTCGTGCTAAGAGAATGGTTAGTAAGGGTTGTTTAGCTTTCTTGGCACATCTCCGGGATGATACTACCCAAGTACCTTCAATTGAGTCGGTTTCGATAGTCCGCGAGTTTTTAGATGTGTTTCCTGCAGACCTTCCTGGTATGCCACCGGATAGAGATATTGACTTCTGCATCGATCTTGAACCAAGTACTCGCCCCATTTCTATACCCCCTTATAGAATGGCTCCCGCTGAGTTAAGAGAGTTAAAGGCCCAACTTCAAGAGTTGTTGAGCAAAGGTTTCATTAGACCAAGTGCATCCCCTTGGGGTGCTCCTGTTTTTGTTTGTGAAGAAGAAGATGGGAGTCTTCGGATGTGCATCGATTACCGGGAACTAAATAAAGTAACTGTTAAGAACAGGTATCCTCTTCCTCGCATCGATGATTTGTTCGATCAGTTACAAGGTGCTTGTGTCTTCTCTAAGATTGACTTGAGGTCTGGTTATCATCAATTGAAAATACGGGCAGCAGATGTGCCAAAGACTGCCTTTCGAACCAGGTATGGGCATTATGAATTCTTGGTAATGTCCTTTGGACTAACGAATGCCCCTGCTGCTTTCATGAGCTTGATGAACGGGATTTTTAAGCCATATCTGGACCTCTTTGTGATCGTATTTATTGATGATATACTGATATACTCTAAGAGTAAGAAGGAACATGAGGAGCATTTGAGAATTGTGTTGGAAATGTTGAGGAGAAAAAAGCTTTATGCCAAATTCTCCAAGTGTGAGTTTTGGCTAGATTCAGTGTCCTTCTTGGGGCACGTGGTTTCTAAGGATGGAGTGATGGTGGATCCTTCTAAGATCGAAGTAGTGAAGAATTGGGTAAGACCTACTAATGTGTCAGAAATAAGAAGCTTTGTTGGTTAGCCAGTTACTACCGTCGATTTGTCAAGGGATTTTCTTCTATTGCTTCCCAATTGACGAACTTGACTAAGCAGAATATTCCATTTGTATGGTCTAATGAATGTGAGGAAAGCTTTCAGAAACTCAAGACCTTGCTGACTACCGTACCTATCCTTACCTTCCTTGGAAGAGGGTAAGAACTTCATTGTTTATTGTGATGCATCTTATTCTGGTTTGGGTGCAGTGCTAATGCAAGAGAAGAAGTGATTGCTTATTCTTCAAGGCAATTAAAGGTGCATGAACGTAATTATCCACCCCACGATTTAGAGTTGGCTGCGGTTGTGTTTGCATTAAAGCAATGGAGACACTATCTATATGGGGTTAAGTGTGAGTCTATACGGATCATCGTATTTTACAGTATGTATTTACTCAGAGAGATTTGAATTTGAGACAGAGGAGGTGGATGGAACTACTGAAGGACTATGATGTTACCATTTTGTATCATCGGGGAAAGGCTAATGTTGTGGCAGACGCCTTAAGTGGAAAGCAGGGAGCATGGGTAGTTTAGCTCACTTACAAGTTTCTAGACGCCCATTGGCTAGAGAGGTTCAGACTCTGGCTAATGACTTTATGAGGTTAGAAGTAAATGAGAAGGGAGGATTGTTGGCCAGTATGGAGGCGAGATCTTCTTTTCTTGACAAGATCAAGGGGAAACAGTTTGATGACGAGAAACTAAGCCGAATCCGAGATAAGGTGTTGCGAGGAGAGGCTAAAGAAGCAATAATGGATGAGGAAGGTGTTTTGAGAATTAAGGGAAGGGTATGTGTACCCCGTGTTGATGATTTAATCCCCACTATTCTTACAGAGGCTCATAGTTTCGGATATTTATACATCCTGGTGCAACCAAGATGTACTGTGACCTAAGACAACACTTTTGGTGGAGTAGAATGAAGCGCGACATTGTGGAGTTTGTTGCCAAATGTCTAAATTGTCAACAAGTGAAGTATGAACACCAGAGGCCCGGAGGAACACTTCAGAGACTGCCCATTCCTGAATGGAAGTGGGAGAGAATTGCAATGGACTTCGTGGTTGGTCTTCCAAAGACATTGGGCAAGTTTGACTCTATTTGGGTAATTGTGGACAGATTAACTAAGTCTGCTCATTTCATTCCGGTTAAGGTGACTTGCAATGCAGAGAAGTTAGCCAGACTCTACATCTCAGAAATTGTTCGGTTGCATGGAATTCCACTTTCCATCATATCAGATAGAGGTACGCAGTTTACTTCTAAGTTTTGGAGAACATTGCACGCGGAATTAGGTACTAGGTTGGACCTTAGTACTGCATTTCACCCTCAGACCGATGGACAGTCTTGAGCGAACGATTCAAGTATTGGAAGATATGCTTCGAGCATGTGTAATAGAATTCGGTGGTCATTGGGATAACTGCTTACCCTTAGCGGAGTTTTCATACAATAATAGCTCTCACTCCAGTATTGATATGGCTCCTTTCGAAGCATTGTATGGGAGGAGATGTAGGTCTCCATTGGTTGGTTTGATGCATTCGAGGTTAGACCTTGGGGTACTGACCTTTTGAGGGATTCGTTAGAGAAGGTGAAATCTATTCAAGAAAAGCTTTAGGGCTCAAAGTAGGCAAAAGGAGTATGCAGATCGAAAGGTAGGGACTTGGAGTTTATAGAGAAGTCCGCAAGTTGAGGTCAAGAGATTGCATCCATTAAGGTGCAATGGAAGAATCGACCAGTTGAAGAATCCACTTGGGAGAAGGAGGCTGATATGCAAGAAAGATACCCACACCTGTTTACAGATTCAGGTACTCCTTTTCACTCTTGTTGTTTTTCTTCTCGTGATCGTTCGAGGACGAATGATGGGTAAATTGGTATCTATTGTAACGACCTGTTTAGTCGTTTTGAGCAGCAGATTTTATTTCTGGAAAACTGGCTGAGACGACGGACCCCACGATGGACCGTCATGGGCACGACGGACCGTCGAGGGGGTCTCGTTCCAAAACACTTAGAATCTGAAAATTTGGGTACTGAGATCGACTCTCTGAACGTCACGACGGAATGGCAGGACGGAACGTCGTGGCCACGACGGACCGTCACAGGCCATTCACTAGAATCAAGTTTCCGAACTCTGTGACGGAGTAGCAGGACGGACCGTCGCAGGCACGACGGCCCGTCACAGGCTGCGTAATCCCAAGCTGGGTCGGATTTCTGTTAATTAAATTAAGGGGCGTTTTGGACTATTTCCTGCTTTAATTATAAAGTAGTGGGTTAATGTTAATAAGTCTAATTACTTGGGGGTTAAAAGAGGTCACCTTATGTTAATTAGTGGGTTATTATTGCCATCTTTTATACTTAATTATATGCTAATTAGGGTAAAAGAAAGAGGGTTTGAATAAGAAAAAGAAAAAGAACAGAAAGAGAGGGAGAACGAGTAGAGAGAGAGAGAAACGAAGAGGATAGCAAGGATTTTGAGAAGATAGCTTGTTGATCGAAATTCTTCGGTGGAGGTAGGTTATGGTTTTTATACTATTCGTAGTAAACTCTTAATAGCGAATGATATGTGTTGGGTTGTATTGTAAACTCTTCTATGTGCTTAATTGTATGCTTGTATGAATGTGATATACAATTGTGATAAAATAAGCATGATGAAGCTATTGAATCCCAAATCTTGATAACCCCTTGTTAATGATGATGCCTTGGTATAAAAGAAGGCTTGATGAACTAAAGTAATGGGGTTGATGATGCCTTGGTATAAAAGAAGGATTGATGAATTAATAAGAATGAGATTAGTGGAGCGGGTGTCACGAACCGACACGTAGAATTAGGGGATCGGGTGTCACGAACCGACACGTAGAATTAGGGGATCGGGTGTCACGAACCGACACGTAGAATTAGGGGATTGGGTGTCACGAACCGACACGTAGAATTAGGGGATCGGGTGTCACGAACCGACACGTAGAATTAGGGGATCGGGTGTCACGAACCGACACGTAGAATTAGGGGATCGGAGTGTCACGTACCGACACATAGTAGTAGGGGAGCAGAGAGTGTCACGTACCGACACAAGAGGAATAAAGATAATGAATCTTGAAGGATGTTAATATACTCAATCTAATGAACCTAATCCCAAATGAGTATGGTATTGAGGCTTGAGTCCTCATGTGTGAACTTGGCGGTACTTATAAATGATTTTAGAACTTGTTGTTGCTACATGTTGAGTATTATAGTTGATTTATGATATTATCTGATATATACTGTTTTCTATTTTGAGTTGCCGATGATACCTACTCAGTACCCGTGTTTTGTACTGACCCCTACTTGTATTTGTTTTCTTTGTTATTTGTGGAGTGCAGCAAACGTACCGTCGTCTTCAACTCAACCGCAACTCTAGCCAGTCTTCATTACACCGGATTTCAGGGTGAGCTAACGCTTCTAGCTTGGACTGGATCTTTTCCTCATGTCCTGATGCCTTGAAGCTCCGGCATAGACTAGCTTTGTTATTTTAGCTTCTTAGAATACTCTTAGTTTAGTAATTTGATCATAGATGTTCTTGTGGTGATGACTTCCAGATTTTGGGGAATTAATAGATGTTGAATTTTAAAAGTTATTGAATTGGTTTTATTAAAGAGTTTAAGTCTTCCGCATTACTTTCTGTTGATATTATATGAAATGTCTGGGTTTAGATTTGTTGGTTCGCTTACATAGGAGGGTAAGTGGGGGTGCCAGTCGCGGACCGTTTTGGGTCGTGACAATGTTGTTGACACTTGTTTCATGTGTGTTTCTTATCACCTATTAAGTACTATAGTTGATTTTATACTATTATTTATTGTATATTAGTTACTATTTTGGGTTGCCGACGATACTTACCCAGTACATGTTTTCTGTACCGAGCCCTACTTGTATTTTTCTTGTTTTCCTTTTATGGAGTGCAACAAGTGTAGCGACAAATTTGAATCGCCCTCAGCTCTATCAAGTCTCGGCATATCAAGTTCAAGGGTGAGCTATTCATTCGAGCTTGGGTTGGATTCTCTCAGTCATCACCTGATGTCCTTAGTTTCCGGACACAAATTACTTTATTTCATTAATTTTGGTGTCTTTGATACTCTTAGACTTAGTAATTGAAGATTAGATGTCCTTGTTGTGATGACTTTCAGGTTTTGGAAAAAGATATTAAGTTTTTGAGCTACCGCATTATGCTTGTAGTTTGTAAGTTGGGGTTAAATTCGTTGGTTCTACCACCTAGGAAGTTAAGTGTAGGTGTCACTCACGACTCGTTCTGGATCGTGACACTTTACAACCTTGAGTAGTCATTAACGCATAAAATTAGTTGTGAACCTCCTTAATATGTCCCATCTCTTCCCTTTTTCTTATGTGTTTTTTTTGTTTTATTTTTTCTATTTAATATGTTAATTTTTGACGTTTCCTTTTTAAAAATATTTATTATCGAGCAAATATATTGAATTAGATATGATTTTCCAATCTATTATCATTTCTCTTTATCTCATCAAGTATACATTTAAATAATAGTTATATGTCTTATTTAATTTTAAACATAAATATTATAATCATAATTAAAGATAAAAGCACTTTTCAAATTTGATAAGAAAAGTATTTCTACAAAATTTAGATAAACATTAATATCATCTTATATATATATGTGTGTATATATATATATATATATATATATATAGATATATATATATAATATATATATATATATATATATTATATATATATATATCTGTGTGTGTATATATATATACATATATTAAAAAACTAGATATAAAATTGGTTATGTGGCACCTCTTTATGGCTACCATTCATATTTATCTTTTTAATTTTTATTGACATTTTCTAATTTTATAATTAAAAAGTACTTTAATTACATCTTTGACAATTGAATTTAATAAAGAACAATTGAAATGACATTTCACATAAATAAAGAGAAGAATGAAAAAATTAAAAATGATGATTAATTTTAGAATAAGAGGGATGGAAAGTGAAAAGGCAAATATCAATTATGATAAATTTATCAAACATTTATCACGATTCATACCAACAAATAAATATGAAAAAGAGATTTTAAAAAAGAAAAAAAGTGGGTTATAGATCATATCTTTAAATTACCATATATTTTTCATTAGATATATACATTATGTTATTTTTATATTTCAAAGTAAATTTAATTAAATTAATAATAAAAGTTGTCCAACAGAAAAAAAATCACATCCATTCTATAAAAATATTGGGATTTTGAAAGAACTATAGAAAGTTTCTTTGTTTTGTTAAGTTGATTTCTTTCTAAAAAATTGGTATCATATTAATTTAATTATCAATCTTATATATTATTTTTTCTTTTCTTCTTTATTTGATTGTTTCTTTAATTTAATTTTTTTTATTGCAATAAAAAATATGAAAAGGTGTAAAGAAAAATGAATATTCACATTTGTGTGATTTGTTAATAAGTAGTCACAACTCATCATATGAAAAACTTTATTTTACCTTTTCTATAATTAATCCTCAATTTTAAGAAATAATAGTAACGTATTTTGGTATTACTTCTTATCTAATAAATTAGCCTAATATATATGTAGTTGAGAGTTTGTCAATATTTGCTAACTTTTTAGTATTACACATTTATGAAATAATACATCCTTTCATATTTCATTTTAATGGAGAATAAAAGAATCCTTATATGCTCCATTACATTCACCATTTTTTTTATTTAAATCGTAAAATATAATGAACTAGCATTATGTTAGAGTATAGTCATGACTATAATTACTACTCATTGCAAGATAAATATAGATGAATCTAGTATGAGTTTTATTTGTTTAAGTTTAGATAATTAGAGGTTGGACATGAGTTAAGATTGGATGATGAATTATGTCTCTTTTAAAATGAATAATTTCATTTGATTTAAGATTTTCTATCCAATTGAAGAGTATATCACAAGTTTGTAGATGATGGTCGGTATGAATGACCGGATAATATAACTGAAGGTAAAACCAACTATTAAACAAAATTGAGCGATATATTTTTTCTTCTCCCTATAATAAATTAAGAAATAATGATAAGATCAAACAATATGATATAGTGGACATAATTAATCCGAAAGAAAATTAATTCTAACACACATTTTTAACACTCGCGCGAAGCGCGCTGTGTTCCCTAATATATATATAAATAAGGATCATAGAGGAGGTGATGTGGAACCTCTCTATGACGTTCATTCCTTTTTATCTTTCTTTCTCTTTTTTGACATTTTTTCATTTTTCTTTTCATTAAATAATTTATTTATTGATTAAAATAATTCAAGCATATTTATTATTGTAATTAAAAAAGGAGTAATGTAGCATCTCTCAATGGTCTAGGATTCTATTTATCTTTTCTTGTGCTTTTTTTTAGTTTTTTCATTAATTAATTTATTAAAAAATTAAAAAACTAATCATATTCATTACATATAATTATATCATATGAAAGTTACAAAACAAACCTCCATCTATTTGTATTCTCTAATTAAATAACATGTCTCCTTAACTTCCTTGTAACTAATTCCTATAATTTAAATCATCTATAAGTAATATTCATTTATCTTGTTGTTGCATGTTCGCTTATATTTTCTCCAACTTTATATTGTTGGTATTATTTTTTTATTTTTCAGCTTCATGAAAATTATAGATATATTTTTTAAAATTTATTCATGTGTTACAATAGTCAAACAAGAGTTTATCAAGATGAAGAAGAAAGTTTGGAGGTAGTGTAAAATTCGTCTAAGGAAATTATCAAAAAGTAATTTGCTACAAGTCATCAAAATGAAGAAGAAAATTTAATGGCGGAGGAAGATTCATCAAGAGTATGTTAGATTATAATTTGAAAAAGTAGAAGTTTCAATAATTTACAAATATATAGATGCATTTATTATTGATTATATAATTTTTCAATTAATAATTTATCCATCAAGATATGTACCCTTCAAGAACAAGATTTATATTATAAAGCACACTTTTTGTATAAAGGGAGACATGATCTATTTTATTGCTTAAATATATTTTTTTGTGATATTTTCATCATAGGTACAAAACTTATTAGTATATAACAAGTAATATGACATAATTTCTTGATCAAGATTTCATCATCTTTTGTTTAGCTTCATCCACTTTTTTTCATTCGAATTTAGATGATATAACACATTTTTTTCTTTTGTAAAATTTGAATTGACCCAAAATAGATGATATCCTCTCCATTAAGTTTTTGTTTTGTATTTATTAGCACTTAGGTAAAATTAGTTATATATATGATTGTTGGATTCAATTTTAACAAAACATATAATTCTTTTAAATTAATAAAAAAATTCGAGTGAACCAAGTTTCTTGTCACAACCAAAATGGGTGTGATGGCACTCGTCTTATCCCACCAAGACAAGTCAGCCTAAAACCCAATATCTAACAAAGTGCGGAAGTAAATGACAATCCAACAACAATTCCTATTATGAAACCAAGTTATATTAATCCAATCCCCAAAATCAGGTTGTCACGTGCACAAGCCTCTAATGTAAATATTAGAATTGAAATAAAATAGAAGTCTAAAATGAAGTTGTCTTTCAAGTAAAAACAAAGTCATAAACTGGAGTAGGAAAGTTCGCTGAGATGACAAGCAGCTACCTCACAATCCTCCACAAGATGCCTCGGAAACAAAGAGAATGGAAGGTATCACAAAAATTCGGGCTCGTAACCTACAAAAATTTGTAGAAGCAAGGGGTGAGTACCAAACCACGCGGTACCCAACAAGCAAACCTCTAAACACAAGTTAAGTGAACAAAATACGGGTACTCCTTACGCCCTATCTAAACCTCCACGCTACAGCCTAACAGTTTACCAAACACACCACTCAATAACCACACTCTATCAGTTTACACATTCTCAATAACAACTCAATATTCAACAGTCACAAGCTTCACAGAGAAACAATCACAAGATCAGCAAAACACATGTTCAAGCTCATCAATAATAAAGTGTGCAATGCCATGAGATGCAATGTCAAATATCGTGATGCATGTCTTTCTTAACGATACACACCCGCTGTCTCTCAGTCCGGGACCCATGGGGGACATATCTGTCCATGCATCTGTCGCGGCGCACGACACGACCCTCGATAATAGTAACCATCGCGGCGCGCGATACGTCCCTCGAAATATAATATCCATCGCGGCGCGCGATACGACCCTCGAAATGATACATCCTTATACCACAATCATGTCTCAGATACAATGCAATTGACATGCTCAAATGAAAATGAGGAGATAACCATTTTGATAACAAAGCACGATTTACAACCAGAAATACAACACCAACAAATAAGCAACAAGTCTCCAAGTCATTCTCAACACCACACAAAGAAATACACGAATTTCACATGCTTAACAAGGGTTTAGAAATCCACTTGCCTCAATCAATCCAGAACTCACTCTGGGACTTGAATCTTTCCCTTTCGTTGAACTTCCAACTCAAAGCAATCTATTCACATTAATAATCACAATAAGATTTCAAAACTAATAACACTCACCTTATTATGTGTTTAGCCTTGCACCCAAAAATTTACTCAATTTTATATTCAAGTTCGTAAATCATCATGCCAATTATAATTTTAACTATCATATTTTTTTTCATATTTCAAGACTAAGGTTTAATCTCAATATAACCAATTAATATAATTTTATCAACAAATATAATAGAACTTAATTTATAATATAATAAAAAGAATTAAATATTAATGTAAGGAAGCCACTGATCACAAAAAAATAAAATGGCAACGACAATATGACCCAAATATATATACTTACAGTACTTTATTAATATTCCTCTTATGACATTTACTACTATGTATCAATCATTGGCAATGTGATTAGCCAATGATTGGTTGAAACTTTTCATCTCAAATATAAACACTTTGAACAAATTAACAACTTCCACCCCTTTTTGATTTATTTATTATATTTATTTATTTTTTTCCTTCAACCCAATTAACTTATAGTACACATTATATCTATAGAAAACTAAGATTTGGCATTACCTGATGGATGATTGCGCAGTTTTTTTTCTTTCAATTCTCCCTTCGGCTGCCAAGCCTTCGACCTTTTCTTCTTTTACTTATTTCTTCTTTTTTTTTTTTGAATTAATTATGTACTAAAAGTGATAGGTTTTACCCACATATTTTATTAAATATAGTCTAAATGGTATAGGGTCTTAAATAAATTATCACTTTAGCCCATAAACTATAGATTAATTAACTTAAGTTAAATAAATATTCAAAATTCTAAAGAGGAGGTTTTGGGTCATTACATTATCCACCACTAAAAATCATTTTCGTCCTCGAACATAGAGTAAAAGTAATTACCTGAAGCTTCAAAAAGTTGAGGATATCTGGCACGCATGTCAGACTCTGTCTCCCAAGTTGCTTCTCTTACTGAACGGTGCTTCCATTGCACCTTCACTGAAACAAGTTCCTTGGTCCTAAGCTTTCGGATTTGCCTATCCAATATAGCTATAGGCTCCTCCTCATATGTCAAGTCTGGACCCAGCTCCACAGAGTCGAGTGAAATCACATGAGATTCATCCAGAATATACTTTCTAAGCATAGAGACATGGAAAACACGATGAACATCTGAAAAACTAGGTGGAAACGCCAACTTATAAGCCACCTCTCCCACTCGGATCAAAGTCTCAAAAGGTCCAATGAACCTAGGGCTAAGCTTGCCCTTCTTTCCAAACCTCATCACACCCTTCACGGGTGAAACTCGGAGCCAAACATGATCACCCTCCATAAACACTAAGGCTCTAACTCTCCGGTCTACATAACTCTTCTGTCGACTCTGAGCTGTCAATAATCTATACTGAATCATACGGACTTGCTCCATAGCATCTCTAAGCAAGTCTGTATCCAAAGAGTCCATCTCCGCCGAATCAAACCAACCAATCGGAGACCTACACCGTCTTCCATACAATGCCTCAAATGGGGCCATTTGGATACTAGAGTGATAACTGTTATTATAGGCGAACTCCGCTAAGGGTAAATGTCGATCCCATCTTGCACCAAAATCGATTACACACGCTCGAAGCATATCTTCCAATACCTGAATGGTCCGCTCAGATTGACCATCTGTCTGAGGGTGAAATGCCGTACTCATATCTAACTGAGTACCCAGACCATGTTGTAATGCCTTCCAGAAGTGAGAAGTAAATAGTGAACCTCAATCTGATATGATAGAAACAGGAAATCCATGTAGTCGCACAATCTGACTGATATATAGTTCGGCTAACTATTCTGCTGTATACTTTACCCGAACCGGGATGAAGTGGGCAGACTTGGTCAGCCTATCAACAACAACCCAAATAGAGTCATAACCACCCACTGTGGTAGGCAAACCCACAACAAAGTCCATAGTAATCCTCTCCCACTTCCAAGTAGGAATAGGCATCCTCTGTGATACACCCCCGGGACGCTGGTGCTCACACTTGACCTGCTGGCAAGTCAAACACCTCGAAACAAAGTCTGAAATATCTCTCTTCATCCCACACCACCAGTAATGCTGACTCAGATCATGATACACACTTTGCCGCTCCCATATGGATGGAAAAGCGAGAACAATGGGCCTCCTCAAGAATCAATCTAATGAAATCGCCTGTCCTGGGCACACAAATTCTGCCTCCGATCCGCAATACGCCATCAGAATCAAGGACAGCCTCCTTAGCTTCCCCTCTCAATACTTTGTCTCGAATGAGACATAATTTTTCATCATCAAACTGGTGTGCACGGATTTGCTCGACTAAAGAAGACCGAGCCTCAATAAAAGCAATCATCCCATCACTCTTCTGAAATCTGCAAGCGGACAAGACTGTTAGCTAATATCTGCACATCTCTAGCCAATGGTCTCTCCTCAATACTAAGCACTGCAAGACTCCCCATGCTAGGAGTCTTCCTATTCAGAGCATCGGCCACAACATTGGCCCTTCCTGGATGATACATAATGGTCACATCATAGTCCTTCAGCAACTCAAGCCATCTCCGTTGCCTCAAGTTCAAATCCCTCTGGCTAAAGATATACTGAAGACTCCGATGATCAGTGAAGACCTCACAATGCAATCCATACAAATAATGACGCCATAACTTCAGTACAAATACCACAGCCGCTAACTCCAGATCATGAGTAGGGTAGTTCTTCTCATGGGACTTCAATTGCCAAGAAGCATAAGCAATCACTTTCCCTTTCTTCATCAACACACCACCCAAACCAACTCCTGAAGCATCACAATACACAGTAAAGTCTACACCTTCCTCAGGTAGAGTCAACTAAGGAGCAGAAGTCAACAAAGTCTTGAGCTTTTGAAATCTCTCCTCACACTCATCAGACCACTGGAAACCCACATCCTGTCGAGTCAATCTAGTCAATGGAGCTGCAATAGTAGAGAAACTCTGAACAAATCGTCGATAATAGCCTGCCAATCCCACAAAACTCCTAATCTCAATAGGTGAAGTAGGTCGCGTCCAGCCTCTAACTGCCTCAATTTTGGCCGGATCTACTCTAATACCCTCCTTGGACACCACGTGTCCCAAGAATGTCACAGAAGTAAGCCAGAACTCACACTTTGAGAACTTGGCATACAACTTCTCTTCTCTCAACCTCTGAAGTACAATCCTCAGGTGTCGGACACGGTCCTCCTCAGTCTTAGAGTAAACCAAGATGTCATCGATGAAAACAATCACAAAAGAATCAAGGTATGGTCGAAACACCCCATTCATGAACTCCATGAATGCTGCAGGGGCATTAGTCAATCCGAAGGACATCACTAGAAACTCATAATGCCCATACCGGGTCCGAAAAGCTGTCTTAGGGATATCTGATGCCCTAATCTTCAACTGATGATACCCATACCTCAAATCAATCTTAGAGAACAATGATGCTCCTTGTAACTGATCAAATAAGTCATCAATACGCGGAAGAGGATACTTATTCTTAACTGTTACCTTGTTCAACTGTCTATAATCAATACACATTCTCATAGCCCATCCTTCTTCTTCACAAACAATACAGGGGCACCCCAAGGTGATACACTAGGGCGAATAAAACCCTTACTCAATAAATCTTGCAACTGATCCTTCAATTCTTTCAACTCTGCTGGGGTCATACGATATGGAGGTATAGAAATAGGCTTAGTGCCCGGCTCCAAATCAATAGCAAAATCGATATCCCTATCGGGAGGAACACCTGGAAGACCAGAAGGAAATACATCGAGAAACTCCTGAACCACGGGAACAGAGTCCATGAAAGGTGGTTCAACAGTAGTATCCCGAATAAACGTTAATTAAGACAAACACCCCCTCTCCACCAATTTCTGAGCACGGATAAAAGAGATGACCTTGCTAGGATAAGAACCACTAGCACTCTTCCACTCAACCCTCGGAATACCAGGCATTGCTAAAGTCACAGTCTTAGCATTACAATCAAGGACAGCATGATAAGGAGAAAGCCAATCCATACCCAAGATAACATCAAAGTCTACCATCCCCAGAATGATTAAGTCTACCCAAGTGTCATACCCAGCCAATGAAATAAGACAGGATCGATATACTCGATCCACCACTAAGGGCTTACCCACGGGTGTAGAAACACGAATAGGTACAGTCATGCTATCACATATCATATCAAATTTAGCAGCAAAATATGTAGACACATAAGAGAATGTAGAACCTGGATCAAACAACACAGACACAGGTCGATGGCATACTGGGATGATACCTGTAATAACAGCATCGGAGGTCTCCGCCTCAGGTCTCCCGGGGAAAGCATAGCAGTGGCCTCCTCGTCCACCTCCATCCTGGGTGGTACCTCTACCCCCACTCTGCTGAGCTGCAACACCACTACTAGAAACTCTATCACCTCTACCTGACTGAACTCTGCCACGACCTCTACCTTGTGGTGTTGGTGGTCTAGTCTGGAATGAAGAATTAGGTCGAGGCCCACCACGACCCCTTTGTGAAGTACACTGCCGCATTAGATGATCGGGATCTCCACAAGTAAAACAAAATCTCTGACCTGGGAACTGTTGTGTGGACCCTAAAAACCCACTATAATTGCCTCGCCCTGTTGATCACCGTTGTGAACCGTACGAGCCCTGACCTGGGCCATAAGAACCCCTAGATGTCTGGCCACCCTCAAATGTCGGCATAGATGCATGAATAGGTCCCCACTGCTGAAAAGAACCACTCACTCTCTGTGATCCCCTACCTCCAGATGAGGCACCCTGAAACTGACCTGATATACAAGCTCTTTTAGGGTCCCCAAACTCCTCTCTCTCCATCAATTCCGCCTCTTTGGCGGCGCTCACAATGGACTGGAAAGAAGTCCCCTCCCTAGATGTACGAAACACAGCTGACCTGATAGAGAAAGTCAATCCCCTCACAAATCTGCGGATCCTCTCTGTCTCATTTGGAATAATGGCCAACGCATGCCTAGACAACTGGCAAAAACACGCCTCATACTCTGTAACCGATAAACCATCCTGTCTCAGACTCTCAAACCTCAAGCGACTCTCCTCTCTCACGCTCCATGGGATAAACGATCTTGGAATGCACTAGCAAACTGCTCCCAAGTCACTGGAGGAGATCCAGCTGGCAAAACCCTCGAATAAGTCCTCCACCAGTCTCTCGCTGGTCCATGAAGCTGGAGTGTAGCATATCGAACCCCATGTGACTCAGCTAATCCAACCACCTCTAGTAACTCTCGGCAGGTAGTTAGAAACTCACGAGCGTCCTCACTCTTCCTACCCTGAAACTGAGGTGGGTCCATCTTTCGAAATCTCTCATACCTACGCTTCTCATCCTCTGTCAGAACAACCATCTTTGCAACTTGACCCCCAACTACTGGTGCAACATCATTCTGAACCGCGGGAGCTTGTTGCTGCTCTTGGGTCTGAGCTCCATCTCTAGTACGAGAGTCATGTGGTGTGGTAGTTGCACCACCACCCTGAGAAAAGCCCTCTAGCACACTTAACACCCTCAATAGTGTATCCTGAAGCAAAGGTGTGACTACAGGATCTGGAGGAACCTGGTCCTCTCTGCCATCAATCTGAGGTTTTGTAGAGACCTCTCTAGAAAGACCTCTCACTGGTGCTGCTCCACGTCCAGGACCTCTGGCTACTATCGTACTACTAGCACGACCTCTAGCTCGAGATCTACCCCTACCCCTAGCTGGGGCCTCAACAACTGCCTCGGGTAGTGCCTCCCCTCTACCACCAGTAACGTTAGTTCTAGTCCTCGTCATCTGTCAAAAGAGTATACAACAACTCAATACTACAGAAGGTAACTACGCACGATAAGAAATAATGAACAAAAGGAAGTTTCCTAGTAATCTTTATAGCCTCTCAGAGATGAGTACAGACGTCTCCGTACTGATCCTTGAGACTCTACGTAGACTCGGCTTGTATACACGTGAGACCTATGAATCTGGGGCTCTGATACCATTTTGTCACAACCCAAAAATAGGTGTGATGGCACTCATCTTATCCCACCAAGACAAGTCATCCTAAAACCCAATATCTAACAAAGTGCGGAAGTAAATGACAATCCAACAACAATTCCTATTATGAAACCAAGTTATATTAATCCAATCCCCAAAATCAGGTTGTCACGTGCACAAGCCTCTAATGTAAATATTAGAATTGAAATAAAATAGAAGTCTAAAATGAAGTTGTCTTTCAAGTAAAAACAAAGGCATAAACTGGAGTAGGAAAGTTCGCTGAGATGACAAGCAGGTACCTCACAATCCTCCACAAGATGCCTCGGAAACAAAGAGAATGGAAGGTATCACAAAAATCCGGGCTCGTAACCTACAAAAATTTGTAGAAGCAAGGGGTGAGTACCAAACCACGTGGTACCCAACAAGCAAACCACTAAACACAAGTTAAGTGAACAAAATACGGGTACTCCTTACGCCCTATATAAACCTCCACGCTACAGCCTAACAGTTTACCAAACACACCACTCAATAACCACACTCTATCAGTTTACACATTCTCAATAACAACTCAATATTCAACAATCACAAGCTTCACAGAGAAACAATCACAAGATCAGCAAAACACATGTTCAAAGTCATCAATATTAAAGTGTGCAATGCCATGAGATGCAATGTCAAATATCGTGATGCATGTCTTTTTTAACGATACACACCCGCCGTCTCTCAGCCCGGGACCCATGGGGGACATATCTGTCCATGCATCTGTCGCGGCGCACGACACGACCCTCGATAATAGTAACCATCGAGACGCGCGATACGTCCCTCGAAATATAATATCCATCGCGGCGCGCGATACGACTCTCGAAATGATACATCCTTATACCACAATCATGTCTCAGATACAATGCAACTGACATGCTCAAATGAAAATGAGGAGATAACCATTTTGATAACAAAGCACGATTTACAACCAGAAATACAACACCAACAAATAAGCAACAAGTCTCCAAGTCATTCTCAACACCACACAAAGAATACACGAATTTCACACGCTTACAAGGGTTTAGAAATCCACTTGCCTCAATCAATCCAGAACTCACTCTGGGACTTGAGTCTTTCCCTTTCGTTGAACTTCCAACTCAAAGCAATCTATTCACATTAATAATCACAATAAGATTTCAAAACTAATAACACTCACCTTATTATGTGTTTAGCCTTGCACCCAAAAATTTACTCAATTTTATATTCAAGTTCGTAAATCATCATGCCAATTAACATTTTAACTATCATATTTTTTTTCATATTTCAAGACTAAGGTTTAATCTCAATATCACCAATTAAAATAATTTTATCACACAAATATATTGGAACTTAATTTATAATATAATAAAAAGAATTAAATATTAATGTAATGAAGCCACTGATTACAAAAAAATAAAATGGCAACGACAATATGACCCAAATATATATACTTACAGTACTTTATTAATATTCCTCTTATGACATTTACTACTATGTATCAATCATTGGCAATGTGATTAGCCAATGATTGGTTGAAACTTTTCATCTCAAATATAAACACTTTGAACAAATTAACAACTTCCACCCCTTTTTGATTTATTTATTATATTTATTTATTTTTTTCCTTCAACCCAATTAACAATTATAGTACACATTATATTCCCTTCCAATTCATCTATAGAAAACAAAGATTTGGCATTACCTGATGGATGATTGCGTAGTTTTTTTTTTCAATTCTCCCTTCGGCCGCCAAGCCTTCGACCTTTTCTTCTTTTTATTATTTCTTCTTTTTTTTTGAATTAATTATGTACTAAAATTGATAGGTTTTACCCACATATTTTATTAAATATAGTCTAAATGGTATAGGATCTTAAATAAATTGTCACTTTAGCCCATAAACTATCGATTAATTAACTTAAGTTAAATAAATATTTAAAATTCTAAAGAGGAGCTTTTGGGTCATTACATTTCTTCTGCAAGTAACCAATTGCAATGAACATATTTTCTTAAGTTAAGAAATCCTAAAGTAGAAAAATAATTATACATAGAGAAAATTGATATTTGTTTAATTAAATTGATTATGAAACTGAAAAGATGATTTTAGTCTCTTCACTAATTAATTTGTTTAATAATTAAATTTACTATAATATTTATTACATCTCATAAATCACAAAAACCTTCCTCTATTCACATTTCCTACTTAAATGACATATCTCCTCAACACCTTTCTATGATTCTCTTCATTACCTCTACATTTAGTTTTCTCAAAATATAATGATTTTAAATTTTTGTCTATACTTTGCACATCAGATATAATTTTTGTCTACATGTAGAACATTTTTACGAATGAATATGTTTTTTCTCTATTTGTGGTTGTAAGTTTTTTATAACAAGATATACTTTAATTTTAATTTTTAAAAATAAATAGGGAAATAGTACTGTGTTGAGTTATTTTTTTATGGCAACTTTCACATATAGCAAACAAAAAAATCATATTTGTATGTTATAGCAAATTTTGCATAATTACGCTCCATAGTAAACATAAAACTGTATAATTCTCTATACATATATAATTGTATAATTCGCTGGCCTAAATTGTATAATTCGCTGGCCTTTTTCGCTGCAATTGTATAATTCGCTATCCTATTTCTCTGCAATTGTATAATTCGCTGCCTATTTCACTGTAATATTTTTATAAAATTTGTTTTGCATACAGTTGAATCGAATTAAAATGTATGTATATTGCATAATTATAAGTGTATAGCAAGAAGATATATGGTTTTCTCTCGCTTTATACAAAAACAGAAACACAATATATACACTTATGTTGTATAAAGATAGAGAAAAATTGTATTTCACTGCAATTGTATAATTCACAATTGTATAATTCGTTGTCCTTTTTCTCTGCAATATTTGAAGTAAAATGTTTGTAAATTGTATAATTAAGTGTATAACACGAATATATATATTTTTGCATGTGTATATACAATTTTCTCTCGCTTTATACAAAACAGAAACAAAATTTATACACTTCTGTGTATAAAGCGAGAGAGGAGAGTGAGAATGGAGAGTGGCGAGCGAGATTTTTGGGAGAGATACGCCTGACAAAATTTAGCTAACGTTTGCTATGGAGCACAATTAAATCAAACCATAGCTACTCCATGTATTTTAGGTTATTAGTTTGCTATTATATACAATTTTCCCTTTTTTTATTAGTTGGTTGATCCATCTCATGACTTACAAAAATTCTTAACTTTTTATTTTTACTTAAGTAACATTATTTGTATAATAATTCTTTGATAACTAATAAAAAAATTGCATCTTATAAATTGAAACAATTATGATAAACATTTTATTAGTTTGCTATTATATACAATTTTTCCTTTTTTTATTAGTTGGTTGATCCATCTCATGACTTACAAAAATTCTTAACTTTTTATATTTTTACTTAAGTAACATTATTTGTATAATAATTCTTTGATAACTACTAAAAAAAATTGTATCTTATAAATTGAAACAATTATGATAAACATTTTAAAGTGTTTACCTAAGTATTGATCATATTTCTTCTTTTTTAGTATGTGCTACTTTATAAGAAAAATTTATCACTAAAATATTGTTATGATCGCGCAAAGTGCAAAAATGTTAACTAGTTTATTAATAAGGATAGATAAAAAAAATATCAAATAAATACTACTTAATTTTAGTGTGACAGATATCTACTATGTTACAATTTAAATTTTATTTTATTTGTCCATCTTTTTATCTATAAATTACCTTTTATTGTGAATATTAATGTTACATCGTTAATATTATCTTACAAAAAAACAAATATCACTGAATATAAGTGCCACAAACAAACATTGCGAATTTCAAATAATAATGATTGAAATTCAGTTTTGCTATTATTTATCATTTTTTTCATTTTATCAATTCATATATTACTAATCCCTATATTATTATTCTCTGTATAAAACAAATCGCAAGTGTTCAAGTGAACATTAACTTTAGTTGTTAAGAAAGGATTATGACATTAATGAAATAAATAGGAAGTGTCCATAATGCCCCCACCTCTCACATGAAATGACTTAATTGTCCGCATTTTGTCCATTCTATACCCAAAAAAAACATTTTTAACCATGTTGAATATAATGGAATTAGGACATTTGAAATAAATTAGTGAAATACTCATTTTTTGAATTTAAAATGCTAGACTTAAGCATTGATTTAGTTCAAAGATGTAGTTAAGAAATGATTACAGAAATAGAAAAATGATTACAATTTGGAAACGTAAAAGTAGAATATGTAATTCTCAAAAGATTGTTTTGATGTGTGCTAGTTGGAAGTTGATTATAATTTATATATGGCTGAGTTATGAGTAAATCGATGGAAAGGCTGAATAATTCGTACTACTGACTACTGAGGTAAGAAGTAGAACCCAAATCATTGTGGATGATAGAGTAGATTTATTTCACAGTGTCTTTGCGTGTGGATGCTGGAATTAGCTACATTGGTTGGTATGATATAGTATGTGAAAGTTTGGTATCATAGTTTTGGTATTTTGTTTTTGATATTATTATATTGTTACCTTATTAATTTAATTCGTTATGATTCGATATTTTTTGTTATGAATTGGTAATTATAGTTTGTTTAATTTCAACTAATATATACTCGTATAATAGAGTTATGACTTCGATAATTCAAAAAAAAATATCTCAATTATATCATATTGACACATTACATATGTAGAAATACAGGCCAAACTCATAAACATATGTCTATACTTGTTGGGTTTTTTCCTTCTGGTACCTCAATTACGTCATTTTCCTATTGAATCATTGAACCACCCTTAATTTGTTCCTTTTAAACATTGTTGGTTGATTTTAATAGACTTTTCAATTGTAAATGCCTTCAATTGTGTTTGTATTATATTGATTTTGATTGAAGAAATGAAGACAAACTATGTGTTAGTCACATTGTTTTCTAATATGTTCAAATGACTTGAAGTAAACACAATTATTCTTGGAAGGGATGTAAAGGAGCCATAGGTCACGGGTTCGATTCTCCCTTGAGGCTGCGAGCCAATAAGAGGGGATTAAAAGAGCGAATGGCCGCCCATGGCAGAGACAATACCTGAATAGTGAGATTAGTTTAATTGTATACTTAATTAACATTAGAAAGGCAGAAAATAAAAAGGGTTAGAAAATACTGCAAACGTGAGGAACAAAGCGAAGCGGCAGGTATGAAGCAACTGAAACTTTCTTGTTTTGATATGGATTATAACCAGATTTTTCTTGAATTAGTAAGGTATATATATAAAATTTGAAATAGTAGTGCGCAGGTGTAGTATTGATTTTTCTTTTTAGAATTTTGCGGGATGAATCGATTATTTTTGATTGGTTGTTACCCCATGATGATCATAAGGAGAGGATTAACTAGGTTAATTAATTGGAATATAGCAGCAGGGAATAATGTTACTTTTCGTCATAGGTGTTCTCGTTTAAAGATTTTTTTAATTAATTATTATGAAAAAATGGAATTAGGATAGATCTGCAAAGTTTTCTGTTCTTTCCTTTTCTTATTGAGAAAATAGTGAATGGTGGGGGCCAATCATTAGGCAATAATTGCCAATGATTGTTAATTGGTAATGACATTTTAGAATTTGGCACTTTGTTTACGTAATGGATTTTAGACGACTTGCAGTGCTTTGCGCTGTTAACTGATAGAATTGTTCTTATTTTATTTATTTACCAAATAAAGATATTAATTTTGATATATGGAGATAAGGTAATTAATTATTAGGTATATATTATATGGTTTAATATTAAATTCTAGGGTATTTAAGTGATTAAGGTTAAATTCTTGGCTTGAAATTCGACAAATATGATAAATTTTGGCATATAAATTATATCAAAATTTGGGGTTTGATTAGAGATATGAGTGAGTTTTAGGGTCTATGATATACTTATAATAATTTGAATGTCCACAAACTCGCTCACCTACGAATATTGCATCATTGGTAGATCGTGAGCATTCCGAAACTTTGCGAAAAGGGAAGGAACTATCTTGAAGATTTGTGGCACGAGGTTCGGCTCTTAAGGTATGTTAAGACTTTTAGACTTGTTGAAGGACGTTTTTCCTAATTAAAGATTAAAAAAAATGAAATAGACAAAGGGGTAAGGGCGAAAGATGGGGGTCTCGTATCAATGGTGTGACGGGCATTAATACGAGTATCGGTGTTATAAACGGAAAGTTACTACTATAGAATGTGGATTGTAAATTTGAAAATTTCCAAAGCATATGTGCATTAGCAGATATATTATTGACTTGAAATTTCTGTGTGATTGTGTTTATTTATTACACCGTATAGTTGTGATAATTGAGGTGATTGTGTATTATGTCGATATTGATTGAGTGAGATGCACCATCATCCCCTTATTTTTGAAATAATATTGTATACATGCATTGACATGAGATTGAGTATAAGATGGGCACGTGGAGATCGTCCGTGCTGGGAATGGTAAGATGTTAAGATTGTAATTTTGGGCACGTGGAACCGTCCGTGCGGGAATTGTTTGATATTATGATGGTGCATTGAGATCGTCCGCACAGACACGTGGAGATCGTCCGTGTCGGTATATGGACCTCGCGAGTCCCCCATGGGTCATGAACTCTCGATGTATTTTCGAGGAGTATCATGTATATACGTTTGAGTGAGTATTGGGTATTTTGAGACATATCATTACATGGTATCATATTGCATTTCATATCATCATTCATTCTTGATGATTATATGTTTCGTTTGGTGTTTGGAAAAATACTTAATGTTGATTTCCTTTATGGATGAAACTTAAAAAGTAAGTGTAATATATTATATATATATATATATATATATATATATATATTATATATATATATATATATATATATATATAATATATGTATATTTGTGTAATTTAAGAATTATTTTCATATATAAATCCCGTCACTACTTCTTCGTTGTCGGTCAATGAGACATACTAGGTACACGTGGTTTCGTACTCATAATACACTCGTTGCAATCTTTGTGGTGCAGATTCGATTCCGAGTAGGAGCACATCTCGTGGAGCAAATTGAGTCCGAGCTTGAAGTTCTTGGAGTTGTGGTGAGCTGCTTGGTTGTTCCGTGGCCCACACCTCCCTCTATCTTTTATTTATTCTGTTATTAGTATTCAGACAGGATATCCCTTATGTCATTTAGTTTCAGACTTGAATCGAATTTTAGAAGCTCTTGTACTTAAGACACCAATTCTAGAGGGGATGGCCCAGGCAGGAGCTTTGCCTGTCACTTCTGATGGCTCACAGACCCGTGTTGGAGGTCAAACTCCAGATCCGATAGTTGCTCCATATTCTCAGACTCCCAGGACTCAGCCAGCTGCCGCTGTAGCTCCTCGTTTGAATAGTATAGAGTTTCCATATATGACATCACATTTGGTGAATAGGCCTTCTATGACTATTGATGAGCAAAAGATGTTTGGGAGGTTCAGACAAATGAATCCTCCTACTTATACTGGTGACTTAGCTGAGGATGCATATGAATTTTTAGTTAGTTGTCATGAAGGCATGAGCAGGATTTAATTAGAGAGTCATGGAGTTGGATCAACACAGCGTTTCAGATGACTGGCTCTGCTAAGCAGTGGTGGAGGGATTATATTAGTAGTAGGCCAGCTGGATCCCATCCACTATCCTGGACTCAGTTTACTCAGGTATTTCTATCCAAATTTGTTCCACGCAGTGAGAGGGAGTGCAAGAGGGCCGAGTTTGAGGGTTTGCAGCAAAATGGTATGTCAGTTGCAGAGTATGAGGGTAAATATCATGCCTTGGCTAGGCATGCTTCGATGATACTTCCCTCAGAGGCTGAGAGAGTGAGAAGGTTTGTTAAGGGACTGATTATTCCGATCCGTCTAGGAGTTTCTCAGGTTGCTGCTTCTGGTGTTCCATTCCAGAAAGTAGTAGATGCTGCTAAGGAGTTGGAGATGATTCGACGTGAGGGATTTGAGCAGCGAGAGGGCAAGAGGACTCGTTATTCAGGTGATTATGGTGGTGCTCCGCGTAGGAGTCGAGGTTACTTGGGCAGAGGTTATCACCCTCAATCCAGCAGACCCATTCATGCTGCTATACCAGCGTCTGAGGCTGGTTACGCTGGGCATAACTCTTCGAGCTCGGTACATACTTCGCAGGGTTCATCTTCTAGACCTGTAGTTCGTGGAGGGCATTCTGGTTATTCAGGTTCCTCTCATCAGCCTGCGTCTCGTACGGGTTACTTTGAGTGTGGTGATATGGGACACTTTGTGAGAGACTGCCCTAGGACCAGACGTGGTGGCTTACATCAGGGTTCTCAGGCTTCGACTTCCAGGGCTGCACAACCTCCAGCTAGGGGTGGTGCACAGAATGGTAGAGGTGGTTCTCCTTCTAGTTGAGGTGGTGGTCGTGGAGGTTCACAATCTGATGGAGGTCGTTCTCACTGTTATGCTTTTCCAGGTAGGCCAGAGGCTGAAGCCTCAGATGCTGTTATCACAGGTATTATTCTGGTTTGTCATCGACCAGCTACTGTATTATTTGATCCAGGCTCTACTTATTCTTATGTGTCCACATATTTTTCTCCTAGTCTGGATATATTGTGTGAGTCTCTTGATTTGCCGATACGTGTTTCTACTCCTGTCGGGGATTCTGTAGTTGTAGATCAAGTGTATCGTTTATGTACTGTTACTTTGATGGGGTATGACACTCATGCAGATTTAAAGGTCTTAGATATGATAGATTTTGATGTGATTCTTGGTATGGATTGGTTATCTTCTTACCACGCAATTTTAAATTGTCATGCTAAGACCATCACTTTAGCTATGCCTGGAATTCCTATAGTAGAATGGAGAGGTACTCTTAGTCATCCTTCTAAGGGTGTGATATCATTCCTTAAGGCTCGTCAGTTTGTACAGAGAGGATGTTTGGCGTACTTGGCCCACATTCGAGATACTAGTATTGAGACTCCTATGCTTGAGTCTATTCCAGTAGTGAGTGAAATTTCAGAAGTATTTCCGACCGATTTGCCAGGTCTTCCACCAGATCGAGATATTGATTTTTGTATTGATGTGGAGCCAGGCACTCGGCCTATTTCCATTCCTCCTTATCGTATGGCACCGGCTGAATTGAAAGAGTTGAAGGAGCAGTTGCAGGATTTGTTGAGCAAAGGTTTTATTAGACCAAGTGTATCTCCTTGGGGTGCTCCAGTGTTATTTGTGAAGAAGAAAGATGGATCTATGCGTATGTGTATTGACTATCGGCAGTTGAACAAGGTAACCATCAGAAATAAGTATCTGATACCTCGTATTGATGATTTATTTGATCAGTTGTAGGGTGCTTCAGTTTTCTCCAAAATTGACTTGAGATGTGGCTATCATCAGCTGAAGGTTAGGGCGGAGGATATCCCTAAGATGGCTTTTCGAACACGTTACGGTCATTACGAGTTTTTGGTGATGTCTTTCGGACTGACTAATGCCCCAGCAACTTTTATGGACTTGATGAATGGAGTGTTCAGACCGTATTTAGATTCATTTGTTATTGTCTTCATAGATGATATATTGATATACTCACGCACTAAGGAGGAACATGAGCATCATTTGAGGATTGTTCTTGGGATTCTAAAGGAGAAGAAGCTTTATGCAAAGTTTTCAAAGTGTGAGTTTTGGCTTAGTGCGGTAGCATTCTTGGGACATGTAGTGTCCAAGGAGGGTATCATGGTGGATCCTAAGAAGATTGAGGCGGTTAGAGATTGGGTCAGACCTACTTCAGTTACTGAGATTCGGAGTTTCTTGGGCCTTGTAGGTTATTATCGACGGTTTGTTGAGGGTTTCTCATCCATTGCATCTCCATTAACTAGATTGACACAGAAGGAGGTGACTTTTCAGTGGTCTGACGAATGTGAGGTTAGTTCCAAAAGCTCAAGACTTTATTGACTATTGCTCCGATTTTGACCCTACCCGTGGAGGGAGAGGGTTTTGTCGTATATTGTGATGCTTTTCGGGTTAGTCTTGGTTGTGTGTTGATGCAGAAGGGAAGGGTGATAGCTTATGCTTCGAGGCAGTTAAAGGTTCATGAGAAGAACTACCCTATTCATGATTTAGAGTTGGCGGCTGTGGTGTTTGCATTAAAGATTTGGAGGCATTATCTTTATGGTGTGCATTGTGAGGTGTTCACGGATCATCGTAGTCTCCAGTATATATTCAATCAGAGGGATCTAAATTTGAGGCAGAGGAGATGGTTGGAGTTGCTCAAAGACTACGATATAACTATTCTTTATCACCCAGGCAAAGCAAATGTTGTAGCAGATGCCTTGAGTCGGAAGGCGATAAGTATGGGTAGCCTAGACATGTTACAGGTTGGCGAGCGTCCCCTAGCTAGGGATGTCCAATCCCTGGCCAATAGCTTTGTGAGACTTGATATTTCAGAATCTGGTAAGGTATTGGCTTATATGGAGGCTAGGTCATCCTTGTTGGAGCGGATTCGAGCTCAACAGTTTGATGATGATGATTTATGTAAGATTAGGGACAAGATTTTAAAAGGAGAAGCCAAGGCTGCAATTCTTGATAGTGAGGGAGTTTTGAGGATTAAGGGTCGTATATGTGTTCCTCGTACAGGTGATTTGACTAGATTGATCATGGAGGAGGCTCATAGTTTGAGGTACTCTATTCATCCGGGGGCTACTAAGATGTATCGTGACTTCAAGCAACATTATTGGTGGTGTCGTATGAAGAGGGACATAGTAGATTTTGTATCCCAGTGTCTGAATTGTCAGCAAGTGAAGTATGAACACCAAAAGCCTGGACGTGTGACACAGAGGATGCCTATACCTGAGTGGAAGTGGGAGCGTATTGCTATGGACTTTGTGATAGGATTGCCATGTACTTTGGGTAAGTTTTATGCTATATGGGTCATTGTGGATCGACTGACTAAGTCTGCACACTTTGTACCAGTTCAGACGACCTATAATTCAGAGAAGTTAGCCAAAATCTATATTCGAGAGATAGTTCGTTTACATGGGGTTCCTATTTCTATTATTTCAGATCGTGGCACTCAATTTACATCTCATTTCTGGCGGTCTATGCAGAAAGAGTTGGGCACTCGGGTGGATCTTAGTACAGCCTTTCACCCTCAGACTGATGGTCAATCTGAGCGGACTATTTAGGTTCTAGAAGATATGTTGTGGGCATGTGTGATTGACTTTGGTGGTCAGTGGGACCAGTTCTTGCCTCTAGCGGAGTTTTCTTACAGTAATAGTTATCACTCGAGCATTGGGATGGCACCATTTGAGGCTCTGTATGGTAGGAGATGTCGATCTCCAATTGGCTGGTTTGATGTATTTGAGGTTAGACCATGGGGTACAGATTTGTTGAGGGAGTCCTTGGACAAGGTCAAGTTGATCCAAGATAGACTTCTCATGGCTCAGAGTAGGCAAAAGAGTTACGCAGATAGGAAGGTTTGTGATTTGGAGTTTATGGTTGGAGAGAGGGTTCTACTTAAGGTTTCACCCATTTAAGGGTGTGATGAGATTTGGAAAGAAGGGCAAGTTGAGTCCAAGGTACATTGGTCCTTTCGAGGTTGTGGAGCGTATTGGTGAGGTGGAATATCAGTTGGCTTTGCCACCTGGGTTGTCAGGTGTCCATCCTGTATTTCATATTTCAATGCTTAAGAAGTATCATCAGGGTGGTGATCACGTGATTCAATGGGATTCAGTGTTACTTGATCAGAATTTGAATTTTGAGGAAGAGACGATCACCATTTTTTATTGGCAAATTCGGAAGCTAAGGTCCAAAGAGATTGCTTCAGTAAAGGTTCAGTGGAAGCATCGTCCAGTGGAGGAGGCTACATGGGAGACAGAGGCAGACATGAGGAGTAAATATCCTCATCTTTTTGAGCGTTCAGGTTAGCTCTTTTCTTTTCCCGTTCGAGGACGAACGTTTGTTTAAGTGGTAGGTGATGTAACGACCCGCTAGGTCGTTTTGAGAACTAGGACTAGTTCGACTACTTTTGAAAATTTAAAGGGGTATTTTGAAACTATTCGAAGACTAAGAGTATTTAATTGATAAAATTTTTAGTGAAGAATTAATATAGTTAATAGTTAGTGGGTCATACCCATAATTTATTTAATATTTTTATACTTGACCTATATATACTGATTTAAGTTAGTGGGATTAGTTTAATTGTATACTTAATTAACATTAGAAAGGCAGAAAATAAAAAGGGTTAGAAAATACTGCAAACGTGAGGAACAAAGCGAAGCGGCAGGTATGAAGCAACTGAAACTTTCTTGTTTTGATATGGATTATAACCAGATTTTTCTTGAATTAGTAAGGTATATATATAAAATTTGAAATAGTAGTGCGCAGGTGTAGTATTGATTTTTCTTTTTAGAATTTTGCGGGATGAATCGATTATTTTTGATTGGTTTTTTGTGATGATGTTAACTATATTGGCATGATACATGAGATCATAGGATTTTTAATTTAACTATTAATTAGAATATAGCAGCAGTAATGTTATTTCTTTCGTCATAGGTGTTCTCGTTTAAAGATTTTTTTTAATTAATTATTATGAAAAAATGGAATTAGGATAGATCTGCAAAGTTTTCTGTTCTTTCCTTTTCTTATTGAGAAAATATAGTGAATGGTGGGGGCCAATCATTAGGCAATCATTGCCAATGATTGTTAATTGGTAATGACATTTTAGAATTTGGCACTTTGTTTACGTAATGGATTTTAGACGACTTGCAGTGCTTTGCGCTGTTAACTGATAGAATTGTTCTTATTTTATTTATTTACCAAATAAAGATATTAATTTTGATATATGGAGATAAGGTAATTAATTATTAGGTATATATTATGTGGTTTAATATTAAATTCTAGGGTATTCAAGTGATTAAGGTTAAATTCTTGGCTTGAAATTCGACAAATATGATAAATTTTGGCATATAAATTATATCAAAATTTGGGGTTTGATTAGAGATATGAGTGAGTTTTAGGGTCTATGATATACTTATAATAATTTGAATGTCCACAAACTCGCTCACCTACGAATATTGCATCATTGGTAGATCGTGAGCATTCCGAAACTTTGCAAAAAGGGAAGGAACTATCTTGAAGATACGAGGTTCGGCTCTTAAGGTATGTTAAGACTTTTAGACTTGTTGAAGGACGTTTTTCCTAATTAAAGATTAAAAAAAATGAAATAGACAAAGGGGTAAGGGCGAAAGATGGGGGTCTCGTATCAATGGTGTGACGGGCATTGGTACGAGTATCGGTGTTATAAACGGAAAGTTACTACTATAGAATGTGGATTGTAATTTGAAAATTTCCAAAGCATATGTGCATTAGCTGATATATTATTGACTTGAAATTTCTGTGTGATTGTGTTTATTTATTACACCGTATAGTTGTGATAATTGAGGTGATTGTGTATTATGTCGATATTGATTGAGTGAGATGCATCATCATCCCCTTATTTTTGAAATAATATTGTATACATGCATTGACATGAGATTGAGTATAAGATGGGCACGTGGAGATCGTCCGTGCTGGGAATGGTAAGATGTTAAGATTGTAATTTTGGGCACGTGGAGACCGTCCGTGCGGGAATTGTTTGATATTATGATGGTGCGTTGAGATCGTCCGCACAGACACGTGGAGATCGTCCGTGTCGGTATATGGACCTCGCGAGTCCCCCATGGGTCATGAACTCTCGATGTATTTCCGAGGAGTATCATGTATATACGTTTGAGTGAGTATTGGGTATTCTGAGACATATCATTACATGGTATCATATTGCATTTCATATCATCATTCATTCTTGATGATTATATGTTTCGTTTGGTGTTTGGAAAAATACTTAATGTTGATTTCCTTTATGGATGAAACTTAAAAAGTAAGTGTAATTTAAGAATTTATTTTCATATATAACTCCCGTCACTACTTCTTCGTTGTCGGTCAATGAGACATACTAGGTACACGTGGTTTCGTACTCATAATACACTCATTGCAATCTTTGTGGTGCAGATTCGATTCCGAGTAGGAGCACATCTCGTGGAGCAAATTGAGTCCGAGCTTGAAGTTCTTGGAGTTGTGGTGAGCTGCTTGGCTGTTCCGTGGCCCACACCTCCCTCTATCTTTTATTTATTTTGTTATTAGTATTCAGACTAGATATCCCTTATGTTAGATTTTCATTTAGTTTCAGACTTGCATCGAATTTTAGAAGCTCTTGTACTTAAGACACCAATTCTTGGGGTGATATATTTTAGCTTCCGCATTTCGTACTTATAAGGAACTCAATGTTGAAGATTCTTGCTAAGTGTTAGTTTTTTTACTCATTTGTTGGTTTAGTTGGGTTAATATGTTGGGTTGGCTTACCTATTGGTTGGGAACATAGGTGCCATCACGACTTGCAAATTGGGTCGTGACATAAGCATATTATGTAATATGAAAATTATTAAGGTTGTAGTTATTAGAGAAATTATGACTTAACCCTAGACTTGAAATTTGAGGAGGTATAAAGAGTTGGCATGTTAATTGGTATCAATAATTACAAACTTGATTATAAATTTGGGGTAAATTTTTAGGTCAAGGTTAAACACATAAAAGTGTGAGTGTTGTTAGTTCTGAAACCTTATTATGAATATATACTTGAATAGATTGCATCGATTTGGAAGCTCAACGGAAAGGGAAGACTCAAGTCCCAGAGTGATTATTCGAGTGGTTAAGGCAAGTGGATTTCTAAACCCTTGTTAAGCGTATGAAATTTGTGTATTTCTTTGTGTGGTGTTGAGAATGACTTGGAGACTTGTTGCTTATTTGTTGGTGTTGTATTCCTGGTTGTAAATTGTGCTTTGTTATCAAAATGGTTATCTCCTTCTTTTCATTTGAGCATGTCATTTGCATTGTATTTGAGACATGGTTGTGGTAAGAGGATGTACCATTTCGAGGGTCGTATCGCGCGCCGCGATGGATATTATATTTCGAGGGACGTATTGCGCGCCGCGAAGGTTACTATTATCGAGGGTCGTGTCGTGCACCGCGACAGATGCATGGACAGATATGTCCCCCATGGGTCTTGAACTGAAAGACAGCGGGTGTGTATCGTTAAGAAAGACATGCATCGCTATATTTGACATTGCATCTCATGGCATTGCACATTTTATTATTGATGAACTTGAACACGTGTTTTGCTGATCTTGTGAGTTTTTCTCTGTGAAGTTTGTGACTGTTAAATATTGAGTTGTTATTAAGAATGTGTAAACTGAGAGAGTGTGGTTATTGAGTTGTGTGTTTGGTAAACTGTAAATTGTTAGGTTGTAGCGTGGAGGTTTAGATAGGGTGCAAGGAGTACCCGTATTTTGTTCACTTAACTTGTGTTTAGAGGTTTGCTTGTTGGGTACCGCGTGGTTTGGTACTCACCCCTTGCTTCTACAATTATTTTTGTAGGTTACGAGCCCGGATATTTGTGATACCGGTCATTCTTTTCGTTTCCGAGGCATCTTGTGGAGGGTTGTGAGGTAGCTGGTTGTCATCTCAGCAAACTTTCCTACCCCAGTTTATGACTTTGTTTTTACTTGAAAGACAACTTCATTTTAGACTTCTATTTTATTTCAACTCTAATATTTACATTAGAGGCTTGTGCACGTGACAACCTGATTTTGGGATAGAATTAATATGACTTGGTTTCATAATAGAAATTGTTGTTGGATTGTCATTTACTTCCGCACTTTGTTAGGTATTGAGTTTTAGGTTGACTTGTCTTGGTGGGATAAGACGAGTGTCATCACACTCATTTTTGGATCGTGACAAGAAGTACTCCAACACAACTAATAAAAAAATAAATAAATGAGAATTGAAAAAAAAAATACTCCAACAATTGAAAGATTGAATAGAAGTATTACAACAATTCAAGATTAAAAAGAAATACTCCAATGAAACAACAATGATAAGAAAAAAGAGACAGAAGATACAACTTTGAATATTGGAAATAATTATTCAAAGTTGGAATAGTACTCTTAAATTTATTATGATTTGTTATTTATGTTTAATTAGAATTTGTTAGTTAGAGTGACACTCATACTAGTTTAATTTGATTTTTACTTTTATAAATAACAATGTTACTAGTTATTTTTCAATATGTAGGAATACACAATATACAAAAAAAAATATAAGAGTTTCTAAATAAAACATTTTCCTCCCTATTACATACAACATATTTGTTAGTGTTATATATATATATATATATATATATATATATATATATATGGTATTTAGTGTTTTTTTATGTTATTTTTAATTACCAAATATCAATATTATACGTAAAAATATAAAATAAATATTATAGATAGTACCAAATATCATAATGCCAAAATTACAATATCAAAAATTTTACTATATATATATATATATGACATTTCATTATATATCATATATACCAGCCGTACACCCTACTACTACAAATCAAACAACATCATCATAATCCCTACCCACTTTCTTACTGTTCAAATGCAATGACAACAAGAAAACCAAGTTCAGAAAAAGGGATAGACAGGAGGACCATTATGCCTCGGTAAAGAGCAAGATTATATAACTATATAATACTTTCTTTGATCCATATTAATTAAGGTTCCATTTGAAAAACTATCCTGCCGATTGAGTTTAGTATAATTGTGTGTAATTAACAAAGGTAATTCCACTCATTATTTTCACAGAGGATTTTGAATTACTCTCGTATTATAACGTGTAATTATAAGCTGATTAATTTTTAATTTTCTAATTTATTTTTGTTTTGTTTTTTTGTTTTTATTATTTGAAATTCTTTTTTATTTTCGTATTTTAAAATTTTATTTTTATTTTTTATATTTTATTCCTTCTCATTCTCAATCTATACTTCATGTGATTTCATGCAATTTTTCATATTATCTATTTTATGTCCTGCTTTTTTTTTTTATTGGCATAATTTTGATAATATTCTAATTTTTAAAATTAAAGTAGATTTCATTATTGAGTAAGGTTACATGCTTACATTTTTATATGTATTTTGAATCATTTTTATATGTATATTATGTTGAAATTTGATATAAGACTAATTTATGTTGAATTTAGAACTTGTGTTATGTTATCTGTTTTGTTTGTTTTAGTAGTATTGATTTGAGACTTCACATTGTAAGTCATTTATTTCTAGTTAAAAATAGTTAATAATCTATGACATTTTTTTTGTAGTACTAATTTATTTGTCAATGCATTTCATTAAATTCATAAAATCTTTACTTTTAGTTTTTATAATTAAATCAATTAAAATATACTAATATTAAAATATAAATCAATTATTTTTTCATAATATTAGTTAAGAATATACATTTACTCAAAGATATATAATACATATCTTTAATATTTAATTTACTATCATTTATGGAGTTTCTTATTTGTCTAATAATGCAAATTTTAAATAATTAATTTTTATTTTTAAAATTTAATATAATCTTATAATTGTAATTGTACATCCAAACAATACCTTTGTAATTATATTGTGACAAACAAACAAATCAACATAATTATTAAGCTGGTAATTACTGCTCCAGTAATTATATCAATTTTAATTACTTGAGGAGTTTCCAAACAGGTACTAAGAGAAGTTTTGAGGATTGAGATACCTTTTAAGAAAAATATTTAAGGAAATAAAATAAAAATCTAACACCTCACTATCTTTTTGTTATTTCTAAACTATTCTTCTATAAAATGCAAAATAATAGTTAAGAACCTTACTTAAAAAGAATGATATATATGAGGATAAGAACTCAATAAGTTTCTTGAATTTTAAAATTTTCATTTATTTAAGCTATTTAAAAAGTTACAATAATGTATTTATGGACTAAATGGAATATACAACACAGAGATATCCCTTCTACGATTCAATGTCTAACTTTTTGTTAATCCTAAGAATCCTCTCCGGTCACTAATTGATTGGAAACAAGTTAATCAAAAACTTATTATATCAATGTAAGTTATTTTGATTATATATATATATGAGATAATTTATCATATCACTAAAATGTAAGGGCTTCTTTTTGGATAAGATTATAAAGTATACTTAACTTACAAGTCAAAAGTTAAAAGTAAAAACACTTTATAATCTTTCCAAACACCTACAAAATTTAAAAGAGTGCTTAAAATTCAAAAAACAAAAACAAAAAATAAGTTTAATCCAAATTAACACTAAGTAGCATAAATAATTTTTAACTGCCTAATACTTCTAATCAAACACATGGTAAAAAATTCTGTATATTAGTCTTAAAATTATTATATCTTGTACATCACACCAAACAACTCCTAAAAATAATAATAAGAAAAAAATATATACTCCGTTCCCATCATTTTTATTTATTTGTATTAATTCGATTGGGACTGAGTTTATTTTTTTAAATGAAATATTTTTCTATTTTGTGATTGTTATACTACAAACGTGTCACGAGAATTTTTGTGATTAAGAGTGTGTTTGGTATGAAAGAAAATATTTTCTGGAAAATGTTTTTCAATTTTCTTATGTTTGGTTGGGACAAAGGTTTTAAAAAATGTTATTCAAATCAACTCGTTTTCCTCAAAATTAAGGAAAATGATTTTCCTTCAAAAATTAAGGAACACATTTTCCAAAACTCTCCTCCAATTTTAAATTACATTTTTTTTTAGAAAAACAACAATTATAAAAAGAAAAAAAATCAATTTAAATTTTTTTTACTCGATCCCTGACCCCCATCCACCACCCACCGGCCAGCCCCCCCCTCCCCCCAAAACCCCATCCCCTCCTCCAAAAAAATAATTTTGTTTTTTAAAAATATTTTCAACTTCAATTTTTATTTTTAAACTTCTACCCCAAAAAATTAAATTTGTTTTTGAAAAATACTATAAAGTTCACATTTTTATTTTTTCACTCTTACCCCATCCCACCCCCACCCCTCACCACCACCCCAAATAAAAATTGTTTTTAAAAAATATTTTCAATTTCATAAATTATTTTCTACTTAAGTAAAAATAAAAAATGTCTCTCAAAAACATTTTTCATTCATAAATCAAACTCTAAAAATCATTTCCGAAAAATATTTTCTACTCAACAACTAAACATGAGAAAATAAGTCCAACATCTACTTGTCTTCCAGGAAAACATTTTCTAAGAAAACATTTTCCTTTGTACCAAAAACACCCTAAATGTCCAATTAGAGAAGAGATTTTTTTCAATACAAATAGAATACCTCTCCATTCCATTTTTAGTTGTCCTATAATGAATTCAAGACCAAAGTTGATCATTGTTTCAAACTACTAATTATATCGTTAATATTTACTATTTTTTTAATGAGTATAAAAAGAATTAAAATGACTGTTAAAATATGAAAAAGTGTTTTTTTAACAATAGGTTAATTAAAATTGATGAATGTATCACATAAGTTTGAGATGGAATGACTAAACAGGACTACTACTTATTATTGTGGGTTGTTTGAGAAAGAAAAGTAGGTTTCCTTTTTAAATAAAGTTGCTGGTGGTGATTAGGAGATAAGTTTGTCCTCCCACAATTCCTATTCTTTCCATTGAAGCTTAGTTAGGCATATATAAAAGTCAATAATGTAATATAGTCTATTCTTCTTCTACTTCTTCCTTTTCATTTTATATGTTGTAATAATATACTTGCAAGAAAGGGCTTTAATTAGGTATGGAGTCATGTGGATCAGCTATTGAAAGAAGAGGTCATTTTGATGTATTAAAAGAGCAACAAGGTCAAGAGGAACTAGAGCTAAGGTTAGGGTTAGGTTTAGGATCGGGTGATGATGATGATATGAAAATGGTGGTTAGAAATAATCATTTGGGATCTTCGTCTTCGTCTTCACTTGTTGTATGCACTAATACCTCAATTCCACATTATTCCCCACCAGGAATTTGGTTCTCTTTACGTTCCTCAGTTAATCGGTAACCACTTTTAACTCTTTGCACAAATTTTCATTTTTTTCATACTTTTAACATTTTCATTGTTTCTTAATAATGATAGGAAAGGAGAATTTCTACCTCAGCTTCCAAAAACGTTTATAAGAGTCAAGTAAGTTCTCCATATATGGTTCTTATACGTGCATAACACACACACACATATATATATTTAAACATTAATATAATTTGGATCAATCAAAATAAAGTTGTGTGAATAATTATTCATAAACCATGGTATTATATATGTTGTCACACATTTACTTAGTATACAAATATAATCAATGTCACATCAGTAATTAATTAGCGCACATTTAAAAAGTTTTTCCTAACATATACCGCAAATACATAATATATATCTTGTACTCTATGTTTCTTAAATTACTATGGTTTTCTTAGAGTTAAACGATAAGAGTTTTCATTAATATTTTATAATATATTTTTTATTATATTGATATCCAAAAAATTGTAATTTATTATACTTTTTATTTAGTTTTTGAATGTATATCTAAACTTTTAGTTTAAATATCAAATCAATATAATGTAATTGAATTTTGAAATATATAACATGACAATTACAAATGAATTCAACCGTTTCAATAATCAAGTACTCCTATTAGAGTACTAAATAACTTTATGTGATAGCTTAATTTTCATTATTTTCTTTGGAAAACAAACACCAACGATTGTGGGTCTTAATATTAATCTTTTGCTGGTGTTTTATTTGTCAATGCGGCTACAAAATTTTAAGTCTTAATATTAATCTTTTGCTGGTGTTTTATTTGTCAATGCGGCTACAAAATTTTAATTGAAATATCTTTCAATAGATTAAAATGACTTGTAATAAGTTTTAGTAATTTTATTAAGTATTTAGAGGCTTTAAATAGCCAACATAAAATAGCGCATAATTTAAAATTTAGAAAATCCTAATATATCTCGATAGCTAAAACAATCTAACTAATATTTAAATTTCAACTTTATCTTAAATTAAATAACTTATTTTACTAAAAACTATTTAAATAACTAAAAGGGAACTTTAACAATCTTAAATTAATCAATGTGGATAAGGTATAAAAATCCTCGACCTATAGTAAAATTATCAGTTAACACCTAACTTGCGCAGACGTTTTATTGTCCCTTTGAACTTAATTTTTTTTTGGTGTTTAACCCCCTTAAACTATGTACGGATCAATTTCTTTTTATGTGAGGATCATATAATCCTCACTTAGTATGATATAATATGTGGATAAATTAGGTGAATATATATTAATACTAGGAAAGTTTCAAAATATTACTCCAATTTACAAGCCATAGTAATGCATGTAACTTAGGGAAATATCATTGTATGTAAACAGACAATCATTTCGTTAGAATATAATCCTTGTGATGTAACTAAGCCCTCAATTTATAATTCGTATGTAAAAGCTGGTTTGACTTAAAATTAATTTGTGTGATGGATCCATATCTATCTATCCATGTATAGAAAAGATGTTGTCAAACGTCTGCATCACATAATATTTTCAGTTTATTAATGATGGTGTTGTTGAAAGAAAGAAAGAGTCACTTACTTTTCTTTTTAATTATTTTTCTTATATATATGGTGTGGTGTGATGTGAAAAGAGACGAGAAGGTGACAGTCTTTATGCTTAAAACCTACCTGGTTACAAAGCTTGGTCTCTCCAACCAAGCTGAGGTTAGTGTCTGTTTTAGTTTATATGATTTACGTTTTCTTAAAGTTAGTTTATTTTGTACTTCTGTTACAATTCATATGATTTATCTCAAAAAGTAGGAGCGGACTCACCCTTACTCGAGGGGTGTCAAGCAACATCACTTTATCAGAAAATTATATTATGTATAAAAGTTAAAAATTAATTATATACAAAATATTAACACTTATCGACAAAAGTTAAAATCTAATTGTTAATGCGTTTAGTTAAAATTCATCAAGGTTGTGTGCTCTAATCCTACTAGCCATAATTATATTTTTTTATTGATACAACCATTGACACAACCCTTAATAACAATCCTGATATTTATTACTATCGCTGACATCTCAAAAAAGAATGACACATTTCCACATTTAGTAATAATTTAATTTTAAAATATCTATCAAATCTATCCTTAATAAAATAATTTACAGTTACACAAATAAATATGACTTATTTTAGAAATAAATTTCAAAGTTTTTTTTTTCTTTCTTGTTAAGTCAAACTAAATTATATAAATTAAAATAATAATTTAACTTTAAATATCTATTGAATCGTTATTAAAAAGATATATCTTAACAACAAAAACATTTTTTATGTTTTAGATAGCAATTTCTAACATCTTTCTTTCTATGGTAATTACATTCCTTATAAAATCAAACAAACTTGTGAAAAGGGATTGAGGGAGTAATAATTATATTGAGAGTTGCATGGATAAACTTGAGTAATGATTAGTAGTATAATGATTGTCTGTTGGGTCATTTCTGACTTTGCTTCGTATCATAGATTTATGTTACTTCATTTTGGGTAAAAGATACCAACAAATAATTGCATTTCCTACAACTCTCTCTTACCAACTTTTGATTTCCAATAATTATTCATTGTTTGCATACTATATTGGTATTACAACAATTAAGAACCTTAACCAGTACACTCAGTAGAGTAGTAGTAACTTCTTTTACACTATGATGCATCCTTAAGGCCCTACACATATTTGTTTGGATCACATTATTTATTACTAATATATAGACAGATAAAGAAAAATATATGCATATTACATTATCTTTGGAGTCTAACTAATCTGTTTAATTTGAACATCAATAATTTTTTTAAAAAAATTATTAGTGTTTCGTCAAATTTTTTGTTGATGTTTGAAAACTAATTACGTACACAGAATTCAAAGTGAAATGTAATAAATTTCATAAGAAAACCTCATTTTTAGGGCATCGATGAATTATTTTCTTAATATTAACCTAAAATCTGATCTAATTCAGGAATAATTGGTCACCGAGTTTAAAATAGATAGAATGACTTTTAAAATTTGTGGTGACAGATATTTATGTGACTATAATTCTTTTCATTAAGGATAAAATAGACATTTTAAATTTAATTTATTATTTACCATAAAAATTGTATTTTTTTAAAAAATATTAACTAAAAAAAAGTGAATCGCATAAACTTAAACAAAAGAAATATAATTTTAACGAAAAAAATATTATATTATCCCAAAATAATTAGTACGTGAGAATTTTTTTATTACAAGAGTTCCCAAATCGTGTGTGACGATGTTATAAATCAGGAAGGAAGAGTATAATTATATCTGATTATTAATTGCAACAAGTTTTTTTATCCTTTAATAAAGGAAAGGCCAAGCTAAACAATTAGGCATTCCAATTAGCTAACCAAAAAATTGTCTTGTCATTTTGATCCTTAGTAAAGGCATTTGACTCTTGTTGTTGTTTATCATCTGAACAAGAGTTAAGCATAATAAAGAATTCATTCCCAACTAAATTAATATATAAGACATTCTAAAGAAGTATCTACTTCATCCAAGAGTTGTAGAGAAATGAAGTAATATTTCTAAAAAAAATTCTAAAGAAAGTCCAAATTTTTTAAAATTAATTTTTCCTTCACCATCCACAAAGATGACCATTTGAGTTGTAAGAGAAAACTTAAAATGGTAAGTCAACAACATGTGAGTGAGAAATAAGAGATAGTTGTTAGAGTGTGAAGGTACGAAAATCATGTATACGAATTATAAGATTGATACGGGTCTTTACTTTTTAATATTGAAGTTCAAGTTGTGAGCAAGCGATTGTCTTATCATATGAAATATCCAACAACTAATATCTGAGTTTGATGGGTATATCTAAGCAATGATCTTGACACCTTGCACCCAACTTGCTTTTCAGAATTAGGATGCATAATAAAATATATGTTCTCATTTTAAGGTATATATACATAGAATCTTCTTTGGAACTTAATGGTTGCACATAATCCCACTTCACCTCTGATTATATTGTTTCCTTTAAGCTACTAACGATCAAAGAAACTCGATCACTATTAGCCCTAACATTAACAGGTCACTTGGCAGAGTATTTTGAGGAAAATAATGCATGCATCAATTAATTTTGTGTATTAATAATACTTTATTAGGTACACTATTTTATTCTATGTAAAATTAATGCTTACATTACTGATTAATGCACTCTATCATGTGTATATATGTAAACATTAAAGATTTTTATGCATTAGTGATGCAATGGATACTAATACATGCATGTTATACATGGTTAAAGATAAATTGTTTCTCAAAACCTTTTTCACATCCTCCCACCATATATGTGGAGAGTATTTTCGTAAACAACTAAATATTTTTAAAAAATAATTATGCAATGCATGTTGTTTTTAATAACCAAACTAAAATTTGCATAAGTAAAATCTCAGCATAATTGCTGCAAACATAACTAGTACAAGCATATTAATGCAAACATTATTAATGCACTATACTTTATATTATTCTTATACACTCTAATAAACGACTCCCAAAAGTTATCGATCGAATTGAGAATCCGGTCGTTAAACCTTTGTTTAGCAACCAAATATTTCATTCATTAATGCTCATGTTTGTCGCTAAAAAAAGCCTCAATAACGACTGTTATATTGATCGTTATAGTGTTTTTAGCATAAGAATTAAATTATGACACTTTTAACAACTCAGTGTTCTTATGCTAAAATTAATTTTTTAAAATATAATTAGATAAAAACTAATCATATGCTTTCACATACGCACGGACACATCCAATCACACGTAAAATAGTCAATTCCCATGTAAAATATCACTGTTAATTAATTACAAAGAAATAAAACACTTCATATACTTTTGTTAAGCAATAATATTATTTTGTTCTTTTTTACCAGGTTGAGATTTCATGTATGGGGCAAAATTTGATGCATACTCTAACCTTGAAGCATGTACGTGATGCTATTTGGTTGCCAGGATTAGTAGAATTCTTGAAGTCAAACACAGAATTCATTAAAAGTTCACAAGGAGCTAGTCTCAACTATCTCATGTCCTTAGACTATGGCAAGACTTGCCTATGAATTATATCATAGCTTAGAATTTTAGTAAAGTTCAGAAATTTGTATCTTTGAATCATATAATTTTCCATGAATGTACTAATATTAGCAAGTATAATTAACTTTTCATACATTTCAGTCGGTTTTTCTTACTTTATTTATTTTTGTCTATTGAAGTAGGTGTTTGAACATGTAATTTTATTTTGTAATTTAAAACTATGAGATAAAATCAGGTTTGGATAGGAAGTTTAATCTCATGATTTGAAATCATGAGATGATATCCCAAAATCTTGATTTGAGAATTTCATATCACAATTTTACATTTTTCAAATACTAAAAATTATCTATTAGGCTTATATTTTGTAAAAATAAAATAACTCACCATTTTATATCTATCAACTATTTATTTCATATTTAATTTTTTTTTTATAGGTCATATTCTTACTCTACCAACTTTTAAATCATTCATATAGGATAGAATCGTTACTCTCACCAATCAGATTAATTATTACTTCAATAAGAGTAGTACATTATAACTCATGTTCAATTGTACCTTTTTATTGAATTAAAGTTCTATCAATAGAGATTGTTATAATTTTTTTAAAGTATAGCTTAGATAAATCTCATAAGGTAAAATCTAAATTATATCATATCCTGATTTTTTCTATTTTACAAAAAATATCTTAAAATATTAGTTATTCGGGTACATAATTGGCTGTCAAAATACATTAATTTTGATGCATTATAAATGTGGTTGTTACGCTTAAAAAAAAAAACAAAAGAGAATCATATTAAAATCTCATAATTTATGCTATTCAATTCCTCTTTAATGTGTCGATCAGAGAAACTAAATTCTAAAACAGCAAATCAATTAAAAATCCAAAATCCCTGTTCATCTTTGTCTCTATTTCAACGAAATTGTTTTTAAGTAGGATTCAAGACTTTTATTGAAAATTTGAGAAGATACACAATGAATATTTGATTTTTGACTGACACTCTCGAAGGAAGAAAAAAAATCAAAGATCGTAGCTTTTGGGTTCTTTGAATTCTACACAAATGTCACTATGATTGACAAATAGGTCTGAGTTTCTTTGACAACTTTCTTGGTACCTTTGTTTTTGTGTTGGTGGTTGCTTACCAGTATGACGACAGATCTCAAATATGAAGGCAATCAAAAGTTGTTATTTTATGATTAACGTGAGCAAAATTAGTAATATTTATTTGCCATAACTTTGATTTTTGAGTTAAAAGATGGATAACAAAAAGTATGCAACACATATTCGTTTGCGTTAATCATTGTTTTATCATTCATGAATTTGTATATTGACCGATAAGTAATGATACATTACTGATTAGAACTTGATACATTAAAGTTTTGACGTATATGTTGTGGGTTTACAAATCTGCGAGTTAATGTGTACTGTTAATATAAATTATCACATATGCACATTTTTTTAATGACCCGAAAGGTTATTTTTGTAAATTTTTGTAAAATTACTATTTTTACCCCTCTGATAGTTACCCTGGATTATTTTTGATCAGTTGGTGAAGTAGGTTTGAGAACTTTAAATGGCAACTTTCGCATATAGCAAATAAAAAATTCATATTTGTATGCTATAACAAAGTTTGCATAATTGTGCTCCATAGCAAACATAGAAACTGTATAATTCGCTATACATATACAGTTGAAGCGAATTGTATAAAACAAAGTGTATAAAATAAGACAGAGAAAGACACTTGGGTAGAGAACTGTATAAAAATGAAATGTATAAAAGGAATTGTATTATTATAAGTGTATAGAACAATTATATACAATTTGAATTTGTATAAAATGAGAAAGAGAGAAAGACAAAAGAGACTTGACAAGGAATATACAATTGAATCGAATTGTATAAAACGAGAAAGAGATAAATTAGATACAATTTGAAAATTGTTTAAAACGAGAAAGAGAGAAAGACAAAAGAAACTGGCCAGGAGAGTATTTTTATTGTATAATTATAAGTGTATAGGACGAAAATATATGTACTTGCATGTGTATATGCAATTTTCTCACACTTTATACAAACAGAAACACAATTTATACATTTCGCTTCTGTTTGTATAAGTGAGAAATGCGAGGGTGGCAAACGAGATTTGGGAGAGTGGCGAGCGAGATCTGGAAGAGGGGAGAGAGTGGAACAAAAATATATGTATTTATACAATTTTCTCAGCTTTATACAATTAGAAACAATTTTTATACACTTGTGTTTGTATAAAAAGTAAGGAAGCGAGCGAGAAATTGGAGGAGAGAGGAGCCTGACAATTTTTTGCAAACGTTTGCTATGAAGCACAATTAAATCAAACCCTAGCTACTTTATTTATTTTAGGTTATTAATCTGCTATTATATACAATTTTTTCAACTTTAAACTATTTGATAATTACAATTACTTAATTAATAGATATTTATTAAATGATTAATTTATTTCGTTAAAAATAACGGGTCAAGTCTGAATTTTTCTTAAGATCCTATAATAGTTGACCCATATATATTAAAATAATTAGTAGGGTTTGTCATTTTATATAATAATTCTTCTTCAAAAGAAAACCTCTCGTCCCTTAGAGAACGTGACAATCGACACTACAACTAGGAAGATGACCACTTTTGTCCGGTTTGGATAACTACGCCTCAATATATTCAATTGTTTGTATGAATGGAGTTATATTATTTTATTTTTATAATAATATGGTAACACCATAATGGCTACAAAGTTAGATTTTGAATTGGAAATTTAAGATTATTTAATGAGGGCTTATAAGAAAATAATAATATATATATATATATATATATATATAGATAGATAGATAGATAGATATAAATGAGCATCATAGAGGAGGTGATATGTCACCTCTCTATGACCTCCATTCATTTTTTTTTATAAACTTATACCTTTTTAATTATATAAATTCTATTCTTAAATTAGTAATATTCATAATTCTCAAACCTTTCATATTCATAACTTCTAATTATTTAATGTGAAAGGTTACATTAACACTATAAAATCACACTAAAATTGTGTGTTATTTTGTAGTCATCTTTGGATAGAGAATTAGTGAAATAAATGTTACAATATTTGTAAGCTTTGAGGTGCTTTATTTTTTCAAATATTATTTCCTATATTACGTTTAATTAGCAAGTAAGGCTAATATGTCATCATATTCTTATTTCTTCTAGATAAATTATTTTGTTTTGTTATCTTTGAAACTCATTTTATGACTAATAATGTAGTTGTTATTATTTTTCTTGACTCTTTTACATAGGATGAAATGATAACATCAAGCGATGAAGATTCATGGATTTTGAGTTATATATATTGACTATTTGTCAAAAATGATTATGTAGGAGAATTTATGATTAAATGTAATTTTCTCTTATTCTTTATGAGATATAATATTTTATTTTGTTAACTTTGAGATTCATTTTAGGACTAATAATTTATTTGTTATTATTTTTCTTTGATTCTTGCATATAGGATGAAATGAAAATATCCAGAGATGGAGATTAATGGATTATTCTTTATTTTTTTAGGTCCTTAAAAAGTAATGTTTCTATTATATTATTTCCTTTTAAATTATTTATGTTTTGTCAAAAATGATTATATGTGTTTAAATGTAATTTTCTCCTTATTCTTTCTCTTTTCTTCTTTTGGTAGATAACTTTTTAACTTATTTAATCAGATTTGTCGATTATAGGAGATATATCTATAATGAAAATGGTTAGACATTCTTGCATAATTTGAGTTTACAAGGAAAAATAATTTGATATGTCTAATAATTACAACTCTTTTTTTTTGTTGAATCATACATTTAATATTATCTGTTTATGTTCATGAAGATAGAAATCCTGAGTTTTTGAAGAGAAATATCTAATTTATTCTCATTAGACCTCTATATGATTCTTAGATAATTTAACTATATTATAATGATAACACTCTTCAAAAATAATTATTTGTTTAGGTAAATTCATCTCTCACTTTTTTTATTAATAATATTAGTTTATTGTGTTTGTGGCTTATAATATTTTAAAACATAGAATAGAAGTAGAAAATGAATAAATGAATACCGATATGCTACTTAAAGAAATATATACATATACTTTCATAGTCCGGTGAAACAATTTTTATTAACAAAAATGATAGAACATAAGAATGTAAAGTTAATTTATAATTTTAAAAATACAGATAATTTTATTAAAAATTTAATTATTTATTAATATGTAAAATTGCAATTCTTAAATTTTTCATTTTTGTTGTTTTTCTTAGAAGATTTCAAGTTATTTATGAATAAGTCTTTATATTTTCATATTTGTTATTTTTCGAGAGTTCTAAAGTTATTTCAAAATTATGATTAATTTATAATTTTAATAATTTAGTTGGTTTCCTACCATTCTATTTACTTATAATAAAATATTTGTGTCAATTAGGGGTGGACATTCGGTATTTCGGTTCGTTTTTTTTCTATTTTTTTTTGTTTTCGGTTCTTGAAATTGTGTACCGAATACTGAACCAAAATATTTTAGTTCCGTTCGGTTTTTTTTATTTCGGTTTGGTTTTTTTAATTTGTTTTTTTAATGGGCCTACTTAGTGGGCTTTTTAAAATTTTGAACTTTACAATTTTTTTGTTTAATTTTTCAACTTAATGGGCTAAAACTAAAAATAGACAATACATCAAAGAAGTGCATTACTAATTTACTATCAAATATCAATATGTCATAGACATTAACACCACAAATTTTAAATTCACAATGTCACTAAAACACACAATTTTAAATTAACAATGACACTAAAACAAAAGTTGCGTTGTAGATTTGTAGTTAATGTCTTCACAAATACAACATAATAACAATCTAACAAGTAACAATAAAGTCTTTCATCCGCTCATAATAAATAATAATAAGCAACAAACAATGAACTTTAAACTTCTCGTCTTCTTCCATGAGATTACTTTCAATTCAAATGTCAACAATAACAAACAATAATAATGAATTTCTTGACTTTCTTCCATGAGATCACTTTCAACTTTCAAGTGTCACGTGCCAACAAAATTATTTCTTCATTGTCTTGACCCTTGGACCTTTTAAGATAAAATCAAATATTAGAAACTCAGAATACTATTTTTAAGATTAAAAAATGATATGATTAAATAAATGATGTATTAAACTCACCGCTTGCAAGTCAATCATAGATCAATAATGGAAGAGTTTCTTCCACTATTTTCCATCTCTATAAATAAGAAAATGAAACATGTCATAGAAGATACAAAACAATAAGCATTTTAATTTTTCCAAAAATAAATAAAAAATAAAAAGTCTTACCAAGTTCAATTTTTTCAAGAAACTCAAAACTTTCTTCAACACAAATAGACTTGGTTTCTTGTCTAAGTCAATCTTGAACACAAATAAGACATTGCACACATTTAGGAGTCAATGAACTTCTAAAGGGATATAGAATACGACCACCGGTGCTAAATGCACATTTCGATGCCACACTCAACATAGGAATAACCAATACATCTCGAGCCAACTGTGAAAGTACAACAAAACAAGGAGAATTAACTTTCCACCAACTCAAAATATCAAAATCTCCAGATTCAGGTTCTTGGTCTTCAAAAAGATATTTATCCAACTCAGATTTAACACCTAAACTTTTAGAATCATTCTTTTGTTTCTTCATGTGCAACTTAGTTCTCAAAGAATTTTTGGACACATTTTGAGAAATACCACAAGCAGAAGAATCAGATGAGTCAGATGAAGATGGTTCACTTTTGGAACCTTTTCCATACTTACTTACATATATCGCAAATAAATCCCTCAAGTAAGCCTCTACTTTCGTATTCATTACATTTTCCGTTTCTTCCCCAAGTAATTCTTCTAAAGCAAAACTAACATACACAAATTTATTGCGAAGAACCAAAACAGAAGCAATAAAAATTATTTTGTTCATTTTTTCAGGAGTACCCCAATATTTCTTGATTTTTTTCATTTTCGAAGCCATTTTACTCAAATCAAGGTCATCACTTGCCATACATAATTTCAAATAAGCATCAAGTTCACATATATCTTCAAAATGAACATTACAAGTAACATACTGTGAACCTGAAACTTTCAAAGTGAGCTCATAAATTTTTTCAAGAAACTTTGTGACATTCCTCACATTAGCCCAATCTTCATATTGAATTGAACCTGCGATACTTCCATATTCACAAACATCAGTAGCAAGAAAAGAATTAAAATTACCATCATAAAGAGCAAACCTCTCAAAAGCCTTCTCAAATTTTTCTGCTGTGTCTAACATCAAGTAGGCGGAATTCCACCTAGTAGGCACATCTAAAGACAACATCTTATCACATTCTATCATTTGCATTTCAACACATTTCAAGAAGTTTCTTGTCCTTGAAGAAGATGATCTAACATATTTCACCATTTGTCTCACCCTTTTGATAGAAGGACCAATTTCTTACAAACCATCTTGCACAATTAGATTAAGTATATGAGCCATACATCTCACATGGAGATGCTTACCTTCCATCAAATTAGTTCCCCACATATCTAATTTTTTGGACAACTCTAAAATCGACACATCATTTGAAGAGGCATTATCAACCGTAACAGTAGAAACGTTATTTAAATTTCAATCAAGTAAACAATTACTAATAGACTCAGCCAAATGCTCACCTTTATGACTAGTGATAGGACAAAAATTCAATATTCTTTTATGAAGTACCCAATCCCTATCAATAAAGTGAGCAGTCAAACACATATAATTGATTCTTTGCACCGAAGTCCATGTGTCTGTTGTGAGACAAAGTCTTGGTTGTATTTCTCTTAAAGATTGTTTCAAATTTATTCTCAATTCACCATAAACTTCATAATAATCCCTTGTTATGATTCTACGAGAAGGAATATGAAACAAATGTTGGACTTTACTCATAAACTTCTTAAAGCCTTCTTTTTCAACAAAACTAAAAGGTAGTTCATCCAAAATTATCATCTCAACTAAAGCTCTCCTACATACCTCTTGCTCAAATTTTTAAGTCTCTAAATTGTTATTTTGAATATTTAATAATTTTTGAATACTGGGTGCAACAGTCAGAGGTTTATACACTTTACACCAATAAGTCAAATGTTGTTTTAGTCCACTTATTCCATTTCTTGTTGTATTGGCAACATATTATTGTTTACAATGAAAGCACTTTGTTTTAACTAATACACCATTTCAAAAACCTTTTCAAAGTGTTGCCAAACAGGAGATCTAGGATCCATTTTTTTTGTTATTTGTGTACCAATTGACGGATCATTGCTATTTCTAGGTGTATTATCCATAGAATCAGTCATACTTATTCGACTTTGATCAGCTACACCCATATTTAACTGTTTTTGTTCAGCCATCTATATATATATATATATATAATATATTAATATATATATATATATATACTATATAGATATATATAATTTACAATAAATTCACACTAACTAGTAACAAAAACAAATCAATAAGAAAAAAACAAAAGAAGTTAAGAACAAAAAAGAAAATTAGAAAAACAAACCTGACTGGACAGTGGGCTGGACGCCGGACGACTGCTGCAGCTGGCGGCTTCTGTTGCTGCTGGAGCCTGGCGGTTGCTGCTGGCTGGCGGACGGCTGCGGCTGCTGCTGCTGGTTGGCGGACGGCTGGCTGCTGCTGCTGTTAGCGGGTGACTGCTTCTGCTGGCGGGCGACTGCGGCTGCTGCTTCTGCTGGCGGGCGGCTGCTGCTGCCTGAAAGAGGAAGTCAGGAAAAAGATGAAAGAGTGAGGAATAAGGTTTCACAAAAAAGTTTTTTCTTTTTTTAAAAGATTATTTAACATTAATAATTATTAATTAATATAATATAAATTATAGTATAATATTTTGATTTAAATCGAAATATCAAAAATCAAAATAATACGTACCGAAAATCGAACCGAAATACCAAAAAATATAAAAAATTAAATCGAATACCGAATCAAAAACTGAAATATCGAAACTGAAATTCTGAAAAATTACTGTAACGACCTGTTTAGTCGTTTTGAGCAACAAATTTTATTCTGGAAAAACTGGCAGAGGTGACGGAGTCCACGACGGACCGTCAAGGGCACGACGGACGGTCGTGGAGGTGTCGTTTCAAAACACTTAGAAAATCTGAAATTGGGTACTGAAAATCGACTCTCTGAACGTCATGACGAAATGGCAGGACGGACCGTCACAGGTGTGACGGACCGTCACGGAGTCTTCGGTGGAAAACCACTCTCTGACGGTTGCGACGACCTGCAGGACGGACCGTCGCAAGCACGACAGCCGTCGCAGGTTGCGCAATCCCATCGGTCGCAGGTTGCGCAATGTTCTTTACACGTTTTAAGGGACGTTTTTGACTATTCCTGCTTTAATTATAAAGTTATAGGGTTAATGTTAATAAGCCTAATTACTTGGGGGTTAAAAGAGGTAACCTTAAGTTAATTAGTGGATTATGTGCCATCTTTTAAAACTTAATTATATAATAATTAGGGTAAAAGAAAAGGGTTTGAATAAAGAAAACAGAAAGAAAAGGGGAGAGAAAGTCGAACGAGAAAGAGGAGAAACGTATAAAACAACTTGGGAATTGCTTGCTTGATCACTAATCTTCGGTGGAGGTAGGTTATGGTTTATGTTACGATATTCGTAGTGAACTCTTATGTATAGTGAATATTATGTGTTGATAGTATTGTAAACCCTGCTATGTGCTTAAGTTGTATGCTTGCATGATTATGATTATAAATTGTGATGAATTAACAAAGCATGATGAAGCTATTGAATCCCAAATCTTGAAAGAACCCTAATTCACTTGATATATTATATAATGAGAATGATGATGCCTTAGTATGAAAGAAGGCTTGATAAATTATATAATGAGAATGATGATGCCTTAGTATGAAAGAAGGCTTGATAAATTATATAATGAGAATGATGATGCCTTAGTGTAAAAGAAGGCTTGATGAATTAGGGGATCGGGTGTCACGTTCCGACACCAGGATAGAATATGGATCGGGTGCCACGTTCCGGTACCAGGATAGAATGAATATGAGGATCGGAGTGTCACGTTCCGACACCAGGATAGAATATGGATCGGGTGCCACGTTCTGGTACCAGGGTAGAATGAATATGAGGATCGGAGTGTCACGTTCCGACACCAGGATAGAATATGGATCGGGTGCCACGTTCCGGTACCAGGATAGAATGAATATGAGGATCGGAGTGCCACGTTCCGGCACCAGGATAGAAATAGAGGATCGGAGTGTCACGTACCGACACAAGAGGAATAAAGATAATGAATCTTGAAAGATAATGAATATACTCAATCTAATGAACTTAATTCCCAAATAAGTATGGTATTGAGGCTGAGTCCTCATGTGTGAACTCGGTTGTAGTTATTGATGAATTCATGTTGTTATTGCTACATGTTGAGTATTGTAGTTGATTTACATTATTATTGATATATACTGTTCCCTATTTGAGTTGGCCGATGATATCTACTCAGTCAGTACTGTGGTTGTACTGACCCCCCTACTTTCATGTTTTCCTCTTGTTATTTGTGTAATGCAGCAAACGTTCAGTCAACTTCAACTCAACAGCAGATCTAGCCAGTCTTCACTTCATCGGATATTCAGGTGAGCTAATGCGTCTAGCTTGGACTGGGTCTTCTTCTTCAAGTCTTGATGCCTTGAACTTCCGGCATGGACTAGCTTTTTAGTTATTTTGTTCTTAGACGTTCCTAGTTAAGTAGTTTGAGATAGATGTTCTTGTGATGATGACTTCCAGATTTTGGGGATAATAATAATAGTATTGAATTGTTTTTGTTAATGAGTTTAAGTCTTCCGCATTATTTTCTGTTGATATATCTTGAAATGTTAATTGTTTAAATGGGTTGGTTCGCTCACATAGGAGGGTAAATGTGGGTGCCAGTCGCGTCCCTGATTTGGGTCGTGACAAACTTGGTATCAGAGCATTAGGTTCATTGGTCTCATCACACAAGAACAGGTCTAGTAGAGTCTTAAGGAACGGTAGGGGGACGCCTTTACTTTTCCTTGAGAGGCTATAAGACTTTAGGAAAATTCCATTCTTTCTTTCTTTCTTTCGTGCTACTACTTGAGTCCAATTGGTATCTGGGCGATACGAATTGGTATCTGACCATCTTCACTCTATTTCGCAGATGGTTAGAACTAGAGCAACGACCGCACCAGCAGCAACAACGGAAAGACAAGAAACGACTGAGCCAGCCACTGGGGCTGTAGCTCGAGGAAGAGCAACGGCAAGAGGCCGTGGAGAGGTCGTGGAGGACGTCCTCTAGGGAAGAGGACAAGCACCTAGCCCATCTGATACTAGGGCGGTGACTCCTCCACCGACCGAGGAGGTGATAAGAGAGGGGGAGGAAGGGGAGAATGAACAAGGGCAGGATGAGGAAATGCCACCCCAACCTACCCCAGAGATGATCAACCAAGTACTTGCTTATCTTAGTGGATTATCCGATCAGGGTCAGGCACCTCCAGTGGTTTCTACACCAACACCTCCGGTTTCAGAGGTACGACATGCGGCTACTATGGCTCCCCGCATGGATGCATCATTGGGAATAGGCACATTTCCACGTCTGACTACTGGGCCTATTATGACAAATGATCAGCATGAACTTTTTAGTAAGTTCTTGAAATTGAAACCTCCAGTCTTTAAGGGCACAGAATCAGAGGATGCTACGATTTTCTGGTTGATTGTCATGAGCTACTACACAAGATGGGATAGTGAACGGTTTGGCATTGAGTTCGTGAGCTATCAGTTTCAAGGGAACGCCAAAACGTGGTGGCGGTCACATGTTGAGTGTCAACCAACAGGGGCACCACCTATGACTTGGGAATCATTCTCTACCCTGTTTATGGAGAAGTATATCCAAGGACTTTGAGAGATAGAAAAAGGGACGAGTTCTTGAGTCTAGAGCAAGGGAGGATGACAGTTAACGCGCGTTATGAGCTAAATTTCGCGCACTATCCAGATACGCCACCCAACTTTGTTTCAGTCCACAAGAGCGAATTCGCCGTTTTGTGAAGGGGTTGAGGTTAGAGTTGCGGATTTCAGCCTTACAGGTAGCGGCTACGGCAACATCCTTCCAAGAGGTGGTAGACTTTGTGATAGAGGTGGAAGGAGTGAAGCCAGACGACTTCACCACGACATTGACATCGAAAAGGTTTCGAAGGGGAGGAGAGTTTAATGGTTCTCACTCTAGAGGACAGAGCTCCGGAGGTTACTCAAGTCGACCAATTCAGTCTTCACTACAGACTGTAGTTGGGGGTCCACCTCAGAACGGTCAACACTACTCCGAGAGAGACCTATGCATGAACCCCGAGAGTGTTATGGATGTGGAGAGGTTGGACACATCAAGAGGTATTGTCCAAACCAGAGTTACGAACCCCACTAGCTAGAGGTAGAGGTGGTCTGGTAAGGCCGCTTTTCTGGAGGACGTGGTGGTCGAGGTAATGGTGGTCATCACAACGGCAGAGGTGATGGCCAAAATGGAGCCACTACTACGCAATATGGTAGGGGCAATGGACAGACAAACGATAGGGCCCATTGTTGTTACGCTTTCCCTGGGAGATCTGAAGCGGAGGCGTCTGATGCTGTTATCACAGGTAATCTTTTGGTTTGTGATTGCATGGCATCTGTATTATTGACCCTGGCTCCACGTTTTCATATGTATCTTCATCATTTGCTAATGGTCTAAAATTGCATTGTGAATTACTTGACATGCCTATTCGTGTTTCTACACTGGTGGGTGAGTCTGTGGTAGTTGAAAAGGTACATAGGTCTTGTTTGGTGAACTTTGTGGGGAGCAACACTTATGTAGATTTGGTTATTTTAGAAATGGGTGACTTTGATGTAATTCTGGGTATGACTTGGCTTTCTCCAAATTTTGCGATCTTGGATTGTAATGCTAAAACGGTGACGTTAGCCAAGCCTGGGACAGATCCGTTAGTGTGGGAGGGTGACTACACTTCCAATCCGGTGCGTATCACTCATTCTTCGTGCTAAGAAAATGGTTAGTAAAGGGTGTTTAGCTTTCTTGGCACATCTCAAGGACGAAAGACACTACCCAAGTCCTTCGATTGAGTCGGTTTCGTGGTCCGTGAGTTTCTTGATGTATTCCCTACAGATCTTCCGGGTATGCCCCAGACAGGGATATTGACTTCTGTATCGATCTTGAACCGGGCACACGCCCATTTCTATCCCCGTATAGAATGGCTCCCGCGGAGTTAAGAGAGTAAAGGCTCAACTTCAAGAGTTGTTGAGCAAGGGCTTCATTAGACCAAGTGCATCTCCTTGGGGTGCTCCGGTTTTGTTTGTGAAGAAGAAGGATGGGAGTTTTCGGATGTGTGCATATAGACTACCGACAGTTGAACAAGGTAACCATTAAGAACAAGTATCCTCTTCCTCGCATTGATGACTTATTCGATCAATTACAAGGTGCTTGTGTCTTCTCTAAGATTGACTTGAGATCCGGTTATCATCAATTGAAAATACGGGCAACGGATGTACCAAAGACTGCTTTTCGAACGAGGTATGGACATTACGAATTTGTGGTGATGTCTTTTGGTCTTACGAATGCCCCTGCTGCGTTCATGAGTTTGATGAACGGGGATTTTTAAGCCATATTTAGATCTCTTGTGATCGTATTTATTGATGATATACTGATATACTCCAAGAGTAAGAAGGAACATGAGGAGCATTTGAGAATGGTATTGGAAATGTTATGAGGGAGAAAAGCTTTACGCCAAGTTCTCTAAGTGTGAGTTTTGGCTAGATGCAGTGTCCTCTTGGGGCATGTGGTTTCGAAGGATGGGGTGATGGTAGATCCTTCTAAGATTGAGACAGTGAAGAATTGGTAAGACCCACTAATGTTTCAGAAATACGGAGTTTTGTTGGGTTAGCTAGCTACTACCGCCGCTTTGTCAAGGATTCTCTTCTATTGCTTCCCAATTGACGAACTTGACTAAGCAGAATGTTCCATGTTGTATGGTCAGATGAATGTGAGGAAAGCTTTCAGAAGCTTAAGACTTTGTTGACTACCGCACCTATCCTCACCTTGCCGGTAGAGGGTAAGAACTTCATTGTTTATTGTGATGCATCCTATTCGGGTTTGGGTGCAGTGCTAATGCAAGAGAAGAACGTGATTGCTTATGCCTCAAGACAATTAAAAGTGCATGAACGTAACTATCCCAACCCATGACTTGGAATTGGCCGCGGTAGTGTTTGCATTGAAGCAATGGAGACAACTATTTATATGGGGTTAAGTGTGAGGTCTACACGGATCATCGTAGCCTTCAGTATGTCTTTACTCAGAAAGATTTGAACTTGAGGCAAAGGAGATGGATGGAACTACTGAAGGACTACGACCTCACTATTTTGTATTCATCTGGGGAAGGCGAATGTTGTGGCAGATGCCTTGAGTAGAAAGGCGGGAAGCATGGGAAGTCTAGCTCATTTGCAAGCCTCTAGACGCCCATTGGCTAGAGAGGTTCAGACTCTGGCTAACGACTTGATGAGGTTGGAAATAAATGAGAAGGGAGGATTGTTGGCTAGTGTGGAGTCAAGATCTTCTTTTCTTGACAAGATTAAGGGAAAACAGTTTGATGATGAGAAACTAAGGCGAATCCGAGATAAAGTGTTGCGAGGAGAGGCTAAAGAAGCAACAATCGACGAGGAAGGTGTGTTGAGGATTAAGGGAAGGGTATGTGTACCCCGCATTGATGATTTGATCAACACTATTCTGGCGAGAAGCTCATAGTTCAAGGTATTCTATACATCCGGGTGCAACCAAGATGTATCGCGACCTAAAACAACACTTTTGGTGGAGTAGAATTAAGCGCAATATTGTTGACTTTATTGCCAAGTGTCCAAACTGTCAACAAGTGAAATATGAACACAAAGGCCCGGAGGAACACTTCAAAGAATGCCCATTCCTGAATGGAAGTGGGAGAGAATTGCAATGGACTTTGTGGTTGGTCTTCCAAAGACACTGGGGAAGTTTGATTCAATTTGGGTAATTGTGGACAGATTGACTAAGTCTGCTCATTTCATTCCGGTCAAGGTGACTCACAATGCAGAGAAGTTAGCAAAAATCTACATCTCAGAAATCGTTCGATTGCATGGGGTTCCACTATCCATTATATCAGATAGAGGTACGCAGTTTACTTCTAAGTTTTGGAAAACATTGCATGCAGAATTGGGTACTAGGTTGGACCTCAGTACCGCGTTCCATCCTCAGACCGATGGTCAGTCTGAGCGAACGATTCAAGTGTTGGAGGATATGCTTCGCGCATGCGTGATAGAGTTTGGTGGCCATTGGGATAGTTTCTTACCTTTGGCAGAGTTTTCGTACAATAATAGCTATCACTCCAGTATTGATATGGCTCCATTTGAAGCATTGTATGGGAGGAGGTGTAGATCTCCCATTGGTTGGTTTGATGCATTCGAGGTTAGACCTTGGGGTACCGATCTCTTGAGGGATTCGTTAGAAAAGGTGAAGGGCATTCAAGAAAAGCTTCTGGCGGCGCAGAGTAGACAAAAGGAGTATGCAGACCGGAAGGTTAGAGACTTGGAGTTCATGGAAGGTGAACAAGTCTTGTTGAAGGTTTCACCCATGAAAGGGGTGATGCGGTTTGGCAAAAGAGGTAAGCTAAGTCCAAGGTATATTGGACCATTTGAGGTACTAAAGCGAATAGGGGAGGTGGCTTATGAATTAGCCTTGCCCCCAGGGCTGTCCGGAGTGCATCCGGTATTTCATGTGTCCATGTTGAAAAGATACCATGGAGATGGAAACTACATTATCCGTTGGGACTCAGTGTTGTTGGATGAGAACTTGACTTATGAAGAGGAACCAGTTGCTATATTAGATAGGGAAGTTCGCAAGTTGAGATCGAGAGAGATTGCATCCATCAAAGTTCAATGGAAGAATCGACCGGTTGAAGAGGCTACTTGGGAGAAGGAGGCAGATATACAAGAAAAATACCCCCATCTGTTTACAGATTCAGGTATTCCTTTTCGCCCTTGTTTTCCTTCTTGTGATCGTTCGGGGACGAACGATGGGTAAATTGGTATCTATTGTAACGACCTGTTTAGTCGTTTTGAGCAACAGATTTTATTCTGGAAAAACTGGCAGAGGTGACGGAGTCCACGACGGACCGTCAAGGGCACGACGGACGGTCGTGGAGGTGTCGTTTCAAAACACTTAGAAAATCTGAAATTGGATACTGAAAATTGACTCTCTGAACGTCATGACGAAATGGCAGGACGGACCGTCACAGGTGTGACGGACCGTCACGGAGTCTTCGGTGGAAAACCACTCTCTGACGGTTGCGACGACCTGCAGGACGGACCGTCGCAAGCACGATGGGCCGTCGCAGGGTGCGCAATCCCAGTCTGGGTCGGATTTCTTTACACGTTTTAAGGGACGTTTTTGACTATTCCTGCTTTAATTATAAAGTTATAGGGTTAATGTTAATAAGCCTAATTACTTGGGGGTTAAAAGAGGTAACCTTAAGTTAATAAGTGGATTATTAGTGCCATCTTTTAAAACTTAATTATATAATAATTAGGGTAAAAGAAAGAGGGTTTGAATAAAGAAAAACAGAAAGAAAAAGGGGAGAGAAAGTCGAACGAGAAAGAGGAGAAACGAGTAGAAACAAAGCTTGGGAAATTGCTTGCTTGATCACTAATCTTCGGTGGAGGTAGGTTATGGTTTATGTTACGATATTCGTAGTGAACTCTTAATAGTGAATATTATGTGTTGATAGTATTGTAAACCCTGCTATGTGCTTAAGTTGTATGCTTGCATGATTATGATTATAAAATTGTGATGATTATTAACAAAGCATGATGAAGCTATTGAATCCCAAATCTTGAAAGAACCCTAATCACTTGATATATTATATAATGAGAATGATGATGCCTTAGTATGAAAGAAGGCTTGATAAATTATATAATGAGAATGATGATGCCTTAGTATGAAAGAAGGCTTGATAAAATTATAAATGAGAATGATGATGCCTTAGTGTAAAAGAAGGCTTGATGAATTAGGGGATCGGGTGTCACGTTCCGACACCAGGATAGAATATGGATCGGGTGCCACGTTCCGGTACCAGGATAGAATGAATATGAGGATCGGAGTGTCACGTTCCGACACCAGGATAGAATATGGATCGGGTGCCACGTTCCGGTACCAGGGTAGAATGAATATGAGGATCGGAGTGTCACGTTCCGACACCAGGATAGAATATGGATCGGGTGCCACGTTCCGGTACCAGGATAGAATGAATATGAGGATCGGAGTGCCACGTTCCGGCACCAGGATAGAAATAGAGGATCGGAGTGTCACGTACCGACACAAGAGGAAGAAAGATAATGAATCTTGAAAGATAATGAATATACTCAATCTAATGAACTTAATTCCCAAATAAGTATGGTATTGAGGCTTGAGTCCTCATGTGTGAACTCGGTTGTAGTTATTGATGAATTCATGTTGTTATTGCTACATGTTGAGTATTGTAGTTGATTTACATTATTATTGATATATACTGTTCCCTATTTTGAGTTGGCCGATGATATCTACTCAATACGTGTGGTTGTACTGACCCCCCTACTTTCATGTTTTCCTCTTTGTTATTTGTGTAATGCAGCAAACGTTCAGTCAACTTCAACTCAACAGCAGATCTAGCCAGTCTTCACTTCATCGGATATTCAGGGTGAGCTAATGCGTCTAGCTTGGACTGGGTCTTCTTCTTCAAGTCTTGATGCCTTGAACTTCCGGCATGGACTAGCTTTTTAGTTATTTTGTTCTTAGACGTTCCTAGTTAAGTAGTTTGAGATAGATGTTCTTGTGATGATGACTTCCAGATTTTGGGGATAATAATAATAGTATTGAATTGTTTTTGTTAATGAGTTTAAGTCTTCCGCATTATTTTCTGTTGATATATCTTGAAATGTTAAGGTTTAAATGGTTGGTTCGCTCACATAGGAGGGTAAATGTGGGTGCCAGTCGCGTCCCTGATTTGGGTCGTGACAATTACGATTCGATTCGGTGTTTCAATTTTCGAGTGTTTATGCCCACCCCTAGTGTCAATAACTCTAATTTATTTGTCTTTCTATTTTCTATAATTCATGTTCTTTATTAGTGTAATAATGTACAAAAATTACTCTTATTATGTTATAAAAGTTCAAAGTCATATTATTAATCCTCTTAATTATTGTGACTTTTTATTCTTAGAAATTTATTATATTAAATGTAATATTTATTTAAAATATGAATATACTTTTTAATATTTGTGTTTAATCCAAACAAAATTAACATAAAGAGGAATTTTGTATGTGTCATTTTCTTGAATCTTTTTTTCGTAGTTAATTCTCTCTTTTGTTCTCTTTTATGTTATTTTTAAGTTTTACATTTTTTCCCAATATAAGTTGTCACAAAATAATTGGATATCTAAACCTAAGTATAATGATAATAATAATAATAATAATAATAATGATAATAATAATAATAATATAAAATAATAATAATATAATAATAATAATAATAATAATAATAATAATAAGTATGAAATTTAACTAATTAAGATTGTTAAACTTTTCTTTATTTAAAATTTAATCATTAAAAAGTTATTAATACAAATATTAAATTAATCTAATATTGTACAATAAAAATAATAAAAACATGTGATGATTGGGTCATGACGAGGACAAGCAATAGAAATTGTGGATAATGATTTATAATAGTGTTGGCTAACCATATAGTCATGAATACTAACTATTAATAGCAATCCGAGTTATACATTGTCGAAAAATTATACTAAAAATATAATTTAAAAAATTACAAATAAGCATAAAAGAATGATTAGATTTCATGTTTACATAAATATATATAAATTGTACTAAGAAAATCTCAAATAAAAAAGAAAAAAATGATCACAAGTTTAGATTTAAGTAGTTCTAATATTACCCAATTCTTATTACCTTCCCTTTTTCTCTATAAAATTTATTTTTAATATTTCACTTTTTGAATTTCACATATATTGATTCCTTAATAAATTCATATTTAATCTAAATATTTTTCATAGCTTCTCTTATATTAAATTATGTGATTAACAAAAACTTCTTTTTATTGAGGAATTATTGATATTAAAATGTAAATTTATTTTAATCCTTTTCATAACCGCGCGAAGCGCGGCTAAGTACACTAGTGAATTAATAATTGGCTACAAATTGTTGGAATTGGGTTGCTGCTTCATGGTGGAGGTTACAGACGGTGTAACTTTGACTAAATTTTGGAGTTTACCTTATAGTTGTTACTTTACAATTGAAATTTTAACATATAGATATAGATAATCAAATATTGATTATATTGTATTACATGAATATTGTTAGATTTATGATATTAGAGAAGTAGGAACTTAACTCTAGATTTTAAATTTGAAAAGTATGGGAGTCGACATGTTATTTTGCATCAATATCAAGAACTTGATTATAGAGTTGAGTGTTGTTAATTAGTCTTGAAATCTTATCATGATCATTTATTTGAATAGATTGATTTGAGTTGAAAGTTCAACGAAAGAGGAAAGCTCAAGTTTCGGAGTAAATTCTTGATTGATTCAGGCAACTGGATTTTTAAACTCTTGTTAAGTGTATGAAATGTGTGTATCGCCTTGTAGTATATGTTTGGGAGTAATGAGATTAGTGATGGGTTGACTTGTCCAGATTGATTAATTCTAGTGATGAAAAAATGGGTAACAAAAGACAATGTGATTAATTGTTTATGTGTGATGTGTTGAAAAAGGTTTAAAGGCTTGTTGAATCGTTGTTGATGTGATATCACGTTTGTGTTGCCGTGAATTGTGCAATATTAAGAAAATGGTCATCTCCTCATTATTTGTGTGAACATGTCATTTGCATTATTCTGAGACATGGTTGTGACAAGTGCTATGTGCATTGAGAAAGAATGAGAACTTAAAAAGGATGTACCATTTCGATGGATATATTGCGTGTCGCGATGGATACTATATTTCGAGGGACGTATCGCGCGCTACGATGGTTACTATATCGAGGATCGTGTAGTGCGCCGAGATAGATGCAAGGACAGATATGTCCCCCATGGATCCCGGACTAAGAGACAGCGGGTGTGTTTCACTAGGTCAGACATGCATTATTATACTTGACATTGCATCCATTGCATTACACATACTTATCATTAGTGAACTTGATATTGTGTTTTGCTGATCTTGTGATTGCCTTTCTGCGGAACTTGTGATTGATGAATACTGAGCTTGTTATTGAGGATATGTAATTTGTTGAAGTGTTGTTATTGAGGATATGTAATTTATTAAAATGTTGTTGTGGAGGATATGTAATTTGTGTACGTGTTGTTGTTAATTTACGTGCTATGTAAATTGTGAGTTGTTAGGTTGGGATGATTTTTATGCATGTTATAGTTGTGGAGGTTCGATTGGGGTGATAGGAGTACCCGTATTTCATCTACTTAGTTTGTGTTTAGGGATTTACTTGTTGAGTACCGTGTGGTTTTGTACTCACCTCTTGCTTCTATAAAATTTTGCAGGTTACGAGCCTTGATTTTTTTGGTACTTGTCATTCTGTTCTTTTCCGAGGCTTCTTGGAGATTTGTAAGGTAGCTGTTGTCGTCTCAGTGGACTTTGTTTCTCCTTAGTTTGATCTTGTTTTATTATAGAAACAAGTTCATTTGAGACTAGTATTTTCTTTTGAATCAATTGTAATACTTTAGAGACTTGTACATGTGACAACCAGGTTTTAGGTGTATTTTTAAGTTTATTGCAAATTTTCCGCATATTATTGTATTTATTAAGCTTTAGACTTACTTGTCTTGTAGGGATAAGACGAGTGCCATCACGTCCAATTTAGGGTCGTGACAAAATGGTATCAGAGCCAAGGTTCATAGGTCTCACGTGTGTACAAGTCGAGTATAAGTAGAGTCTCTAGGATCGGTACGGAGACGTCTGTACTTATCTTCCAGAGGCTATAATGACTTTTAGGAAAAATCTTCAGTATTTGAATCTTTCTTGTGCATCCTTTGTTCGATCTGATTCCTATAGCAACTTTTCATTCACTCTCATTTATGTGATGACTCATGCATAATTTCTCATGTGAGTAGTTGGTGAGTCGTGTATAACTTGAATGTTAGACCTAATACTAGGGTGAAAGTGATAGACTTATGAAAAAGAATATCTTGTCAGATTAAGAATGTTCAATGATTATGAGAGGTTAAGTAAGGTGTTGTCTTGATGATACATATTGAGGATATTTGAATGATGAGGTTAAACAATGATTTGAGGGACTTCATGAATGTGTTATCTTTTTCAGGTTAGTTACCCTAGTACAAAGAATAATACTTGTGTGGTATAAGCAATGTGGTTCGATAATTGAAAGTGGACGAATTAAAATAATGGCAAGATAATGAACAATGTAAATTGAGAAAACACATTTAGAAAAGTTTTCATAATATGTATGAGCTATTTGGATACAATCTTCTAGATAGGTATGATGTGTTCTAGTGGTGGATTTAACAAATTTTCACGATATGGTACTAGTGGTATATGAAAACAAAATACTAACTACTTAAGGATTTATCAATTGTATCACATGCTCATATAATAAGATTTAATATTGCATTCATATTTGAGAAACCAACTAAATTTTTACTACGGAAGAATGAGTTGAGAATTTTTTTATAAGAAATCTTTTAGTGGTGGATCTTTGGTACGGTATTGATGTGCTTTTGTCGTGAAGTGTATATCAAAGATTTTAAATGAGTGGTATTCCATTATAAGCTCCATGAAAGTGGATCGATATTCGATGAGAAGCTCAAAAGTAAAGGAAGTCTGAATGAGTATATTTGTGTGAAGGTAACTGATAATTTTAGTAAGGAAACACGTATACATTGGGTTAGCCCTTTGGATTTTGAATTGATATAGCTGTGTTTGGGGTGTCATGTCGATGACAAGATTGACTTTGTAATGATGAAGAAACTAACTGAGCATGACAATAAAAAGAGACCGTGATGGATAGTGATTAGGATGCAATTATATGATAAAGATTGTTTGTAAAACAATTTTGTATTGTAATGACGACTTGTGAGTATTTGAGGCTGAGGTTTGATATTATTTGATGAGTAGCTTGATTGCAAAGAAAGTTACAGGAGGTGCTGAAGTACTGCTCAGATAGAATTTAAAGAAGCTAGAGTCATAATGAAATAAGTAAATAAATAAATAAATTAGTGGGACATATTGTAGCCTTCAGAAGGAGGTGAGAACAAGGTTATTTACTCTGATTGTAAGATCAAAGATGTCAAAAAGTGTGGATAATTAAATTCAAAGATATGTGGTTTCTTTTGTTTTTCCTAGATTATTATGATAGTTTTACGGGTTCATCATATTGGTTAAAAGTTGTTGGATAAGATTTGAGAAAGAAATTTCATACGTTCAACTCGAGTGTGATGATAAGTTTATTTCGTGGTTTTGAGTTTGGTAATGAGTATGATTAAATTTTTTGTGAAAGATATGATAAGATCAATGGAGAGGCGATCAATGATAAGCTAAGATACATGAATTCATAGAAAAAAAATAATTTTCAGGTATGAGATAATGTTAATATATTATTGAAATTGTGTTGCATGGTTGGGATAAAAAAATTTAAGTTTTTCATGATGAGTTTATGACCGTGGTAATATGTTTTATCAAGGTGTGAATTGGTAAGGTAAGAAATGATTGATTGCATTGAATATTGAGTATTTGGAAGGACTTGTATATTTTCTAAGTCATAAAATGTGTTATTTTTGTTTTCAAAGAATCTAAGGAAGGGTTCCATTTAAGCCTTTATTTTGAGTATAAGGTAAAAATATTAGACGTTGTAGGCCCAATAATAAGATTGGGGAGCGAGTAAACAAAAAGAACAAAAGTCTGGTGTATTGAAGGGTTCAAGATATTTAGTATTTTGTGTCATGGGAAGAATTTAAGAAAAGTGAAGGAATAAAAACTCTCGTATAAGACTTTGATTTGTTGTTGAAGGATTTATTGATTTATGCCTATGAGTATAGATATGACTGTGAGATGTGAACTAGTTCGGTATAGACTTACTAGAAGGTTATCATCAACTTTTCTAAATATTGAGTTTTTGGTTGGGTGACAAGCAACTAGGTGTGAAAGATTCTATGTGATTATGTCGAGGTAGATTGTTCAAATTATGATAGGTAACTTAAGAATACGTAAAAATATGGACCTACAGTTATACAGGGTTAGTAAGGATTTTGCGGGGATTGAGACTACTATATTTATGAGATAACATAAATTGTTATGATATGTTACATAGACATTTGATGGTAAGTAGATGTTAGAGCTTATAGTATACATAATTATTGGAGTGACCAAGGATTTCGTTAAGTTTTGCCATGAGATACATGATGGAATGAATGTTAGTTGAAATGGTATGTAAAATTTTTGCGTGAAGTTGACATTGGGTGTGATTAATTATTTTACCTCGACGGAAAAATATTTTAAAAGTATTGTTATCAGTCTTAGGTGTGACTCATATATGTCATGTAATGCTTAAATGAAAAGAGAGAGAGAGAGAGTCATAGTTCAAAAGTTTGAAGGTTACAATGTATTTACTAAGAAGACTTTGATACTAGTGATGGTTTGAGAGTAAGGTAAATGAATGGTATGATTATGATGTTTGTTGATAGTAAGAGTGTTGACTTCAATGGAGTATTGTGAGAAGTATGTGAGGTTTGATAAATCGAGTATGTGTAAGATTGTAATGATATCAGGCTAGCTGATTGCGGGTGGCTAAAAATTCTGATATAGAGACATCTGAATATAATTGTTTGATATGTTCACTATGAAAAAAATATCTTATGTTATCTTTGGCCTTGGTTTTGTATATTTTTAGGTGACCACCTACTTCATTTCAAAAATGATTTGGAGTGTGATTCACTGCATATGCTCGTGCATGTTTTTACATCTATAGGTGGATTTCTAGTGGTGGATTGGATATACCGATCCTCTTATGTCTTCTTGATAGAGTAGGATCCTTGGGCAAACCTGGTCATTTTAGTTATGGTAGATTTGGTGTTATTTCAGATAATTGAAGTATACAAGTAGTTCTACGCTCACAACATTGCTTATGAGAACTTGTATAAGAGCTATGAAGAGTTACAATTGTCTAGGTAGTTACTTGATCTTATTCTTCTTTGGTTTAGATAAATTTATTCTCGCTTGATGAGTACATGATATCTAAAAGATCTGATTTTTATAATTTAAGCTTGTGAAAAGATTGTGTTATGAAAAGGAAATCTTGATAAGATATGTAATGGTTTGTGCATTATGAGTGTGGTTGTTGGCTAAACTTCACTTCTAGTAGTAGTTGGTATCTGTTCAGAATGTTATTTGGTCATGTTAGAAAAGATTTGTCTTGATGATTGTATTATGTTCTAGTAGGTTTCAATTTAGATTGAGTTCATTGGTTAGTTTGTGGATTGATAATCACTCTTGATACATAGATCTCCCAAACTTTTATTCGAAAGTTCATTTATTAGTAGTTGACCGTGAGAGATTCGTCTTAAGGATGATCTCACCTAGAGAGATGAACATCGACAGGTAGGTCATAACTTTGACTTATGGTAATGTTGGTTATTCTTCTTTCTTCTTGTGTATGTTCGAGGACGAAGGTTTTTAGTGGGGGATAATGTAATGACCCGAAAGGTCATTTTTATATATTTTTATAAAAAATTACTATTTTTACCCCTCTCAATAGTTGCACCGAATTATTTTTTATCAGTTCTTGAAGTTGGTTTGAGAACTTTAAACTATTCGATAATTATGATTACTTAATTAATTTATTTTTTTAAAATTAACGAGTTAAGTCTAAATTTTTCTTAAAACCCTATACTATTTGACCCATATATATTAAAATAAGTAATAAGGTTTATCACTTTATATAATAATTCTTCTTCAAAAGAAAACCTCCCGTCCCTCCGAAAACGTGACAATTGACACAACAACTAGGAAGGCAACCAATTTTGTCAGGTTTGAATTACTACGACTCAATATATTTAATTGTTTGTATGAATGGAGTTATATTATTTTATTATTATAATAATATGGTAACACCATAACTTGTGTATAGTGCATTAATGGCTGCAAAGTTAGATTTGAATTGAAAATTCAAGGTCATCTATTGAGGGATTATAAGAAAATAATAATGAATTAATAATTGGCTACAAATTGTTGAAATTGGGTTGCTGATTCGTGGTGGAGGTTATAAACAGTGTAACTTTGACTAAATTTTGGAATTTACCTTATAGTTTTTACTTTACAATTGAAGTTTTAACATATAGATATAGATAATCAAATATTGATTATATTGTATTACATGAATATTGTTAGATTTATGATATTGGAAAAGTAGAAATTTAACTCTAGATCTTAAATTTGAAAAGTATGAGAGTCGACATGTTATTTGGCATCAAGATCAAGAACTTGATTATAGAGTTGAGTGTTGTTAATTAGTCTTGAAATCTTATGATGGTCATTTATTTGAATAGATTTCTTTGAGTTGAAAGTTCAACGAAAGAGGAAGGCTCAAGTTTCGGAATGAATTCTTGATTGATTGAGGCAAATGAATTTCTAAACTCTTGTTAAGTGTATGTAATGCGTGTATCTCCTTGTGGTATACGTTTGGGAGTAATGGAATTGGTGATGGGTTAACTTGTCCACATTGATCAATTCTAATGATGAAAAAAGGGGTAACAAAAGGCAATGTGTTTAATTGTCTGTGTGTGATGTGTTGAGAAAGGTTTAAACGCTTGTTGAATCGTTGTTGATGTGATATCATGTTTGTGTTGCTGTAAATTGTGCAATGTTACGAAAATGGTCATCTCCTCAATATTTGTGTGTACATGTCATTTGCATTATTCTGAGACATGGTTGTGACAAGTGTTATGTGCATTGAGAAATAATGAGAACTTAAAGCACGATGTACCATTTCGAAGGATGTATCGCGCGCCGCGATGGATACTATATTTCGAGGGACGTATTGCGCACCGCGATGACCACTATTATCGAGAGTTGTGTCGTGAACCATGACAGATGTATGGACAAATATGTCCCCTATAGGTACTGGACTGAGATACAGCAGGTGTGTATCACTAGGTCAGACATGTATTATTATATTTGACATTTCATTTCATTGCATTACACATACTTATCATTTGTGAACTTGATATTGTATTTTGTTGATCTTGTGATTGCCTTTCTGCGGAACATGTGATTGATGAATACTGAGCTTGTTATTGAGGATATGTAATTTGTTGAAATGTTGTTATTGAGAATATGTAATTTATTGAAGTGTTGTTGTGGAGGATATGTAATTTATCTAAGTGTTGTTGTTAATTTACGTGCTATGTAAATTGTGAGTTGTTAGGTTGGACTAATTTTTATGCATGTTATAGTTGTGGAGGTTCGATTGGGGTGGTAGGAGTACCCGTATTTCATCTACTTAGTTTGTGTTTAAGGATTTACTTGTTGAGTACCGTGTGGTTTGGTACTCACCCCTTGCTTCTATAAAACTTTGTAGGTTACGAGCCTTGATTTTTGTGGTTCTTCTCATTCTGTTCTTTTCCGAGGCTTCTTGGAGATTTGTAAGGTAGTTGTTTGTCGTCTCAGCGGACTTTCTTTCTCCTTAATTTGATCTTGTCCTATTCTGAAAACAAGTTCATTTGAGGTTAGTGTTTTCTTTTGAATCAATTGTAATACTTTAGAGGCTTGTAAACATGACAATCAGGTTTTGTGGGTATTTTTAAGTTTATTGTAAATTTTCTACATATTATTGTATTTATTGAGTTTTAGGTTGACTTATCATGGTGGGATAAGACGAGTGCCATAACGTCCAATTTAGAATCGTGACAATTTCTTTTTTAATTCTTAAATTTGTATAAGCACATATAAATCGTGATATATTAATGATTTTAACTTAATTCAATTCTATTTTGATGTTTATGTAGTGAATTTTCTAGATGTGAGTCAGTGTGTTGTTACTGTAATGTATTAAATACATATAATTTTTTTTCTTTATCAATATATGAAGGTATGTATCAATATATAAACTATCGTGTATCTGGAGTTAGTTTTCATTAGGTTGTTTTGTATCTGAAATTGAGTTGATTGATATGTGATGTATCTCTAACTTTCAAGTGTGCGCAGATGGTGGAAGTTGTGGACAAGAAGGTCACAATTGAAGAGCTTGTAATTTTCTTCTGAAGGAAGATTGACAAACTCTTTTTTAGACTACTATTATATTTTTGATACATTATTTTGAGATTATAGATTTTTTTTTTCAATTTTACCTTGATAGAACGTTACAATTAATAATGTACCATAGGTTGTGTTTGTGGAGATGATGAATCTGATACATTAATTGTGAAAGTAATATATATAAAATTAAATAAAGTGTATCTTCAAATGTATCACAATAAGTAAGAGTTAATTTATCAATTTGATACATGAATGAAGTAGGAACTAACTACAACTAACTATCCAATGTAGTAACATAAATCAATACGCAACTAACTAGAACTAAGTTATCAAGTAAATACATAATTGAATCAACAATCAAATTATAAATTACATTGCATTAGTTAGATGTCAAAATGTATCAGTAATTAACTTAAACTAATGAAAAAAATAATACTTAGTATTTATATGCATTTATAAATATGATATTTAATTTTATTCAAATTTGTATCATTTATATAAGACAAATATGTAGGAAAATCCATACTGTAAATAATAACTACCAATAATGATAGTTAAAGTCAAAATAAATAACATTTTTGAGAAACACTCTAAAACTTGAGTACGAGTATCTTAAAACAATAAAAATAAAAAATTCTTAAACTAGAGTAAATGTATCTCAAAAATAATAACACTATAAAAAAATACTATAGAACTCATAGATAATCTCTATTCAACATTAACCAAATCGTCTTGAGCTAGTGTTGTGAATTGACTCTTAGGCCTTAGTTGATAATTTTAATAATAATAAATAGTAATTGATGCTCAATACCAAATGATGTTGCATACAGTCTGATAGATATTTGAATCTGCTATAAAATGTTATATCATATATTCATATTATGATATTTAAGTATCATGTGTTCAACTATTTTAGACTATGATATATTGTTCTGAGTGTACACCCATAATATAATTTGAACTTTAGTCTTTGATACATTGAACATAAATATCAATTAATTGACTAAATTCAGGTTTTATTTGTAACAAACTGACATTTATTTGAATCTGATACAAAATGTAAGATCATATATTCATTAAATGTTATTTAAGATTCATATATTCAACTATTTTAGATTATGATACATTGTTATGCAGATTACATTTCATCATATAATTTGAACTTTAATCTTTGATACATTAATTATAATATATCAACAAAATAGATCAAAATTTAGGTGTAAAATGGTAAATTTAAAACAATATACATAACAATCTGATATTATATCTTTAATAATAATGTATCAAATAAAGCAACTAACAACTGGGGAAGACAAAAATTTAAAACAAAGAAAGAGATTCTAAATGCACTAATATATTTGAATATCTTGATATAAATGTATAAGTCGAATACATTAATACAAAAACATATCAACGAATAAATACATTTGATTACTTTGATACAAAAAGTACAATAGTTAATTGATACTCTTAAATATATTGATACAAATATCTTCTAATGAAAAAAAATACACAAAAATTTCACCAGAAACAACAAAAATACATCCCGATCTAAAAAAACATAAAAAAAAAAAATACATAAACAAGTTGAAATACTCACCCATAAACATAGTCTATTAAAAACTCATTTGATCTCACAAAATAAATAAAAAAATATACACTCTTATCGTTAGAATATTATGGTACAACGAAGATGGTGGAGAACGAAGAGTTTGAAAACAACAACGACCGAAGAGGTACCTTGACGAGAATAACTTAAAAAAAAAAAAAAAAATAAGTTACTTAATTGTGAGAAATTCTGAATCATTGGAGATTCACATTTAGAATCGAAATTGATTTGAAAGATACTAAATGAAGAAACCTGATTTATATGTATCAAGAACAAAAACTGAACAATTTTTTTTTTTAGAAAACATCAATGAAGCACAATCCCTACTTATTAAGATGTCTGAAATAGGTTGATGAAAGAGAGAATCATTTTGAAAATCAAATTAACTTGAAAATTGTAACTGCTAACAATGTGGAGTGAATTTAGGGAGAGAAAAAATGAGTGAAAAGAGGAATAGTAATCGTGGGTTTGGCTGGTAGATTTAATGTATCAGAAATTTTTAGGAATTGAAAGAAATAAGGGATCTGTGTAATATTTTAAAAAGGTAGGGATAAATAGAGAATAAGATAAGTTAATATGTGTATATAAGTAATTTTTTCTTTTTTTAATGAATAAACGTGATAGTGTATTATACAATTTTGCTTATTTGATAAGATTGTATAAAGATGATTACGATGGTTTTCACAACTTGTGAGGATTTTTATGTTCATGGGCAAAAAGTGTCATTTAAAATTCAAATTTCATGTCCAAGCAAAACTTTAATTTCAATTCATATAATTTCATATTATGATTTCATCTCACACACAAATGGGCATTAAGAATGTCATTTTCTATATGTATTACTCCCTCTAGTCTATATTAAGTGAACAATTGGGATATCACATACAGGAACAAAAATGCCCTCCATATGTAGTATGGTCCAAAAATGTTATTTTGGTTCAAAAATATCCTTATTGATATTTTTGGTAAAAAATACTCATTTTTTCAAATAAATATATTACTTATTCTCTTTTTAACACATTCTTTTTCTAGTAATATTTTCTAAAATTAGCAAATGTTTATCTTCAGTTTAAAAAAAGAAATAAAAAATGAAATATTTTTTATTTTATTATAATTATTTGCTATCGTTATATATTATAAATATAAATTAATGATGGATATACTATGATGTTATACATATGACATATATTATCTGTCGAGAATAAATTAAAGACTACTTTATCTCTATTACCCTTTGATTAACTAATCTCATATAAAATATAAAGCAGTTAAGAAACTCATTAAACAAACGATAAATATGAAAAAAAAAGAATCTCATCAGTTCTCTTGAACTATGAACAATTCACTTATTTTAGAGTATGAAAAAATATCTCAACAATTCACTAAGTATATACTAGAAACAATAACTTTTTAACCCCAACATCTTATATAAGTATTTAAGACCATAAAATTTCAAGACATTTTGATACATTACAAACATCTTCATTGGTCTAAGATTACAAAAGAGAAAACAATCAAATATCCCCTTAACCTATATTACCAATTCTCGACTATACATCAATACTTTATAAAGGTCCTATTAACCCCTTAAAGTATTTTAAACAGATACATTGACACCCTTAAATGCTGATGTGGCATAACAAGTGTGTTCACTTTCTTGAAGGCAAGTATAAAGCAAATAAATAGGCCAAAAATAAATGAATTGACAACTATCATTTCTTAATTGAATTCAATATAAATAATAAATAAATTTAATTAATTACAATCACATACACACACTCTCTCTCTAACCATTTCTCTCCTTTAAAAATTACATCTCCGTTCTTAAATATTAACATAGCTTCCATGATAAGTACCTACACAATATATTTTTTTATTTTTATTTTTTTCACTTTTAATTCACAATGAACTTTTTCATGACCGACATTCAATTTTTTTCTCGAAAATAGACAACATAATCAAAAGAAAGTTGATGATAATTCTTTAATTTCTTCACCTCAATGGAATATACTTTAGTCCGACATTAAAAATGATGTTACAACTTTTACTACAGAAATCTTTTCGATTATACTAGTAGACCTTTTTCTTAACTGAAACTGAAAGTGAGTTTTACAATTTGAAATTTGTGAATTTCTTGATTGGAATTGAAAGTGGGTATTAGAATTTGACGTTTGTCCAGCAAAATTTCATCTTCTAATCTATAAAAAAATATAACGGGAGAACCAACAGATGTAGAACTAGACAACAATTATAATAAAAAGATTCAATATTCATATCAAATTTATTCAAATCAACAAGGACAACTATATTTTGTACAAATAAATGATCGAAAACTAGAAGAAAGACGAAGAATGATGGATGTGATGGAGATGGAGGTGGATTGGAGGAGATTCGACATTTTAAAACAATTGAGAAAAATTGGGATGATTTAGGAAGATGAATGAAATGGTAGAGAGAGAAAAATGAAAAACATCAGAATTGATGTATTTTGGTAATGATTTTTTTTTAAAAAAAATTACTCTGGAAAAGTAGGTGTGTGTATCACACTCTCCAACAAAGTTTTGGATGTGACATTTTAAGGGTGTCAATATATGTGTTTAAAATACTCTTGGGGGGGAAGGGTAATAGAACCCTCGTGAAGTATAAGTTTGTAGTTGAAAAATTGGGTAATAGGTTGAGGGGTATCTGCCAATTTTCTCATGAAAAAAATTTAATAATCTTCTATTCTCTTATATTTTGTGCAGAGTCAAACAAACAAATTAAAAGAAGGGAGTATAAAGTTATAGTAGAGTTACTTTAGAACATCTATTCACAATGTCACACTAATATAATGAGTATGTATATGCTAGACTGATAATGTTACTTTCATTTCGCAAGTCTTGAGCATAGTTTCGATAATCCATATCCTTTCATTTGATAAAAGGCATTCGAATTGAAATAATTCAATAATATCAAAAGAAGCAGAGCATCAAACATCCCCACTCTTGCTCGAGAGGGAATCATTGGAGAATCGAGAGGGAATCATTGGAGAATCCTTAGGTCCGTTAACATGTTATTCCTCATTAGTTAGGTTCTTGGAGTGACTCAACTTCGACTAAAGGTTTGTGAAATCTTGTCAATCAAATAATGACGATGCAAGATAATAAGCTAGGTTTGACCCCAAGTTTTCAAATATCCTTGGCAAATCATATTTGGTGAAGTTTCACTATGTGTTTGGCCTCAATTTTTTTCAAAAATATTTTCCTATTTCAAAAAATATGATTTATACCCATAAGTTTTAAAAATTATTAAAAATTAGGTATTTGTCCACGCTTCACGCGGGTATAAATAGTCTTTCTAAGTTTCTGAACAACCTTTCCAATAATCGACTGTTATAAGAAAAAAAAAATTTAGTAGGTTTTAAGAACATTTCAACAGAAATAAAATGATTTGACATTATCACATATCTCAAGAATTTCAAATATAATGAATGATTTAAAATATCTGATATCTAATCATTTTTATATTTTACATAATTTATCATAATATATGTTTGATGATATAATTGTCTTGTTTAAACTGAGTGATGTTTTGATGTAGCGATTAAACATATTTTTTTTCTACTTTTTTGTAAATGAAAAATATAGAATTGATAATTTTATGGTTAGAATAACTCCTTGTTAAAAATAAATTGTATAAAAGTTTTTGATCATCAATACTTCTTCCGTTTCAAAAAATATGACCTCCTTTCCTCTTTAGTCTGTTTCAAAAATAATGTCCTCTTTTGTTTTTTTGATAACATTTCAATTTCAGCTTTTCACGTGGTATGTTTAAGACCACAAGATCAAATGACAATTTTGTACATTTAATCTAACTTTAATTTAGGTACACTAGATACAAAAGTCTTCTTTATACTCTTAAATTCTGTGTCAAGTCAAACCATGTCATTCTTTGTGAAACGGAGGGAGTATTAGTTTAAATAAGTAAAGACCATTAAAAATGTACATCACAAACAACATAAATAAGTTTTTAGAGACAATCTACTTGTCTGAGGTCAAACGTTTACCACTTTTCATTATTGTAACTTTGTTACTCTAACAAAATTTAAAAGAAGAAAGAAAAATAAATTGAAAACAACAAAATAATACTGTTGATCCTTTTAGAAATTCATTCTTCATTCAATTACTTTTCTGAAGGCCCTTCTAGATGCCTCATCAATGCACCTTACGACTTTTTCAGAAATATGTATGTATAGTTGTTGCATTATGAAAGACAAGTAGATCAAAACGTTAGATCTTAGATTCATGTTGTAAGAAATATTCTCAAATATTAAAAAATTAAAATTGAGTCTAACCTAGGTAACTCGAATGTTCAGTAATGACTTGGGACATAAAGGACACCAAATTTATGTTAATAGACATATCTTTTGTAGCTTGAGATATTCTTTTATGTAGAACAACTTTTGTTTCATATTCTTCAAATTAAGCTTGCTGAAAGTAGTCATACACCAAAAATATTTAGTAGAGCTGCATGAGAAGGAAATAAAATATTAAAAGGACAAAGGTTTTGTTCATGTGAGATCATATACATACAAGACGAAAAATAATCAATACAATTTTAAGGAGACAACAAAACAACGAGAAAAAACACACATTAAATGAAATAAACTATGAGATATTCAATGATGATAACAAATTATACTACCAGAAAAGCTCTCATGTTTTTAAATAACATACCTTAGAAAATTGAGTAACAGTAAAATCAACTTTCAATCCTTAAAGTACTCATAAATATCCATTGATAAAATTTAGTAAAAATAAATAACAACATAAAAATAGAAAATATGGGCATGTAAAATTATTAATTCTCAGAGCATTTTTTAAAGAACACAAAATCTCATCCTTGTATGTGAAGAAATGACGTTGTTAGTGAACAAATTAAAGATTTGTAAGAGTTTTTTTTTTGTATTTTACCTTCAACAATTTCAGTAGATAAAACTTGCTTGAATACTCAATTAACTTTTGTTATTTAATATGTACTAACAAATACTTGTAACAATAATATAGCAGAAATTAAACAAAAAAATTTAAAGCATGCACTCAAAATTAACAATTAATAATATAAGCATAAATTAATGACAATGTTAACATACCAGGATCTATAATAATAGAATAAAACATAATGGAAAAAATTGAGCTCACTGAATGTAAAGTGTTTCCTTAAGGAAATTATTCCCCTCTAGTACCCGAGATTTAAAGGAATATTCCCCTCTAGTAGCCGAGATTTAAGGAAATTATTCCCCTCTCAGGAAAGAACATTTCTAGTCATCAGTGTATTTATACAAAAAATGATGTCAGTGAGTCATTTAACAGGAACAAAGTACTCAATTATTTATTTGTCTAGAAGAAGAAGTCAATTTTTTTTGGTTTTAAAATGAGAGGAAATTTCTCTATATATAGACAACAAAAAATAGTGTGAACAAATGTTTATTGTGTCTTGTCGGAAAGGTCACAACCTTTCATATAAGTCGCAACTTTTCATAAAAGTCATAACTTTTCATGAAAGACGAAGACTAGTTTTGAAAATGAAATAAATTAAAAGGCAATCATGATTTGTGGTGGCGTCACATAGGCGGGTATGGGGTTTTCTTTTATATATATAATAAGAAAATTACCCGCGCCTCGCGTGAGAATTTAATATCGTGAAATATCTTTAATTTAATTTTATAATTTATTCTTTTGCTCCTGAAAGTGTTAATAATTGATATTTTTGGGAAATTAAATTTTCTAATAAGTTAATAATTGCTATAAATTTTAAAGGGCTAAAAAAGTGACAAAAAATTCTAATTCTTACGTACTGAAATTTCAGCCCTATATTTTGCATTACATATATATTTTTAAACTTGTCCATTTAAATGTATCATAAATATTTCTTAAAATGAAAAACTAAAGGCTTAAGTCATCTGTAGCCTCTTAAAGTTGTCCTCATAATTGTAACGACCTGTTTAGTCATTTTGAGCAACAGATTTCATTCTGGAAAAACTGGCAGAGGTGACGGAGGCCACGACGGACCGTCAAGGGCACGACGGACCGTCGTGGAGGGAGTCGTCTCAAAACACTTAGAAAATCTGAAATTGGGTACTGAAATCGACTCTCTGACCGTCACGACGAAATGGCAGGACGGACCGTCACAGGCGTGACGGACCGTCATAGAGTCTTTTGATGGAAACAAGTCTCTGTTGCATGCGACGGACAGCAGGACGGACCGTCGCAGGCGCGACAGCCCGTCACGGGCTACGCAATCCCAGTTCGGGTCTGATTTCTTTACACGTTTTAAGGGACGTTTTTGACTATTCCTGCTTTAATTATAAAGTTATAGGGTTAATGTTAATAAGTATAATTACTTGGGGGTTAAAAGAGGTAACCTTAAGTTAATTAGTGGATTATTAGAGCCATCTTTTTAAACTTATTTAATAATAATTAGGGTAAAAGAAAGAGGGTTTGAATAAAGAAAATAGAAAGAACAGTAAGAGAGAGAGAGAATCGATCAAGGGAGAACGAAGCTTTGGGAGGATAGCTTGTTGATCGCAATTCTTCGGTGAAGGTAGGTTATGGTTTCTTTTACACTATTCGTAGTAAACTCTTAATAGCGAATGATATGTGTTGGGTAGTATTATAGAGTCTTCTTTATGCTTAATTGTGTATATGCGTGATGTGATTTTATATATATATGATTGTGATGAAACAAGCATGATGAAGCTATTGAATCCCAAAGCTTGATAAAAACCTAATCTCTTGTTAATGATGATGCCTTGGTATAAAAGAAGGCCTGATGAACTAAAGTGATGAGATGATGACGCCTTGGTGTAAAAGAAGGCTTGATGAATTAATCGAATGAGATTAGGGGATCGGAGTGTCACGTACCGACACATAGAATTAGTGGGACGGGTGTCACGAACCGACACGTAGATGTAGGGGATCGGAGTGTCACGTACCGACACATAGAATTAGTGGGACGGGTGTCACGAACCGACACGTAGATGTAGGGGATCGGAGTGTCACGTTCCGACACATAGAATTAGTGGGACGGGTGTCACGAACCGACACGTAGATATAGGGGATCGGAGTGTCACGTACCGACACATAGAATTAGTGGGACGGGTGTCACGAACCGACACGTAGATGTAGGGGATCGGAGTGTCACGTTCCGACACATAGTAGTAGGGGATCGGAGTGTCACGTACCGACACAAGAGGAATAAAGATAATGAATCTTGAAAGATACTAATATACTCAATCTAAAGAACATGTATCCCAAATAAGTATGGCATGGAGGCTTGAGTCCTCATAGATATGATCGGTGATGTATAAATGATGTTTGTACTTGTTGCTATCACATGTTAAGAATATTAGTTGATTTTATGATATTATCTGAGATATATTGTTTTCTATTTTGAGTTGGCCGATGATACCTACTCAGTACTTGTGGTTGTACCCCCTACTTTTATGTTTTCCTTTTGTTTATTTGTGGAGTGCAGCAAACGTGCCGTCATCTTCGACTCAACAGTAGTTCAAGCCAGTCTTCGTCACACCGGATCTTCAGGGTGAGCTAAGCTTCTAGCTTGGACTGGATCTCCTTCCTCATGTCTTGATGCCTTGAAGTTCGGCATAGACTAGCTTTTATTTATTTTAGCTTCTTATAGAATACTCTTAGTTTAGTAAATTGATCATAGATGTTCTTGTGGTGATGACTTCCAGATTTTGGGAAATTAATAGATGTTGAATTTTAGAAGTTATTGAATTGTCTTTTATTTATGAGTTTAAGTCTTCCACATTGTTTTATGTTGATATTAAATTGAAATGATAAGGTTTAGATTGGTTGGTTCGCTCACATAGGAGGGTAAATGTGGGTGCCAGTCGCGGCTCGGTTTTGGGTCGTGACAAACTTGGTATCAGAGCATTAGGTTTGTTGGTCTCGTCACACAAGAACAGGTCTAGTAGAGTCTTAAAGAACGGTAGGGGGACGCCTTTACTTTTCTTTGAGAGGCTATAAGACTTTAGGAAAATTCTATTCTTTCTTTCTTTCTTTCGTGCTATTACTTGGATCCAATTGGTATCTAGGTGATACAAATTGGTATCTGACCATCTTCACTCTATTTCGCAGATGGTTAGAACTAGAGCAACGACTACGCCAACATCAACATCAGCAAGACAAGATGCATCTGAACCAGCCATGGGGCTGTAGCTCGGAGTGCAACAGTGGCAAGAGGCCGCGGTAGAGGTCGTGGGAGGACGTCCTCTAGAGGGAGAGGACGAGCACCTAGCCCATCTGGTGCTAGGGGGCGGTGACTCCTCCACCGACTGAGGAGGTAGTAAGAGAAGGGGAGGATGGGGAGAATGAAAACAAGTACAGAACGAGGAAGGAAATGCCACCCCAACCTACCCCAGAGATGATCAATCAGGTGCTCGCTTATCTTAGTGGGTTGTCAGATCAGGGTCAGGCACCCCCAACGTTTTCTGCACCAACACCTCCGGTTTCAGAGGTACGACATGCAGCCACTATGGCCCCTCGTATGGATGCCTCATTGGACATAGGCACGTTTCCACGCTGACTACTGGGCCTATAATGACAAATGATCAGCATGAACTTTTAGTAAGTTCTTGAAATTGAAACCTCCAGTCTTCAAGGGTGCAGAATCTGAGGATGCTTACGATTTTCTGGTTGACTGTCATGAGCTACTACACAAGATGGGTATAGTAGAACGGTTTGGTGTTGAGTTCGTGAGCTACCAGTTTCAAGGGAACGCCAAAATGTGGTGGCGGTCACATGTTGAGTGTCAACCAACAGAGGCACCACCTATGACTTGGGCCTCATTCTCTAGCTTGTTTATGGAGAAATATATTCCCCGGACCTTGAGAGATAGGAAAAGGGACGAGTTCTTGAGCCTAGAGCAAGGTAGGAGGTCGGTCAATGCATATGAGGCTAAGTTTCGTGCACTATCCAGATATGCCACCCAACTATGTTTCAGTCCACAAGAGCGGATTCGCCGTTTTGTGAAGGGGTTGAGATCAGAATTGCGAATTTCAGCCTTACAGGTAGCGGCTACGGCAAAATCCTTCCAAGAAGTGGTAGATTTCGTGGTAGAGGTGGAAGGAGTGAAGCCAGATGAATTCACCACGGCATCGACATCAAAGAGGTTTCGAAAAAGGGGTGAGTTTAATGGTTCTTACTCTAGAGGACAGGGTTCCGGAGGTTACTCAGTACGACCCATTCAGTCTTCACTACAGACTGTAGTTGGGGGTCCACCTCAGACCGGTCAACATTTCTCTGAGAGATCCATGCGTGAATCTAGAGAGTGTTATGGATGTGGGGAGACTGGACATATTAGAGGAGGATTGTCCAAAACAGAGTAATAGACCCCCAATAGCTAGAGGTAGAGGTGGGTCATGGTAGAGGCCGTTTTTCTGGAGAACGCGGGGTCGAGGTGGTCGAGGTAATGGTGGTCACCAAAACGGCCGGGGTGATGGGCAAACGGGAGCCACTACATCACAAACATGGTAGGGACAACGGACAAACAAACGAAAGGGCCCATTGTTATGCTTTCCCTGGGAGATCAGAGAGGAGGAGACATCTGATGCTGTCATCACAGGTAATCTTCTGGTTTGTGATTGCATGGCTTCCGTATGTTGATCCTGGATCACAATTTTCTTATGTATCTTCCTCATTTGCTAATGGTCTAAATTTACATTGTGAATTACTTGATATGCCTATTCGTGTGTTTCTACTCCGGTGGGTGAGTCTGTGGTAGTTGAAAAGGTATATAGGTCGTGTTTGGTGAACTTTGTGGGGAGTAACACTTATGTAGATTTGGTTATCTTAGAAATGGTGATTTTGATGTAATTCTGGGTATGACTTGGCTTTCTCCGCAATTTGCGATCTTGGATTGTAATGCTAAAACGGTGACGTTAGCCAAGCCTGGGACAGATCCGTTAGTGTGGGAGGTGACTACACTTCCAATCCGGTGCGTATCATCTCCTTTCTTCGTGCTAAAAAATGGTTAGTAAAGGGTGTTTAGCTTTCTTGGCACATCTCAAGGATGACACTACCCAAGTACCTTCGATTGAGTCGGTTTCGGTGGTCCGTGTGAGTTTCTTGATGTATTCCCTGCAGATCTTCCGGGTATGCCCCCAGATAGGGATATTGACTTCTGTATTGATCTTGAACCGGGTACACGCCCCATTTCTATACCCCCTTATAGAATGGCCCCGCGGAGTTAAGAGAATTAAAAGCCCAACTTCAAGAATTGTTGAGCAAAGGCTTTATTAGACCAAGTGCATCTCCTTGGGGCTCCGGTTTTGTTTGTAAAGAAGAAAGATGGGAGTTTTCGGATGTGCATAGACTACCGGCAGTTGAACAAGGTGACTTAAAGAACAAGTATCCTCTTCCTCGCATTAATGACTTGTCGATCAGTTACAAGGTGCTTGTGTCTTCTCTAAGATTGACTTGAGATACGGTTATCATCAATTGAAAATACGGGCAACGGATGTGCCAAAGACTGCTTTTAGAACCAGGTATGGGCATTACGAATTTGTAGTGATGTCTTTTGGTCTTACGAATGCCCCTGCTGCGTTCATGAGTTTGATGAACGGGATTTTAAGCAGCCATATTTAGATCTCTTTGTGATCGTATTTATTGATGATATACTGATATACTCCAAAGTAAGAAGGAACATGAGGAGCATTTGAGAATGTGTATTGGAAATGTGAGGGAGAAAAAGCTTTATGCCAAGTTCTCTAAGTGTGAGTTTTGGCTAGATGCAGTGTCCTTCTTGGGGCACGTGGTTTCTAAGGATGGGGTGATGGTGGATCCTTCTAAGATCGAAGTAGTGAAGAATTGGGTAAGACCTACTAATGTGTCAGAAATAAGAGAGCTTTGTGGGTTAGCTAGCTACTACCGCCGATTTGTCAAGGGATTCTCTTCTATTGCTTCCCAACTGACGAACTTAACTAAGCAAAATGTTCCATTGTATGGTCGGATGAGTGTGAGGAAAGCTTTCAGAAGCTCAAGACTCTGTTGACTACTGCACCAATTCTCACTTGCCAGTGGAAGGTAAGAATTTCATGTGTCTATTGTGATGCATCCTATTCGGGTTTGGGTGCAGTGCTAATGCAAGAGAAGAATGTGATTGCTTATGCTTCAAGACAATTAAAAATGCATGAACGTAACTATCCAACTCATGATTTGGAATTGGCCGCGCGGTTAGTGTTTGCACTAAAGCAATGGAGACACTATTTATATGGGGTTAAGTGTGAGGTCTACACGGATCATCGTAGTCTACAGTATGTCTTCACTCAGAGAGATTTGAATTTGAGACAGAGGAGATGGATGGAACTACTGAAGGACTACGAATCACTATTTTGTACCATCCGGGGAAGGGGAATGTTGTATTGTAGCGGATGCTTTAAGTAGAAAGGCGGGGGGAAGCATGGGAAGTCTAGCTCACTTGCAAGCTTCTAGGACGCCCATTGGCTAGAGAAGTTCAGATTCTGGCTAACGACCTTATGAGATTAGAAGTAGTAAATGAGAAGGGAGGATTTTTAGCTTGTGTGGAGGCAAAGATTCCTTCCTTGATAAGATTAAGGGAAAGCAGTTTTTAATGATGAAAAATTGATCCGGATCCGAGATAAAGTGTTGCAAGGAGAGGCTAAAGAAGCGAAAGTCGATGAGAAGAAGGTGTTTTGAGGATTAAGGAAGGGTATGTGTACCTCGCGTCGATGATTTGATCAACACTATTCTGACAGAGGCTCATAGTCAAGGTATTCGATACATCCGGGTGCAACCAAGATGTACCGTGACCTAAAGCAACACTTTTGGTGGAGAAGAATGAAGCGTGATATTGTGGATTTTATTGCCAAATGTCCAAATTGTCAACAAGTAAGTATGAACACCAGAGGCCCGGAGGAGGAACACTTCAGAGAATGCCCATTCCGGAATGGAAATGGGAGAGAATCGCAATGGACTTCGTGGTTGGTCTTCCAAAGACATTGGGCAAGTTGACTCTATTTGGGTGATTGTTGATAGGTTAACTAAGTCTGCTCATTTCATTCCGGTTAAGGTGACTTACAATGCAGAGAAGTTAGCCAAACTTTACATCTCAGAAGTTGTTCGATTGCATGGAGTTCCAATCCATCATATCAGATAGAGGTACGCAGTTTACTTCTAAGTTTTGGAAAACATTGCATGCAGAATTGGGTACTAGGTTGGACCTTAGTACCGCGTTCTCCTCAGACCGATGGTCAGTCTGATGCGAACGATTCAAGTGTTGGAGGATATGCTTCGTGCATGTGTGATAGAATTCGGTGGCCATTGGGATAGCTTCTTACCCTTAGCGGAGTTTTCATACAATAATAGCTATCACTCAAGCATTGATATGGCTCCTTTTGAAGCATTGTATGGTAGGAGATGTAGGTCTCCCATTGGTTGGTTTGATGCATTCGAGGTTAGACCTTGGGGTACTGATCTTTTGAGGGATTCGATAGATAGAAAAAGTGAAATCTATTCAAGAAAAGCTTCTAGCGGCGCAAAGTAGACAAAAGGAATATGCAGATCGAAAGGTTAGAGACTTAGAGTTCATGGAGGGTGAACAAGTCTTGTTGAAAGTTTCACCAATGAAAGGGGTGATGCGGTTTGGTAAAAGAGGCAAGCTAAGCCCAAGATACATTGGTCCCTTTGAAGTACTTAAACGAGTAGGGGAGGTGGCTTATGAGTTAGCCTTGCCTCCAGGGCTGTCCGGAGTACATCCGGTATTCCACGTGTCGATGTTGAAAAGATACCATGGGGATGGAAATTACATTATCCGTTGGGATTCAGTTTTGCTTGATGAGAACTTGTCTTATGAGGAGGAGCCTGTTGCTATTTTAGATAGAGAAGTTCGCAAGTTGAGGTCAAGAGAGATTGCATCCATCAAGGTGCAATGGAAGAATCGACCGGTTTGAAGCAATTGAAGAGAAGCCACTTGGAGAAGGAGGCAGATATGCGAGAAAGATACCCACATTGTTTACAGATTCAGGTATTCCTTTTCGCCCTTGTTTTCCTTCTTGTGATCGTTCGGGGACGAACGATGGGTAAATTGGTATCTATTGTAACGGACTGTTTAGTCGTTTTGAGCAACAGATTTATTCTGGAAAAACTGGCAGAGGTGACGGAGGCCACGACGGACCGTCAGGGCACGACGGACCGTCGTGGAGGGAGTCGTCTCAAAAAACACTTAAAATCTGAAATTGGGTACTGAATCGACTCTCTGACCGTCACGACGAAATGGCAGGACGGCCGTCACAGGCGTGACGGACCGTCAAAGAGTCTTTTGATGGAAACAAGTCTCTGTTGTTGCGACGGACAGCAGGACGGACGTCGCAGGCGCGACGGCCCGTCACGGGCTACGCAATCCCAGTTGGGTCGGATTTCTTTACACGTTTTAAGGGACGTTTTTGACTATTCCTGCTTTAATTATAAAGTTATAGGGTTAATGTTAATAAGTCTAATTACTTGGGGGTTAAAAGAGGTAACCTTAAGTTAATTAGTGGATTATTAGAGCCATCTTTTACATTAACTTATATATAATAATTAGGGTAAAAGAAAGAGGGTTTGAATAAAGAAAATAGAAAGAACAGTAAGAGAGAGAGAGAATCGATCAGGGAGAGAGAACGAATGCTTTGGGAGGATAGCTTGTTGATCGCAATTCTTCGGTGAAGGTAGGTTATGGTTTCTTTTACACTATTCGTAGTAAACTCTAATAGCGAATGATATGTGTTGGGTAGTATTATAGAGTCTTCTTTAATGAATTGTTTATGCGTGATGTGATTTTATATATATATGATTGTGATGAAACAAGCATGATGAAGCTATTGAATCCCAAACTTGATAAAAACCTAATCTCTTGTTAATGATGATGCCTTGGTATAAAAGAAGGCCGATGAACTAAAGTGATGAGAGATGATGGCGCTTGGTATAAAAGAAGGCTTGATGAATTAATCGAATGAGATTAGGGGATCGGAGTGTCACGTACCGAAACATAGAATTAGTGGGACGGGTGTCACGAACCGACACGTAGATGTAGGGGATCGGGGTGTCACGTACCGACACATAGATAGTGGGACGGGTGTCACGAACCGACACGTAGATTAGGGGATCGGAGTGTCACGTTCCGACACATAGAATTAGTGGGACGGGTGTCACGAAACGACACGTAGATATAGGGGATCGGAGTGTCACGTACCGACACAATAGAATTAGTTGGGACGGGTGTCACGAACCGACACGTAGATGTAGGGGATCGGAGTGTCACGTTCCGACACATAGTAGTAGGGGATCGGGAGTGTCACGTTACCACACAAGAGGAATAAAGATAATGAATCTGAAAGATAACTAATATACTCAATCTAAAGAACATGTATCCCAAATAAGTATGGCATGGAGGCTTGAGTCCTCATAGATATGATCGGTGGGTGATGTTATAAATGATGTTTGTACTTGTTGCTATCACATGTTAAGAATATTAGTTGATTTTATGATATTATCTGAGATATATTGTTTTCTTTTTGAGTTGGCCGATGATACCTACTCAGTACTGTGGTTGTACTGACCCCCTACTTTTATGTTTTCCTTTTGTTTATTTGTGGAGTGCAGCAAACGTGCCGTCATCTTCGATCAACAGTAGTTCAAGCCAGTCTTCGTCACACCGGATCTCAGGGTGGAGCTAATGCTTCTAGCTTGGACTGGATCTCCTTCCTCATGTCTTGATGCCTTGAAGTTTCGGCATAGACTAGCTTTTTGTATTTTAGCTTCTTAGAATACTCTTAGTTTAGTAATTGATTAGATGTTCTTGTGGTGATGACTTCCAGATTTGGGGAAATTAATAGATGTTGAAATTTAGAAGTTATTTTTGAATTGTCTTTTATTATGAGTTTAAGTCTTCCGCATTGTTTTTGTTGATATAAATTGAAATGATAAGGTTTAGATTGGTTGGTTCGCTCACATAGGAGGGTAATGTGTGGGTTGCCAGTCGCGGCTCGGTTTTGGGTCGTGACAATTAATTCATTAGACACTTCAACTAGGGACCCCAGTACCTATTGAACACCTGAACTGTTAAAAAAGTATACCTATTTAACACAAAATGTTGAATGTGGCAAAAAAAGTATTTTACAATTCCTCTGAGCGCATGAATTTTTTTTAAATAATATTTTATTTTTATTTTTTCCAAAAAAACTTAATATTTTGCTTCTTTGAGTGCACTTGGCATTTAGATAATTTAATTTTTTAAAAAAATATATATTTAAAACTAATATTAATTCTTAAAAGAAAAAAAAAAAAAAGCCCCCACCAACCCTGAACTCGTCTTCTCCACGACAGACCAGTGCATCCATTTTTTTTTTCTTAACTTTTTCTATTCTTTTCTTTTCGATATTTATTAAAAAATAAAAAAAGAACATGCTAATTAAATTTGGAGGAAAGAAAGAAGAAAGAGCATTGGATTGAAAAAAATTAGTCGATGACCTCCATTTCAATTATCTTCGAATAAATATTACCATTTAAATTAAAATGTAAACCTATTAAAATTATCAAACATAATATCAAATTGATTCAATAAAATTAATTTAGCTCCTCTCAATTTCTTTTTTTTATTGATCTCAAGATTGACTGAGTGTCTTTCTTTGTCACTCTTATATCAGTCTCTTTGAATATCTCTCACGTATAAAGAATAAAAAATAATTATGTATTCAATTAACAAAGAAATTGAATTTGTCCTTTGAGAAAGAAATCTTGCTAGGAAGAAGATGAGAAGAAATGGGATGGTGGTAGGGTTGGGCTTCTTATTTATTTTATTTTTATTTTATATAAAAATAGATGGAAAAATGATTGAAATAATTTTTCATATTTTACATTAAATTTTATTTTCTATATTTTGGGTCTATTCACCACATGTTATCTTTTAATTAGTCACTTTGCCACATCACAACAAGTGCATTACACACACTTTTTTTTTTTTACTTATTGTCGAAAAATGTCTAATAGGAACAAGTTTTGAATAAATAAAAGTGTTCAATAGATACTGATCCTAGTTGAGGTGTCTAAGTGAATTATGAGGACAACTTTAAGGGGCCGCATATGACTTAAGCCTAAATTAAAGGAGAATATATCATAGTGGACAACAATTCAAGTTCTTATATATATACTTGAAAAGAAAAAATATTACAAAAAACTTTAAAAAAATTAACATATCAGAGTAATGAAGTTTAATTTGAAACTACAATCTATTCCAATCGTAGTGTCGAGAAGCAGATTTATTACTTCAAGAAAAATATTTATAACTTGCAATCCAATTGTCTTTGAGAATAATAGAGACTCTAGTCTAGTCATAGTCTTCTATAGGTTGACACATCCTTGAATCAATTACAAAAGTTAATTAACTTTTGTTTTCTTTTTCTAGTTCACTTCACACATCAAGGTGCGATAACGTTTTTAAGGTTTTTATGTTCTTATAATGACATTCCAAATTTTAATATTGTCTTCAAGGAATATTTTTCATTATACCTTCAATAATTCCAATAGAGAAAACTTGTGTGAATACTCAATTTAATGTGCTATATAATTTGTACCAACAAATAATTATAACAATAATTTTGCAGAAATATAAATAACAAAGTTTAAAACATGTACTAAAATAATAATTAATATCATAAGTATAATTTAATGACTGTAAAAAAGCATATGAGGATCTGTAACAACAAAATGAACAATAAGGGAAAAATTGAGCCCATTGAATGCATAGTGTCCTCTTAAGGAAATTATTCTCCTCTAGTACCTGAGTTTAAAGGAATAGATCTTCTCAGGATGGAACGATTCTATTCACCAGTGTATTAATACAAAAATAATGGTGTCAATATGCCAGGAATGAAGTACACAAATATTTAATTGCGCAAAAGAAGCAGAAGAAGAAGAAGAAGAAGAAGAAGAAGAAGAAGAAGAAGAAGAAGAAGAAGAAGAAGAAGAAGAAGAAGAAGAAGTAGTAGTAGTGTAGAATTTTCGTTGTTTTAAAATGAGAGGAAATGTCTCAATTTATAGACAATAAAAAGAGTAGTATGAACAAATGTTTAGGAAAAGTCACAACTCTTTGAAAAAGTTATAACCCTTTGGAAGGTCACAACATTTCATAAAAGTTACAATTTTTCATAGAAGTTTCAATTTTTCATAAAAATTATACAACCTTCATAAAGTCACAATATTTTAAAATCGTCACAACTTTGCATAAAAATCACAACTTTTCATGAAAGGGTAAGACTAATTTTGAAAATAAATAAATTAAAAGGCAAGACAGTATATTAATCTCATACTCAAACTTGTCATTGATTCAATTATAGTAACTCATTAAACACAAATTGTTCTTTTTTCTTAATTTCATCAGTCAAATTAGAGCTCAAACTTTACTGAAGGAGATAGTAACAAATATAAATTGGAACTAATAAATAAGGGGTGTTTTTTTTATAAAATATAAAAGTATGAGATAATTTTTGAACTTTTTAAAATTCCCGAATATTTGAACTTGACTCAAATAACCAGTTTTTTTTCTAACATTTGGAAACTTGGGATACTTGACAAATATATGACCAAACACCACTTCTCAAGTTTTTCCCAAGTTCTCCCCAAATGTTTTCCCAAGTATTTTTGGAGCCAAACGGGTCCTTCAACTCAACTCTGCGTTATTAGGCTGCTTCATCTTCTATAATAGAAATGGATCGGAAGAGTTCAAGCCTTGTGAATATATAGTTATCTCAATACATCTATAGTTTAATGTAATGCACTTTTAGTAATCTTTTTTCCTTTATATAGCTTATGGTAAAGATACATTCTTCATTCTTCCATACAGTAGAGAATTTCATTTTCTGTCTTGTGTTCTTAGTTCAGATCTTCTTCATTGGAGATTTGAACAAAAATGGCGACATATATTAAAGGTAGTGGAAATTGGAAACGAGAAAAATGTACATTACCGAAGAGAATCCAAAAGAGTACACAGCCAAAAATGTGCACAATCTTCTAGTTTCTATCGCACAAGAAAACGCGTTAGATATGATATATTATAGACCAACTTCTACACATTATCATTCACATCTCGTTCTGATTCTTCACCCTTCTTTCCAGCAGCCAAAAGCTCAGCTGCCAATCTTTCTTCAAGTGCTCTCGCACCTCTTTCCCTGCAATTTATACGTCAAAATATACAATATCACCATAAGACGAAAAGAATCACAACAAATATCCTTCACTGGACTGGAATAAACAATCCTAATTTCTCAAAAATTCCTTTTATAGGAGCTCTAGTTAAATGGAATGTAATATTCACTTATCCATGCATCCAAAACAACTCATTCATTGGTTGCTGAGTGTTCTTCACTCACTTCAGATTGGAGCACTACAAGAATAAACTCGCATTTGACAATGTCATACATGTGATGTGTGTTAACACGAACAAAGTCAAGAGGATCCGACCCTCTACACCGACTTAATTAAATCAGTGGGCTAAAGAAAAGAAATAATATCTGGGCTGAGGGCTAAAGCTTGGGCACCCAATAAAGGATCTGCAGCATGGTTATATCCCAGCCCAACAATAATAAATAAATATTAGAACATCTCAAATAAATGACAAGAGTATTGTTTTCTCATCTAGGGTCAACTGCATACAGGATAGTACTCTTCATGAACAAGCCAAAAATTAAGTAGATGTTAATATTTAGATATGGATAATCGTCAAAAAGAACATTAGAAACTCTTCCATACAACAACATACCCAGGGAAATCACACTAAGTGGAGTCTGGGCAGGGTAGAGTGTACGTAGATCTCACCCTTACCTAGAGGAGGTAGAGAGGTTGTTTCCCAAAGACCCATACAACCAAAAACATATAAATATAAAATAAAAGAGAAGATTTTGTTAACTAAAGCTTTATCACCTATACGAAACACATCACTATCAAAATTCATGACAAGATATCATTGAATTATTCATTAACATATTACCCCGATCATTCTCATGAATAATCAGGGCGTGAATGCATTGTCATTGAACTGATAACTTATCTTCAAGGGATTTTTTTTTTTTCTAGATTGTCTATCTTCTCTGACTGGGGGGGGGGGGGGTTATACATGTTCAAACAAAAAGAGCTGAATAGTCTAGAATATGAGCACATATTAACCATGATAAACATCAGCTTTGGGAAATTTTGTAAAGCAGAGCAACATTTAGTACAAAGTTTTATATACCTCCTCCTCGATGCTTCAATGGGATCAGAACCAGGCAATGTGGAACCACCTAGAGTATAGCCCCTTTCCTCATTAGAAGTCTCAGATCTTCTACCACAAAGCATCCGTTCAAATATTGTTGCAATTGGATCAATTACTGGTCTGCATTACACCAAACGAGATGTCACTGTGGGAACACAAACTAGTTAAGACAAGTAGTTCATAGCAAGAGAGAAGATTGGAAAATACCTCAAAAATTCAGGGAAGAAAGAAGAGAAGGAAAATTCATCACTTGGGTCACCCTTTAGTTTTGTCTCTGGTTTCTTCTGCCAATATCTTAGGTAAATCCAGCCTAAGTATGTCCCAAATACTATTGTTGGAAGGTAAGATACTGAATCTGCTGTAAAAAAGCTTATAGCAATTGAGAACAACAATGCAAGGGAAGGCAACCACTGCAAAGAGTTCAAAACAGCAATCACAACTGATGTTAGAGCACAATTTAATTTGAGAGATTAGTGTCTGGAGAAACCTTTCAAATTAATTGGTAATTCCAGTGCTTGTACCTTTGCTTTCAGTTTCAAAATAGACAACTCCTGGTCGGGCATGATTTGCTTGACACCAACTAAAAAACCAGAAAGAACTCCTTGGAAGCCGGAAATGGGCATATAGCTAACAAATAAGAATCGGCAGAGCCGTATAATCAGGAGTTATGCAATACTTCCATTAAAGATAGAATACAGTAAAGCGTCACATTGTGCTTGTAAGGAATCCATAAGTATAAGAAAACGAAAAATAAAATAAGCAAGTCTGATTCCTTGGAAAACTACCACTGAGTCACTAAATCCTTAATCCTAAAGTAATAAAATTATTACGAGAAGAGGAAGTAACCGGGCAAGCAAAGTAATTCACTGATAGTATAAAGTCCATGCAACTTACAGATAAATTTCCAGTCTTGTTACGTAGTACAATGATATGGCTGTGATGAAAACAAAGACAGATGTCAAAAAGTTGACAATAAAGATGAACTTTAAGAATTCCCTAGAACCCCAGATGGGCTCAAGCAGCTTCCCCAAGAAAAGAAGTCCGATAGTGCTGATGATTGCCTGGACATAATAGGTGATGTCAAGGAGAATGATACAAAGAATAAAGTTGAACATTTAATTAGACCATAAAAGTTTACTCCCTAGTCCCTATAATAGTTAAAACTTTTAAATGAGATAGTCACACACTTGAACACTTCAATATATATATATATATGATGAAGTATTGAAAGTGTGAGCCTCAGGTTTCTTCTCTTTAAGGCAGCTGTGAAATGTAAGCTAGAACCAAGAAAATTAGTTAATGCTTAATGCCAAAGAAGCATACCCCATACACTGTTTGTTCAGTGTAACCAGCTGTTATAAGATTCCATGCAAATGGAATAGTCCTGCAATAAACACAAAAGATCACACTTTACAAACAGTTGAAGAGAAGAGATACAACTGTTTTTCACAGATTCCAACAGTATACATCATGTCCAAGTAGTATAGGGTGGTTCACAAGTTCTAAGCAATCTACAGTTCCACTAATACAGGATTACAGAACCAAATGACCATCCTTCAGTGAACTAGTCAAATATCCCTTCCCAATAATTAGGTGATCAAGACTGGACTGCTGAGTATAGTCTCGCTATTAGGACAAGGTTCACACAATACTCTGTCTAAGCATATATGAGAAAGGGGATAATTGTTTCAGACTATATGTAAAAGTTACTCTGCACCACCAGATCTTCTGTCCAAAACACTGACTTTTTAAAATAATCTCCTGTCATTAAAAACCTTTTCTAATAAATAAATAAATTACAGAACACAAATTGCTTAATCTGAACCTCTGAATTTATTTATTTTTCAACATAAGAAAAGAAAAAGACAACATGACAAAAATGTCTCGTGTTATGGGCTTGGTCTGAAATGAGCAGTTTGCCAAAAGTAAGCATTTTTGTCTTGGTAAAGTTTTAACAAACTCTAGCTATTGGATTAAACTGAACAGTGAAAAAAATTATTTAGCGGGAACATACATTCGGGGGTGCAGATTCTGCTGTTTTTGGTCTATTTTTGGTTTGTGATACAATTTTTGAGGTAGTGTTTCTAGTATTTTGTCTATTTCCGATACCTAGTGTAATTTTTGGTGCTGCGATTTATGAGATGTGATGGAATTTACTAGTGTTTCTGATAAGATACTTTTCAAAAAATAAAAAATCCACAAGCGCCAGTAGTCCAAGGTTCGAAACTTGGTGGATTATACATCATCCCAGAAGGATGTTTTTCCTCATCTCCTACCTGGATGCTGGATCTGTTAAACAATATAGGACATTTGTTTCTCATTGATCTCCATAAGCTGACTCCATATGTTCATTCACTTCATTGGTGATCCACTTATCTTCCATACCATCTGTGATATGATAGTCTCCTACCACAATGATTGTTCTGGAGTTAAGAATCTCAAAGCCATTTAAGCATAAGACTTTGTTTCTGAATCCTAAATTTTTTATCACTTATTCCACCTTGCTTCTTGCATTTTGTAACAATGTCCCACTTAACCAGGTGGATCTTCTTTGTCGGACAATTCCCCTGCCAAAAAATGTTTCTTCCAACTTCATCAAAATTATTGGCTACATTAAGTGGCATAGGAAAAATAGACATCATATATGTTGGCAAGGCATCTAGAACACTGTTGACCAAGGTCAATCTTCCCCAAAGCGATAAGAACTGTCCTTCCCAACTAACTAGTTTCTTTTCACACTTTTCCAACACTGAGTTCCATGCAGATTTAAATTTGCTTTCTGCCCTAATGGCATACTCAAATAGACTGTTGATAACTCCGCAATTCTACCCCCCAGTTTGCAAGCTATTGCATAGAAGCGGGGCTTTTAACCTGTGCGGACCCAAAGGGTAGCGGCTGTGGTTTCCCTTGTCATCAAAAATAAAAATCTACCACATACGTTGGACAGACTACTCATTTCAAACTCAGATCCAGTTGGTAAACTGCATTGTTTTAAGCATGTCAGTCAAACCCTCCATGGCTATAATGAATAAGAAAGGAGATAAAAAAGGTCGCCTTGTCTTAATCCTCTTCCAGAGAAGAAGAAACCAGTTGGAGAATCATTAACTGATAATTAAATAGTGCTGGTGCAGATTTTGATCCATTCTATCCACCTCCCACCAATCCCTTTTTTTCCAGAGTCTTCCATAAGTAGACCAAGTTGAGGTAATCATATATGCCTTCTTGATGTCTAGGTTGCATAGAACTCCAATAGTCCCATCTCTGACCGTTGTGCCCACACATTCATTTGCTACAAATAGCAACCATAGTCTGTTTGCCCTCGATAAAAGCCATCTATTGAGGATTAACCAGCTTAAATACCACTCTCTTAAGCCTCTCAGTCAATAGCTTTGAGATGATTTTATAGATGCATCTTGTCAATCTGATAGGGTTGAAATCCTTAAGCTCTTTTGCTCCCACCTTCTGAGGAACCAATGCTATAAAGGTAGCATCGAAGCTCTTCATGAAAAATGCACTGATCATCAAAATTTTGTATAGCAGCCCACACCTATTTCTTCACTACCTCCCAACACTGAATGACGAAGACCAGTGTGTAGCCATCTGGTCCAGGAGATCTGTCACCAGCACATGCCATCACACTATCTTTCACTTCTTGTTCCCCAAATTGGCACAGTAGCATTTGGTTTTCTTCTTTACTACTAAGTTATCCTTCTCTAAAATTAAATTAAGGTCTGCATTCCTCTATTCAGAGTATAGATCCTGGTATAAGTTGACCATTTCTCAATTGATGTCCTCTGGATCTGCTAAATTTTCCCCATTAACCTACAGACAGACAATGTTGTTATCACTTCTCTGATTGTTATCAGATCTATGAAAGAACTTTGTATGTCTATCCCCTTTTTTGAGCCATAATACCCTGGATCTTTGTCTCTATGTAACTTCCACTTTTTTACCAATATACTCAAATTCTACCTCTAGCGTAGCCTTCAGGTAGTTCTCATCATCAGTTAAGCATCTTTGATCTTGAATCTCTTCTAGGGCTGCTATTTGGTTAAGAATACTCTGCTTTTGTAGCCCTAAATTGCCTTAAAGTGTCTTGCTCCAAAATTTAAGATTCTCTTTTAAGGCTTTCAGCTTGAAATCTAACATATAGTCGGACCTTCCTTCACAGATACTAGAGTTACACCAGTCAAGTGTCTAAATGAAATAATGAGGCAAGTTTGAGGGGTCATACATTAGTGACAGAAGCAAAATGCTTCATTTGTACCCAATCTTTTAACACGAAATATAAATTTATGTTCACTAAAATCGCAATAGTAGTAAGTTTGAACCAATAGTTTTACAAATACAAAGAGTTCAATACTAAGAACCTTAAAGATTGAACCCATAAAATTTAAATCCTAGATCTGCGTCTGTAGTCCATGAATTGAGCCTATACTCAGGAACTCATGCACAAGAAAGCTGCCTATACTCAGTCCAAAATTCTCTTTTTCTTAAAGATATATTCAGTAATTTCATAGCAAGTCTTTATCTAGCATTTCAATATAAACTTTTTTTCTTCCAATGAGGACTGATACATGTATCAAAGAGATCAGCACATGATCCATGAAGTTGAGATTCAAGTGAAGCATTTACAGATAGAGAAACTACATTATCATATCTAATTCCGATTGTAAAATCGGGTAATTGGACAAGCAAAATCAAATATTAATTTAAGAGGAGATAGAAGGAGTACTTGGCAGGTATGAGAGCAAGATAAGAAAGAGCAGAAGGAACAATCTGAACAACAATGTGACCGCCAACAAGCACAACCGCAAGACCCTTACAAAGCCTGGTGAAGCCCGTATACATATTCATACTCATACTTTCCTATTACAAAAAACACAAACTGTGAAATCCCAACAACCCAAATCCAATAAACACAAAATTAAATTACAGATCTACAGGTGAGTAGAGAAATTAATGGGATCATAAGCATATGTAACGCAAACTTACAAGTGAAGCAAAGAGCTGTAATGGTGGTGCGTGTTTTGGACGAGTGGGAGATGGGTTGGGTTGCCCTCTCTTGCAGGGGAGGCAGTATAGTTAGATGGGAGACTAATGTTAAGGGGTCACAAGAAACAACGATTTGTTTGGAACAAAGTTGTCAATCGTTTTTAAAAAAATTGACTTAGGGCATCATAATTACATAGTGTAACATTTTGTTTGGATGTAGTCATTGTTTGTACTGTATTGTAGTTACAATATTTGAATGAACTGTATTGTAATTAAATAATTTATTAAAATATTGTTAATCATTTCAAATACTGAATTTATCAATAATTATAAACAAAATTATCCGTCAATCATAAGCATATTCTTTTATGTCATATGAAAGTAACATATTGTATCATCAATTATAATTGAAATAATTTGAAGTTGATAAAATTAAAAAAATTATATTTAATTCTAAAAATTATCACGTACCGTATTAATTAAGAATTTTTAAAAAATGATGAAAAGGTGAGAAAATATTGCTTTTTATAAATTAACTAATTAATCTATTTATTCGTTCACCAATTGTAACTCTAAATAATTAACTATAAATTTTAATTCGTTCACAAATTTGTTAAATCGATTATCCATATATATCAACTTACAACACTGTAGATGTATAAATATGTATATTACTTGATTCATAACTTAGATTATACTGATAATAATATCGATAATATATGCTATAAATCTTCGTAACAAAACAAATAATTCAAATAATTCGTAGCTTCAAATGCATAGTAAGTAATTGTCAAATTAAAATATTCATGTGTTTATAAAATTAAAAATTACATAAAATTTAATAAATTAATCTAAACTTAATCACGTGCCAACATCATGGTCAATAGAAGAGACTTGTGTTCTTCCTGTGAACATCGCATCAATGTGTGACACATATTTACATCATGACGATAAATATATAAGTCATTGAGATCATATGAGATTCCAAATTCACCTCTTTTATCATTTGCCAAATTTCGCTTTCAAAAATAGGTGGCATAGTTGAAAGTGTTGAAATCAAATTTTGACCCCCCCCCCCCTCTCCCGATAAGGTTAATTCACGAGTTCCTTAAATTCCACACGAAAGAAAATAATCGATTTTACAAGACTCCAATATTTTTCAAATTATTTTAAAGTAGCTTTAGTTGATTTTTATAAGTTTTGAAGTGATATATATTTTATATGTTTTCATGTAGTTAATTTATTTCATAAAGTATTCGAAAACCGTCTCAAAAGTTTTTGTTAAATATTTGGTCAATTAGTCTAATTGTTTAATAATAATATGACTTTAAATTATTTGACTAAATTAATTATTTTTATCTCGTCAAGATTAAGAAACTCGTTAATTAATTATATTAAGAGCTCGTCCTACCTATGTTTCGCCAATTTTAATAATAAGTTCCAGTTAGATTAAATCAACAATCCATTTGGTTGCACAAAAGACAAAAATTTTGGGCTCCTACGTTAGTTTTTATCCAACAGCCCACTACTTCAAACCCAAGTTATTTAGGCCTCAATCCCTTTTTAAATCCTTAAGTTTCTTAGCATACCAATTCAATCAGTCTAATTGTCCCAGTGACCCGGCCCAACTATTTATACCCAACCCATTCAATACCAAAAGACCCAGACACAGTATCCGACCGACCCGCCCCACTTCTTTTTCTTCCTCATAGTGAACCCATCCATCGCATAACTGTTGTCGTCTTCCTCCAATTTGTACGAGATTTGTAGCAAACCAAGTTGTCCTCGTCTTTGAAGAATCGGGTGTCTCCATCTTACTCCTTCTTGTCCTTTTCTCAAAATTGGACGGCCCTCACTCCTCTTCCGTTGGAATTGGTACGACTGATGGCTGTCCAACCTTATCCTAAGAGTGAGAATCCAAATTTCAAATTCAAAACCCATTCCATTTTCCCTCCTCATGTTTAGATCATATCTCCTTCTATATAAACCTTCTTTTACCTTCATTTGAGTTTGGTCTGTTTTTTTTCTTTTTTTTAAAAGAACAGTGGAAAAAGTTGGGAAAAAGATTTTTTTACTATGGGAAAAAATAGCTTAGTTGAGAGATAGAAGATAAGAATCGAAGTCAATATACGGAACTATTTTGGGAGTAGGTTCTGCGATTATGAAGGTTCGAGGTGATATTCCTTCGGTTCTGTTTTCTCAAAACCTCGCCAGAGTTCTCGGAACATACATTGTGGTGGTGGAAGTTCTGCTCGAGCTCGTATAGTCTTAGTTCCCTGCCCGTAGAAAGGTAACACCTCTTCCCTTCATATTATTCTCTTTGCCTTTGCTATTTCGCTACATTGTTGTTATCTTTAGTTATGCTCTTTGTCAGGTCAAGTTTTGGCGTCTTAATAAGTCTTGTTTGCCTCAAAGTGAGCTCTGTTTTTATTTCTAATATTGATTCTAAAGCCATATAGTCTTGTAGTTAATGTTGTCTCTTCTCCGTTCTTTGTTTGGGGTTCATCTTCCCTTTCTCTAAATTTGTTATTCAAACATTGTCAAATCTGTTTTCTTTCACTTTATTGTCTTGAGCACTAAAGGCTACATTCACTTATGACTGCTAATGTTCTCTGCTCTTTCCTTTGAGATTAGGGCAAAATTTCAAAATCTCTTAATATGGAGTTGGTTGTTTGTCATAGTATTCTGTCTTTTTTTGATCGAATTCGATGGTCGTTCAATGTGTCTTGTAGCTGGTCGTTTCTTTTGCTTAAAACTAATAGGTTGTTTATATTTTGTTTTCTTGTTTGTTTAAGGTCTAATTTTTTTTGCGTGTTATCTTGTCTCAAATCTTCACTCAGTTCTCTTCTTACTCGAGTCACTCGTTCAAGCTGGAATGGACTGATGCAGGTAGGGTAGTTTTCAATTTGCTTAGTGTCGATAATATTTGTTCCGAATCGACTCTATTTTGATCGAATTTCAACCTGTGATCTAGTCTAGTGCCTTTATTTCGTGGAAGTTTTGAAATTAATTGACTGTTTACTTTGGTATAGGAGTGAGGTTGTTCCTTCCTTTATGTATGTTTTTTAGCTATTGTGTAAAATTTTCTTTGCGGTTATGCTAGTTTAGGGGCACGTTTCCAGCATGTTTTGAAGTGATGTTGTGAATCTATTCTTAAGTCGTATTCATGAGTTTAGTTTAGAGAATTCTCATTAATGTGTATCGAATGACGTTTTGAATCAAGTATCTCAATCTAATACTTTTACTTTAATGTTTCAATAATTGGTTTAATTTTGGCAAACTCACTTCATTGTATAACTTGTTTTTTAAAAAAAATTTAAGTTTCTATAATGATCCATTTCCTCTAATTGTTTACTATTATAGATTTTAGACTTATTTTGCACGTGTATGGGTTGTTGCCTTTATTTTAAGTTGATTGTTGTCCATGAAGTAAATGATTAACAACCTTTTCAATCTACAATGTTTTAATCTTATTTTTTCTTCAGGAAAGAAATTTAAATTTATTAGTCGTGTGGTTACATTATCTTTCGTGTCTGTTGAGTAGCGTGATAAGGTCGTGTTTGCTGGAACATCTTAGATTCATTATTTTTTTGGAAATTTGTTCAAGCTGGAGTAGTCAATTTATAATCACTTTTGTTAATCCTACAATAAGATGCTAACTCTTGTTTATGCAGTTTTTAATGTGAAATATACCGAGTTCATCGAGAACTCCTTCCTTCCTGCATTTTGAGAAAACCATAAAGGCTTAATTTTGTCTTTTCGAGTCAATCCATAAAATTCGATGGGCATATTCTTGAAGTTGAACTAGCATGAAAGATTAAAGAAAGCCGAAGAAGTTGGATTAGAAGATCCAATTTAGTATTATTTTGTATTTTGTTATTTTCGGGCTTAAGCCATTGTCGTTTATTTTTTGTATTTATTTTCTATTGATTATTTGCTTAGTTTAGGACAGGTACGGAAGAAATGGATCGAAAATCCAAAAAGTCAAATGGGTCAAAAACCCAAAACAGGTGGGTCCAAAATTCTGGTCAAGGCGAACGAAACCCGGATTTCGACTCAAATTTCTCTCCTTCTCCTCTTTACTTTTTTCTTATTATTTGTTGTTTTGTTTGTCGGTAGTTTAAAGTTAGAAGAATCTAAATCCCCGCAGAACGCCACTTTAGTTTTAGCGACTCGATCAAATCAAGTAAATATTTTTAAAGGATTTTACAAGTTAAAATTCACTTAGATAAATACTTTTCACTTACAAAACAATCTTAAATGATTTTTGGCATCCATTTTCAAACAACTCTAAGAAATATCTTTATCCCAATTTTAAGTTTTAGCCAAAATTAAGTTAGTTGTCGAAAAACCGCAAATTAGCAAACGTCTTAGATGCTTTCAAAACCTTTCTAAGACGTTAATAGGAATCCCAGAGCCCTTTTAAATATTTTCAAAACGATTTCTTTGTTTAAGTCTTTGAAAACATAATTTTATTGGATTTTTCTTTAAAAATTAAGTGACGACTCTAGAAAAGTCAAAAATTTACAAAAAAACAAATATTTTTTCAAAAAACCCTTTTTGGGTATAAAGTAGAAATGACGACTCTGGTGGGGACAACAGAGGATTCTAACCTTAAAACTAACTCTATTTTAGCTATGTGGTTTAATTGCTTATTTGTTTATTTTATCTTAGTTATAATTATTGCATTTTTTCATGGCATCTTTTCGCCAATTGGCAAATAGTTTGCATTAGGAAAATGAAAGTTACGTGGCTTTCCACAACTTTCTTCATAAATACACAAGAATTTCATTTGGAAGTATCAAACGAATAGTCGGAATGCGATCATCCGACGTCGTTTGGTAGATTCACCCCGATGTTTGTCCGACTCGGGTAACCGTCAACTTGAAAACTATTCTAGAAAGCCTAAGCTAGAGCGAAACCAAAACCAAAACTAAGTATTATCCTAATACAGCTTCCCCAAACTGTATTAAGTCCATTTAGTAGAAAACCGCCAAAATTGTGTCTAAGGTCTCCTACCTAACGACATATCATTTTATTTGACATTTGAATGATGTACGTGTGAAAACCAATTTGGGGTGTGTAAACCTAGCTAGTTTTTGTTTTGTAGATATGGGTTGTTTTCCAAAGTTTGACATGGTCATAGCAGCGCCACCTCAACTCACAATGTGGTATAATAATCTCTATGGGGATCATAGAAGAACCCTTAACAAATACGTGGGTGCTCTAACAAAATTGATCAACATGAACGGTTGATCAAAACTGGTTGAGGTCCTCACGGGATATTGGGATAGCCAACGAATGGTGTTTCGATTTGGAATCGCTAAAATTACCCCAACTTTGGAGGAGATCAGAGACTGCATAGACACAGTAGGTACTGAGATAGAAAGAAAAGCAAGAAAACAAGAAGACATCTTTATCCCTAATAAGCCTTCCGTAGAAGATATTTTAGACTGGTTCGGGTTGGGGAAAGACTTTGCCTACTGGTGCTGAAAATCCCATGTAGCATTTAGAGATCTTTATATCCGATTTGGACATGCGAGCTTCTACCCCATTTACAACCGAGAGTTCAAGGTCTCTTATAGAGAATGGAATGAGATCCTTCCTCTAGCATTTGTTGTAACGTTGTAGGGAATAATGGTCTTCCCTCATGGCCAAGTCTGAGCATCAATACCCGAGTTATATCACTTGCGCATACTCTATTCAAACGGTACGAGAACCAAGGAATAACAAAATACTACCCTATACCTCCAGTCATCCTGTCCGACATGTATCGAGCTTTGGGAAAGTGTAAAGAGGGGCATCAATAATTCCAAGGATGAAACCTACTCCTTCAATGATCTATCCTCAGTCACTTGACAAAGGGTGCTGGGACTCAGAAGCTACATACTCTCGACAACAAAAACACCCTTAAAGATTTGAATGACATGTTGTACTAGACGAATATGGACAACCGGAGAACAAGGGGGAGATGGGCTCAGATTTTCTCCGAATTGAGAGAAGAAGATCTCCAATGGATGCTTGACCGTTTCATCTCCAAAGAAGCCGTCGTGGAGAGCCACAGACAGATTGTGCTTCCTCTACCAGGTATTCAGGGAATTCGCCCTTATGCACCCTTTCGAGTCTTGCGACAATTCGCGAGGAGACAAACTGTACCCAAAGAGGCGTACTATGGCGCTTATGTATACAATATTAGAGACGATAGAGTGCACGACGCGTCTGAAATGTTTAGAGAATGGAAAAGTGCCAAGAGGATGGATAAAACCATCATCGCCCCAGACCGATTTAATGCTGGATATGATGAAGATACAAAAAATGGTTGATAAAAGATATACAAAGTCTCTCCATCCCAACGCCGCGCAGCTTTCGCAGCGTGACAGACAAAGAAGCCAAGGCAGTGGACGAGCTACAAGAGGTAAAGAAAGAGGCCCAAGAAGTGTATGCTAAGTTTGTCCAGAACCAAGATACTCTTGAGAAGGCGACTCAAGATGTGGAAAGACTAAGGCGTGGTTATGATGATTTTGATACATGGGTCAAGGAGAAAATCGAGAGGATGCGATACGAAAGCTTGGAAGACAAAGGACAACTGAGTGAAAGATTCTTGCTGATGCTAAGATATATGTTTCAGCAATACAAGACTCAAGGGATGGCGATGGAGCAGGACCATCAGGCACGGCATAGTGGATATCGTCTCTGTGTGGGTTTTTATATGTATTTATGTTGTTTCTAGCCCCTGCGTGGGCCTGCCTTTATTGCACTTTCAAATGTCCCCTGCATGGGTTTGAATTTAATGTTATTATCCTTTATTTTCCCCTTTTTGATCATTATTATTCACTTGTGAAATTTATTTTAGGGGGAATTGTCTATTTGGTTCAAATTCACGATTACATCATTCAAATACGCTAGGCCTACCCTTGGCATAAAAGGGTCCCCCTGTATGTTTTAGGAAGCGATATATGTGCTATTAATTGCTTATGTGTTATGTTGCTATGAATGAGGATATCGTAAACCCACTCCTATCCAGAATTTTCCAGAAGATATATACAAACAAGTCACTGTTACAAAATGTCTGACCAAAATTTCCGAGTCTCAAGTTTCTCACTAAAAATATATCTCTCATACCCCAAATCCTAAAACATTACTCTATTGTCTCAGGAAAGGCGAATCACTGCTATGGCCAAGGGAAATAGTATCCAGACTGGGCCAAGTGAAAAAGAAAAAATTGACACACAAAACCTACTGTTTCCTCCTGGGAGCCTCGAGGAGGAAATTAACAAAGAGAGGTATGAGGAGGAACTTTCCCGCAACCTTCTTTTGAAGGACGTCTGGCAAAAGGAGACAAGAAAATTTCTCTCGAAGCATATCCGCAGGAATATAGAAAAAGGATAGAGCCTATCTCGTGCGCCCTCATTTTTTAGCATTATCGATCTAGACGTATGCTGAGGTCCGTTGAAAGAGCATCTTCCCAAGTGGAATCAGGGGACCACCACAAGACTTATGAGTGTCATCCCAACTAGAAAGGGCATACGATAGAAGAATGCATAGAGTTCAAGAACGCAGTCCGTCGTTTCTTCAGCATGGATAGTAGTCCGAACACTTGGGGTGATGGTGTCCTCCTTGCATGTGATGAACCGTGTCTTGATATACCACTCATAGAGAAGACCATATTCTATCGTTGCTCATTCACGCCGTTCAAGAAAACGATGAGGGAAGTTTACTCAAAATTAGTTCAGAATGGAGTCTTCACCCATTTATACGGGGCTTGGGAGTATCGCATTCTCTTCAGTACAAAGTTGGAAAGTGTTGTACCTATCACGATGCCGCATACCACAACATTGAAAAGTGTCTTGAGTTCCGCCACGACCTCAAATCCCTCATCAACATGGGAAATATTCGAGTCGAGTTTATTCCTCATGATGATGCTGCAACGAGAAGAAGAATGAATGAGATGTAATCATTATTATTATCTTTAAATCTTTGTTGTCTTTCAATTTCTTTGTAATCGCAACGAATGAATGAATGAAAATATTTTCTTATATACTCGAACTACGTTGGGCCTGAATTCTCCTTGTGAGATATGTAGGCATTCTTCCCAAGATCGGCCAAAATTTTTTATTCTCCTCCTTCATGTTACGAAAAGATACGAAGGCCAGATCAACGGATGTCAAAGAGCAACTGCAAGAAGACCTTAACTCAACGTGATTTAGCCTTTCTGAGACAATGTCAAAATTAAAACAAGCAAACTCCTGCTTGTTAAAAAATGTGTTTCCGTACTTACTTGTGAGTTGAAGATATCCTCAAACAAAGCAACTTGTGTGTTTATCTGCTCTCTGTATGACATTATGCATTTTGTATTTTGAATCTACACTGACAAATCTGCCTTTGAGTTGTTTTCCTTCTCAGGTACTTTGAAACGGATCTGTGTCGATTGAAAGCTGGCAGATCATCCCTATTTCACCAGATCAAAAGGTCCCACAGATTCCTTCCCTAAATGAAATTCAGACAAAAGAAAGACAGTCATGGGAGATGGTAATGAAGAAGTAAGTCCTACTGATGTTGTGGTGGCTCTACCTACCATAGCGGACCAGAATGAGTTGATTATGCATCTAATGCAACAAATTACAGAAATGAGAGTTGAAATGCAAAGGAGACAGATCTGCCTCCGCCAGGGTTTGCTGCTAACACTGATGATGGGAGGCCTCCAATCTACTTCCCTTCTTCAAATATGGATCCATCTCAGAACCAACCATCTACACTTGCTCAAAATCCGTCGTGTTATAGATCTGACTACCAAAAATCCCCAATATGCTTCCACATCCTACCAAACTCCACCTATCCTAAAAACAACCACCCCCAAATGCCATCCCATCTTCAAAATACCCACCATCAAACCGCTGCACCACCACAAAATCAAAACCAAAATACTTTCAATCCCCAAACACCCCACAACCACATAAATCAGAATACCACTCCTCAGACTTACACTCAGAATTATCAAATCTCTCAAAATGCCCAGAGTCCCTCTGTAGCTCCACTCTTACCTAAAAGAACCACTTTCCAAATTCCCATCCCCGTCGAGCACAAAGGTGGATATAAAATAAGAGATCAAGAAGGCCATGAAAGAGTTCCAATGCGTCCCTAAAGAGTTGTGCATCCATCAGAATTTGGACCTTCTAGAAGGGTTTAAGATTCTGAAGTTTGATACTTTGGAAAAGTGTGCAACCCTATGGATCATCTGAGAGCCTATTGCGACCAACTTGTTGGAGTTGGTAGGGATGAAGCTCTGTTGATGCAGCTCTTTAGCCGAAGTCTATGCGGGGAGGCTCTGAAATGGTTCACCTCCCACGAAACCAGGCAATGGCCCAGCTAGAACGCCCTGGCCAAAGACTTTATTGATCGGTTTGCTTACAACATAGAAATCATTCCCAATCGATACTCTTTGGAAAAAATGAAGCAGAAATCCACTGAGAGCTACAGAGAGTTCGCCTACAGGTGGAGGAAGGAAGCTGCAAGAGTAAGGCCGCCCATGTCCGAGAAAAAAGTAGTGGTAGTGTTTGTGCAGGTGCAAGAGCCCAAATTTTATGATAGAATCATGTTGCTTGTTGGAGCAAAATTTATCGAGATAGTCAAGATTGGTGAGACTATCGAAGTTGGTTTGAAAATGGGGAAAATAGCCCGTGTTGCTGCATCGCCCGGATCATCTGGAGTGTTGAAAAAAAAGAAAGAAGAAATTGCTGCTGTCTCTTATGAAGGGAAGAAGACCCCTAGAAGATCATCGTCATCCCAAGGTCGTCCACGACCTCCCCATAACTCCTACCAAGCTTGCTAAACACAGGCTATCCATCCAAATAATCCTCCTCCAGTCTATCACAATACTACCTCCACCTATCCAAATGCCCCCTCTCCAAATTATCAAAGTCTGTCCTTGCTTTACCAAAATCCATCTCCCATATATCAAAATCATCCTCCACTTTACCAAATTCCACCCCTCACTACCAAAATGTCGCTTCCAAGAATCACCAAGCTCCATCGCCAAACTACCAAATGAATCCCTATCCTAGAAATCAATTTCCCCGTCCCAACAATAGAGGTTATGAACAAATGCCTCCTCCACAAGGCAGTTATGATCCCCATCGACCTTGATTTAGAAAAAGCATCCCTGGAACTTCACTACGCTAGCCGAAAGCCGAACAAAGCTATACGAGCGACTGCCTGTGGCTGGATATATCTACCCAGTGGGGCCAAAACCAGTGGATACCAGTTCTAAGTTCTATAAGCCCGATCAAAGGTGTGCTTATCAATCCAATAGTGTTGGGCATGAACCGAGGACTATATAAACCTCAAGCACAAAATTTAGGATCTAATTGACCAAGAAGTAGTCTTTCTCCAACCAGCTGCACATAATGTCAATACCAATCGTTTACCAAATCATGAAGACGACAATGTTAATATGATAGAGACAAATGATGATTGGTGCGTGACAAAAGTGATAACCCCATTCGTTCATGACGAGTTGGAAAGGTCTATGGCTTCGTTGAGTATAAAAGAGAAAAAAGAGTTCGTTATCTTGACACCTACGAAGGCTGTTGCCTTAGTACAATCAGAAACTCTTGTCAGGCCAAAATTCGTGATTGAAACAACTGTTGCTCAGGTATGATCCGATTTGGGAGATTTTATACACCCGAAGAGTTGACTATTGGAGAGCAGAAGAAGGATCATGGTAAAAGGCCAATAAGCAAAGGCAAAGCGGAGGAATTCCGGAGAAAGATGCAGCAAAAAGATTATTCGACTGTTAAGCATTTGGAGAAGACTCCAGCCCAGATTTCTATGCGGGCCCTGCTGATGAGCTCTCAATTGCATAGGTAGGCTTTTATGAAGGCTCTCGATGATACCTATGTGCCCGTGAGAACAAGCAGTGATAATGCATCCGCTATAATCAACCAAGTCATCTGAGGGCATCAGATTAGCTTTTGTGACGATGAGTTGCCTTTTGAAGGGAGGTCACACAATAAGGCCCTGCACATCACTGTTGTATGCTGTGAAAAGGTCATAAATCGCGTCTTGGTGGATGACAAATCTTGTCTGATTATTTGCCCGTTGTCAACATTGAGGCAGTTACGGTTTGACTTGGGGAAGCTGGAGCAAAACCAAGTCAATGTAAGAGCTTTTGATAAGATGCTGAGAGATACGCTGGGAGTGGTGAATTTGGCCATCCAAATGGGTCCGACAGAATTCAGCGCACACTTCCAAGTCTTGGACATTGACACCATCTTTAACCTTCTTCTAGGAAGGCCTTTCATTCATATGGCTGGATCTGTGCCTTCTACCCTTAATTAGGTGATGAAACTCGTTTGGAAGAATGAAGAGATGGTTATTCATGGTTAAGGGAGTAACTCTGGTAGACAAGCGCCAATCATTGACGAGGTTTCATGAGGTACAAATTTCTACATGGTGGAGCTGGTAAATTCCATCGGAGAGGACTTGGCCCCACAACCTCATATGACTGTCGTGTACAAGATGATAGTCACTGTGATGCTGCGGAATGGTTTTGAACCAGCTTTTTGATTGGGAAGAAATTCCTAAGGAATTATTGAGCCTATTCTGATCCCCGTCAAGGGAGCTAGATATGGTTTGGGGTACGTCCCCACAGATGATGATATGAAGGCGGAGAAGAAGATTGATCAAGCATTGGATAAGACAATCCCTCATATGTATAAATCATTCCCGGTCCGAGAGTATGCCAAGCATGACAACCCTGGGGAAGGGATCTGCGGCCTTTTTGAAGAAATTGATGCTATTATTAAGGAAGAGGTCGAGTTAGCAGGATTCCGCGATGCTGAGCCTGGGGAGATGCTGCAGAATTGGACGTCCACACCGATTCTGAGTCCCCAAACTCCTTGGTAGAAGGGCATCATTCATGCATATTTAAATCGGTGGCGGTCCGAAAGACGCCCGAGACCCACCATTTTGCATTTTCCTTAATTACTTGGTTTTTGAAATTCCCTTCGTGATGTTCGAACAAGGCAACATTGCCTTTCGCCATGGCCAAAGTTTTCATCATTTGTTTAAATTAAATGAAAGCCACTTTTATTGAATTTTTTTATTTACTTACTTGCTATCTTTTTATTTCCTAACTTTGTTTATTTATGGTTTCAGTAATATAAGTTTTAAACCTTCGAATGTCATGTCATGTCACGAGCTGACCGAACAAAATGAGGCAGGTGATGACGAGGTTGATGATTACGAAGAGGAAAATGAGGCACCAGAGTATGTTGCCAAGGAATTTTGGCAGTTTGAAGACCAGCATAAACAAAATTTAGAGGAAAGTGAAACTATAAATCTGGGAGACCAAGAGTGTGTTAAAGAAGTTAAAATCAGTGTTCACTTGAATGAAACTCAAAGAAAAGGCCTAATTCATTTGCTTACTGAGTACATTGATGTGTTCGCTTGGGAAGTCGGTGACATGCAATGGCTGAGTACCGATGTTGTATCTCACAAACTGCCGATTAATCCAGGGTTCAACCCGATGAAGAAAAAGGCTCAAAATTTCAAGCCTGAGTTGAGTTTGAAAATGAAATAGGAGATTACCAAAAAGATTGAGTCTCGGCTGGTAGAAGTGACTCAATGCCTGACCTAGCTGGCTAATGTCGTTCCGATCACCAAGAAGAATGGAAAGATCATAATTTGCGTTGACTATAGAGATCTCAACAAAGCTAGCCCTAAGGTAATTTTTCGTTGCCAAACATTCATATGCTAATTGATAAGTGTGCTAAGCATGAAATGCAGTCATTTTGTGGATTGTTACGCAAGTTATCATCAGATTTTGATGGACGAAGAAGATGCAGAAAAGACAACTTTTATTACACCTTGGGGTGTATATCATTACTGGGTTATGCCATTTAGTCTCAAAAATGCTGGCGTCACTTATATGAGGGCTATGACGACCATATTTTATGATATAATTCATAAGGAGATTGAGGTGTATGCAGATTATGTTATAATCAAGTCCCGCGAGACTTCGTACCACTTGACACATCTAAGGAAGTTCTTTGATCATTTGCATCGTTATAAATTGAAGTTAAATCCCGCCAAACGCGCTTTTGGAGTTCCAGACGGCAAGTTGTTGGGATTTATAGTCAGCAAAAGGGGTATTAAACTTGATCCTTCTAAGATTAAAGCAATTCAAGAGTTGCCTCCACCACAAAAAAGAAAAGAAATGATGAGTTTCTTGGGGAGATTGAACTATATCAGTCAATTCATCACTCAGTCAACAGTAGTGTGTGAACCCATTTTCAAGCTGTTGAAGGAGGACGCTCCGACAAAGTGCATTGAAGAGTGCCAGACTGATTTCAACGCTATCAAGATCTATTTGTCAAATCCACCGGTATTGGTTCTTTCGTGAGAAGAGAGCCCTCTGTTTCGATATTTTCCGTCTCAGATAACACATTTGGATGCATGCTTGGGTAGCATGACGAAACAAGGAAGGAGCGAGCCATTTATTATATAAGCAAGAAGTTTACTCCATACGAGTCTCGTTATACTCTGTTGGAGAGAATGTGTTGTGCTTTGACTTGGCTTGCCCAGAAGTTAAGACATTATATCTCTTTATATATGACATATCTTATTTCCATAATAGACCCGCTGAAGTATATCTTCCAGAAGGCGATGCCGACTGGAAGGTTAGCTAAATGGCAAATTCTGTTGAGCGATTTTGATATTGTGTATGTGACTTAGAAGGCGATAAAGGCACAGGCTTTGGCTGATCATCTTGCTGAAAATCATGTTGATGAAGTGTATGAACCTCTCAAGACTTATTTCCATGATGAAGAAGTATCGTTTGTGGGTGAAGATATTTCTGAAACATATCCAGGTTGGATACTATTCTTTGATGGAGCAGTAAATCAACAAGGAAAAGGTATTGGAGCGGTCCTTGTTTCAGAGTCTGGTCAGCTCTATCCCATGGCAGCTAAGCTCTGATTAATTGCACGAACAATATGGTTGAGTATGAAGCTTGTGTTCTTGGTTTGAAAATGGCCATTGACATGAATGTCCTCGAGTTGCTGGTTATTGGAGATTCAGACTCATTGATTCATCAAGTTAAAGGAGAATGGGCTGTGAAGAATCCGAAGATTATACCTTACGTACAATATGTGCATAAGTTGTGCAAAAAGTTTCATAAGATCAAATTTAGACATACTCCCAGAATACAGAATGAGTTGGCCGATGCGCTTGCCACAATCGCTTCAATGATTAAACATCTAGATACAATTTACATTAATCCTTTAGATATAGAACTGAAGAAATATCCGGTCCATTGTTCACACATTGAAGGAGAACCAGATGATCTGCCATGGTATTTTAATATAAAGAGGTACGTAAAGACGAGGAATTATCCCGAAGACTCCACATCCAACCAAAAGAAGTCGATACGCCGTATAACTCCTAATTTACTTCTGAGTGGAGGAATCCTTTATAGGAGGACTCCAGATTTGGGTATTCTCAAATGTGTTGATGCTGTTGAAGCTGCGAAACTTATTGAACATATACATGCTCGAGTTTGTGGCATGCATATGAATTGGCTCAATTTGGCAAGAAAGATCCTTCGAGCTGGTTATTTCTTGATGAATATGGAGAATGAATGTTGAAAGTTTGTGCAAAAATATCATAAATGTCAAGTGCATGATGATTTGATCCGAGTGCCACCTCACAAACTTATTGCTATGAGTTCACCTTGGCCATTTGTAGCTTGGGGTATGGATGTCATCGGTCCGATAGAGCCAGTCGCTTTGAATGGACACAAATTTATTTTGGTTGCCATTGATTATTTCACCAAGTGGATGGAAGAAACTTCTTACAAGTCGGTAACCAAGAAAGTTGTGGCTGACTTTGTTCGCAACAATCTGATATGCAGGTTTGGAGTACCAGAATCCGTCATCACTGATAACGGTGGAAATTTCAACAGTCACTTGATGAGAAATATTTGTGAACAATTTAAGGTCACTCATCGGAATTCAACCGCTTATCGTCCCCGAATGAATGGAGCTTTAGAGGTTGCCAATAAGAATATCAAGAAGATTTTGAAGAAAATGATCGACAATCACCGAGGTTGGCATGAGATGTTACCATATGCTTTGTTGGGATATCGAACGACTGTCAAAACGTCGATTGGAGCTACTCCATACTTGCTACTATATGGGATAGAAGCAGTCATACCTGCTGAAGTAAAAATATCGTCTTTGAGAATCATCTAAGAAGCCGAGTTAAGTAATGCTGAATGGGTCAGTAGGCGGATTGATCAGTTTTCCTTGATCGATGAAAAGAGAATGGTTGCCGTTTGTCATGGTCAGTTGTATCGAAAGAGAATGATTTGTGCTTTTCACAAGAGAGTAAGAGCCAGGAGTTTCAAAGTTTGTCAGTTGGTCCTTAAGAGCATCTTTTCTCATCAAGAAGAATACAAAGGGAGATTTGCGCCAAATTGTCAAGGACCATACATGGTTTGCAAAGTATTTTCTGGAGGTGCTTTGATCCTGTCGGAGATGGATGTCACCGCATAACCGAAACCAATCAAATCAGATGCTTTCAAGAGATACTACGTGTGAAGCTTCAGTTTGCATTTATGTTATTTACTTGTAATCATTTTGTTTGCTTGTATTTGTTTTATTTAAAAAATTTATCCCTTTTGTAATGAATTACGTTTGACCTGAATTCTCTAGAATGAGATACGTAGGTGACCTATGTCATCCTCAATCACCCCATTTATCCCCTTTAATATATTTCTTTATATTTGAACTACGTTTGACATGAATTCTTAAGAATGAGATACGTAGGCGGCCTATGTCCGCCTCGGTCAGTTTCTTTAAAATTTTCTTATCTTTGTTAACCTTAGGGGGACTACGTTTGACCTGATTCCTGCCTCAACGGGATACGTAGGCGTCACAAGGGTTCGGTTATATCTCCCATAAGATTTCTATTCCTCTTTACAATAGAATATGGGAAAGAATTTTTGAGAGGGACTCTAAAATTCTCTAGAAGAAGACTCTTCCTCAACAAGTCAAGACTGAAGATATTTTGAGATTTTCAACTGGGACATAATCTTTTAGAAGATCTCAAAAATTCAGCAATGTACTCAGTTACAGTGGAAAGATAAGCAAGACAGTTAACTGGGACAGAAATTTGGAGGATGACCTCAAAATTTTCAGCATGGGTTTGTCGCCAGCGTGGAGTAACTTTGAATACTCCCCATCGAATAATTAATACACCTCCAAGCATCACGCTAAAAAAGTTCGCTAAGCCTGACGTGACATGACACTTGGCAGTGACCCTTTTTAAAATACTACTCCTCGAAAATTTATTTTCTTAAAGATTTTCCTTTTATGTTTCATTTGTGTTGGCATAAAACATTTTGTCTTATCTATCAAAGGTCGGGAGATCAGAAAATCAACCAAAGATATCAGGACAAGGAGCAGACAACTGAATAATATACACAGATCAGTTCATTTTAAAACTAAATTTTTTTCTGTGAATGCAAGTTTATAACTTGACTTTGATATCAACAAATTCTTTCGATCGATTAATATGGAGAAATCAAGGAGGAGAAATCTCTCCCAAAATTAACAGTTTTGTGTAGATGTAAGAATTATCTTATATTGCTTATACCGAAGACTTGGGAATATGGATGGATTATTTCCATCAATTTCCAACAACATGAAGTCTATAAGGAACGTTCAACTAGATTCAAAGGTGAATCAAGCGAAAATCTTAAGGAAGAGTTTACGGTTTTCGTAAAATACGTCATCTGCATCACATTATCAGACAAGATAATGTCGTTACGTTGAGGGGCCATTTGTTTTATTATGGATCAAGATAATACATTATCCAGAGGGGTCATCTATCTATTGGTGATTCAGACAATACACTACCTGGAGGGGTCATTTATTTTATTGGCGATCAAGATGATACATTACCTGGAGGGGGTCATTTATTTTATTATTGATAAAGACGATACACTACCCGGAGGGGTCATTCATTTTATTGTCGACCAAGACTATATATTATTTGGAAATCATTTTAGCGTTATCGTCAATTGAGATTATATGATTATCAAGAAGGTACCTAGAAGATCACCGTGTCGCTTGATTGAAGCACTTTCATCAGTTGGTACCAAGGATGACATCAAAATTTACTATCTATGCATCACAGGAGGATATTCATCCCCTACAAAAGATCATGCATCGCAAGTTAATATCCATGCATCGCGAGTCAATATTAGTGCATCGTGGAAGATTCATCCATCGCGGAAGATTCATGCATCACGAGTCAATATCCATGCATCATGGAAGATCCATGCATCGCGAGTCGATACTCATTTATCGCGGAAGGTCCATACATCACGAGTCATTATCCATGCATTACAGAAGATCCAAGCATCGCGAGTCAATATTCGTGTATCACAAAAGATCATGCATCGCGAGAAGATATTCATGCCTCGCAGAAAGTTGTTCATCGTGGGAAGATATTCATGACCCGCAAAAATTTATGCATCGCGAGAAGATATTCATTCATCGCAGAAAATTATGCATCGCGAGAAGATATTCGTGCCTCGCAGAAATTTATGCATCGCAGGAAGATATTCATGCCCCACAAGAAATCATGCACTGCCATAGAAGAAATCATGCATCTCAAGAGATATAATTACCTATCGACATCAACTGTTAGATAAGGAATCATGCATATCAAGAGAAATACTTACCTATGGACATCAACTGCATTCTTTTATTTTGATAAAAGTAAACATCAAGAAGAGCATCGAAGAAGATGTCAAGAGAAATATCAACAATGCATCAACTTTTATTTATTTCTACATGAAATGAAGATATATTGAAGATTATATTGCAATCATAATACATAAGATTTATTTGTTTTACGTTAAACCGATCGAGTTGACGTCAAATGAAGAAGGAGAACAACTAAGTGTCAAAACGGTAAAAGACACTGTCTCCCATTTGAATTACATTTTTAAGCTGATGAGTTTTATCTCAGAATTTATCGAGAGCATCCAAAAGGATGAATTCTGCAAAAACCACAAGTTCAGACGACATCAAAAGGGATGCGGCACAACATGAAACTTTTTCTTAGTAGCAAACTGGACATAGTCCAAAGAGGATTGTCAAACTCTTAGGAAGCGAGTAGAGTAACGACTTCCACCACAATCGAACCACACCCCTATCAAAAGGCATGTGGATTTTTCTTTGGGTTTTGTCAGTTTCGGTCTCGCATCTGGAAAATCTTGATATCTGCCGAAAGCAAGTTTCCAGTCTAAGTGATGATGCGCCAAGAGCTTTGAAAATTATGTCCGTGTAAGTTCTTAATTATGGGTGTGAAGCACGCCATATTCATGGCTTAGAGGTTACAATCCTCCTTTTCATACTCGATTAATTTTGTCACTTGTCCAGAGCCAAAATTTATCTAGCATAATATATTTCCTTTTGAACCAATCGAGTCAAACTACAAGCTGCCTGATTCTCAAGATTTAAGGATATGTAGGTGGGTTTAATTGCTGAAAACTCGGCTGTATTCCAGCATTCACTCCTGAATCCCATTCTCGAGCATTTTGATCCCTTCATTATCAAGTGTCAAGATGACTTGTGAATTCTTTCGAAATTATGCGCTAAATCAAGCGTAGAAAACTACAAGTGTCCTGAATTATCATGTAGCCTGAGGTATGTAGGAAACCCGTTTTCAGGGTTCGGCCATAAATCTTAAGGTCCGTAGCAAATCCCTTCCTAAAGACGAGTATGTGGTCAGACAAATTTGGTTGGGTCATTTTCATTTTCCCCGAATTTCTTGCATCAATCAAAGTAAAATGAGGGACAGTTGTTGACACCAAAGTTTGACCCCTCTCTCTCCCGATAGGAGTCATTCACGAGTTTCTTAAATTCCACACGAAAGAAAATAATCAACTTTACAGGACTCTAATATTTTTCAAATCATTATAAAGTAGCTTAAGTTGATGTTATAATTTTTGAAGTGATATATATTTTATATGTTTTCATGTAGTTAATTTATTTCATAAAATATTCAAAAACCGTCTCAAAAGTTTGTTTAAATATTTGGTCAAGTACTCTAATTGTTTAATAGTAATTCGACTTTAAATTATTTGACTAAATTGATTATTTTTATCTCATCAAGATTAAGAAACTCGTTAATTAATTATATTAAGAGCTCGGTCTACCTATGTTTCGCCAATTTTATTAATAAGGTCCAATTAGATTAAATCAACAATGCATTTAGCTGCACAAAAGACCAAAATTTTGGGCTCCTACGTTATTTTTTATCCAACAGCCCACTACTTCAAACCCCACTATTTCGGGCCCCAATCTCTTTTTAAATCCTTAAGTTTCTTAACATACCAATTCAATTAGTCTAATTGTCTCAGTGACCCCAGCCCAACTATTTATACCCAACCCATTCAATACTAAAAGACCCAGTAACGATATCCGGCTGACCCACCCCACTTCCTTTTTCTTCCTCAAAGTGAACCCATCCATCGCATGACTGTTGTCGTCTTCCTCCAATTTGTACGAGATTTGTAGCAAACCAAGTTGTCCTCGTCTTTGAAGAATCGGGTGTCTCGATCTTACTCCTTTTTCGTCCTTTGCTCAAAATTGGACGGCCCTCACTTCTCTTCCGTTTGAATTGGTACGACTGATGGCTGTCCAACCTTATCCTAAGAGTTAGAATCCAAATTTCAAATTCAAAACCCATTCCATTTTCCCTCCTCATGTTTAGATCATATCTCCTTCTATATAAACCTTCTTTTACCTTCATTTGAGTTTGGTCTATTTTTTTTCTTTTTTTTAAAAGAACAGTGGAAAAAGTTGGGAAAAAGATTTTTTTACTATGGGAAAAAATAGCTTAGCTGAGAGATAGAAGATAAGAATCGAAGTCAATATACGGAACTATTTAGGGAGTAGCTTCTGCGATTATGAAGGTTCGAGGTGATATTCCTTCGGTTCTGTTTTCTCAAAACCACGCTAGAGTTCTCGGAACATACATTGTGGTGGTGGAAGTTCTGCTCGAGCTCGTCTAGTCTTAGTTCGCTGCCCGTAGAAAGGTAACACCTCTTCCCTTCATATTATTCTCTTTGCCTTTGCTATTTCGCTACATTGTTGTTATCTTTAGTTATGCTCTTTGTCAGGTCAAGTTTTGGCGTCTTAATAAGTCTTGTTTGCCTCAAAGTGAGCTCTGTTTTTATTTCTAATATTGATTCTAAAGCCATATAGTCTTGTAGTTAATGTTGTCTCTTCTCTATTCTTTGTTTGGGGTTCATCTTCCCTTTCTCTAAATTTGTTATTCAAACATTGTCAAATCTGTTTTCTTTCACTTTATTGTCTTGAGCACTAAAGGCTACATTCACTTATGACTGCTAATGTTCTCTGCTCTTTCCTTTGAGATTAGGGCAAAATTTCAAAATCTCTTAATATGGAGTTGGTTGTTTGTCATAGTATTCTGTCTTTTTTTGATCGAATTCGATGGTCGTTCAAGTGTCTTGTAGCTGGTCGTTTCTTTTGCTTAAAACTAATAGGTTGTTTATATTTTGTTTTCTTGTTTTTTAAGGTCTAATTTTTTTTGCGTGTTATCTTGTCTCAAATCTTCACTCAGTTCTCTTCTTACTCGAGTCACTCGTTCAAGCTGGAATGGACTGATGCAGGTAGGGTAGTTTTCAATTTGCTTAGTGTCGATAATATTTGTTCCGAATCGACTCTATTTTGATCGAATTTCAACCTGTGATCTAGTCTAGTGCCTTTATTTCGTGGAAGTTTTGAAATTAATTGACTGATTACTTTGGTATAGGAGTGAGATTGTTCCTTCCTTTATGTATGTTTTTTTAGCTATTGTGTAAAATTTTCTTTGCGGTTATGCTAGTTTAGGGGCACGTTTCCAGCATGTTTTGAAGTGATGTTGTGAATCTATTCTTAAGTCGTATTCATGGGTTTAGTTTAGAGAATTCTCATTAATGTGTATCGAATGACGTTTTGAATCAAGTATCTCAATCTAATACTTTTACTTCAATGTTTCAATAATTGGTTTAATTTTGGCAAACTCACTTCATTGTATAACTTTTTTTTTAAAAAAATTTTAAGCTTCTATAATGATCCATTTCCTCTAATTGTTTACTATTATAGATTTTAGACTTATTTTGCACGTGTATGGGTTGTTGCCTTTATTTTAAGTTGATTGTTGTCCATGAACTAAATGATTAACAACCTTTTCAATCTACAATGTTTTAATCTTATTTTTTCTTCAGGAAAGAAATTTAAATTTATTAGTCGTGTGGTTACATTATCTTTCGTGTCTGTTGAGTAGCGTGATAAGGTCGTGTTTGCTGGAACATCTTAGATTCATTATTTTTTTGGAAATTTGTTCAAGCTGGAGTAATCAATTTATAATCACTTTTGTTAATCCTACAATAAGATGCTAACTCTTGTTTATGCAGTTTTTAATGTGAAATATACCGAGTTCATCGAGAACTCCTTCCTTCCTGCATTTTGAGAAAACCATAAAGGCTTAATTTTGTCTTTTCGAGTCAATCCATAAAATTCGATGGGCATATTCTTGAAGTTGAACTAGCATGAAAGATTAAAGAAAGCCGAAGAAGTTGGATTATAAGATCCAATTTAGTATTATTTTGTATTTTGTTATTTTCGGGCTTAAACCATTGTCGTTTATTTTTTGTATTTATTTTCTATTGATTATTTGCTTAGTTTAGGACAGGTACGGAAGAAATGGGTCGAAAATCCAAAAAGTCAAATGGGTCAAAAACCCAAAACAGGTGGGTCCAAAATTCTGGTCAAGGCGAACGAAACCCGGATTTCGACTCAAATTTCTCTCCTTCTCCTCTTTACTTTTTTCTTATTATTTGTTGTTTTGTTTGTCGCTAGTTTAAAGTTAGAAGAATCTAAATCCCCGCAGAACGCCACTTTAGTTTTAGCGACTCGATCGAAATTTCAAATTCAAAACCCATTCCATTTTCCCTCCTCATGTTTAGATCATATCTCTTTCTATATAAACCTTCTTTTACCTTCATTTGGGTTTGGTCTGGGTTTTTTTTTTGTAACAAAAACAGTGGAAAAAGTTGGAGAAAATGTTGGGAAAAAGATTTTTTACCATGGGAAAGAATAGCCTAGCTAAGAGATATAAGATAAGAAATGAAGTCAATACACGAAACTATTTTGGGAGTAGGTTCTGCGATTGTGAAGGTTCAAGGTGATGTTCCTTTGGTTCTGTTTTCTCCCGATCTCGCTAGAGTTCTCGGAACTTACATTGTGTTTGTGGAAGTTCTGCTCGAGCTCGTCTAGTCTTAGTTCGCTGCCCGTAGAAAGGTAACACTTCTTCCCTTCACAGTATTCTCTTTGCCTTTGCAATTTCGCTACATTGTTGTTATCTTTAGTTATGCTTTTTGTCAGGTCGAGTTTTGGCGTCTTAACAAGCTTTGTTTGCCTCAAAATGATCTTTGTTTTTTTTTCTAATATTGATTCTAAAGCCATATATTCTTGTAGTTAATGTTGTCACTTATATTTTCTTTGTTTGGGTTCATCTTCCCTTTCTCTAAATCTGTTATTTAAACATTGTCAAATTTGTTTTCTTTCTCTTTATTGTCTTCATCACCCGAAGCTTCCATTCACTTTATGACTGCTAATGTTGTTTGTTCTTTCCTTTGAGATTAGGGCAGAATTTCAAAATCTCTTAATATGGAGTTGGTTGTTTGTCATAGTATTCTGTCTTTTTTTGATCAAATTCCATGGTCGTTCAATCTGTATTTTAGCTGGTCGTTTCTTTTGCTTAAAACTAATGGATTGTTTATATTTTGTTTTCTTGTTTGTTTAAGGTCTAATTTGTCTGGCGTGTTATCTTGTCTCAAATCTTCACTCAGTTCTCTTCTTACTCGAGTCACTTGTTCAAGCTATAATGAACTGATGCAGGCAGGGTAGTTTTCAATTTGCTTAGTGTCTATAATATTTGTTTCGAATCGAATCTATTTTGGTTGAATTCCAACCTGTGATCTAGTCGAGTCCCTCTATTTCGTGGAAGTTTTGGAATTTATTGATTGTTTGCTTAGTGTCGATAATATTTGTTTCGAATTGACTCTATTTTTATCGAATTTCAACCTATGATCTAGTCTAGTCCTTCTATTTCGTGGAAGTTTTGAAATTAAATGACTGTTTACTTTGGTATAGGAGTGAGATTGTTCCTTCCTTTATGCATGTTTTTTTATCTATTGTGTTAAATTTTCTTTGCGGTTATGCTAGTTTAGGGACTCGTTTCCAGCATGTTTTGAAGTGATGTTGTGAATCTATTCTTAAGTCGTATTCATGGGTTCAGTTTAGAGAATTCTCATTAATGTGTATCGAATGACGTTTTGAATCAAGTATCTCAATCTAATATTTCTACTTCACTGTTTCAATAATTGGTTTACTTTTGGCAAACTCACTTCATTGTATAACTTGTTTTTTTTTTTAAATTTATTTTAAGCTTCTGTAATGATCTGTTTCCTCTAATTGTTTACTGTTATAGATTTTAGACTTATTTTGCACGTGTATGGGCTTTTTCCTTTATTTTAAGTTGATTTTTGTCCATGAAGTAAATGATTAGCAACCTTTTCAATCAAAGATGTTTTAATCTTATTTTTGCTTCAGGAAAGAAATTTAAGTTTATTAGTCGTGGGGTTACATTATCTTTCGTGTCTGTTGAGTAGCGTGATAAGGTCGTGTTTGCTGGAACATCTTAGATTCATTATTTTTTTAGAAATTTTTTCAAGCTGGAGTAGTTAATTTATAATCACTTTTGTTAATCCTACAATAAGATGCTAACTCTTGTTTATGCATTTTTTAATGTAAAAAATACCGAGTTCATTGAGAACTATTTCTTTCACGCATTTTGAGAAAACCATAAAGGCTTAATTTCGTCTTTTCGAGTCAATCCATAAAATTCGATGGGCAGATTCTTGAAGTTGAACTAGCATGAAGATTGAAGAAAGCCGAGAAGTTGGATTAGAAGATCCAATTTAGTATTATTTTGTATTTTGTTATTTTCGGGCTTAAGTTATTGTCGTTTATTTTTTGTATTTATTTTCTATTGATTATTTGCTTAGTTTAGGACAGGTATGGAAGAAATGACTCGAAAATCCAAAAAGTCAAATGGATCAAAAATCTAAAACAGGTGGGTCCAAAATTCTGGTCAGGGCGAACGGAACCCGGATTTGGAGTCAAATTTTCCCCCTCCCCTCTCCTCTTTACTTTTTTTAAATTATTTGTTGTTTTGTTTGTCGCTAGCTTAGAGTTAGAAGAATCCGAATCCCCTAAATACGCCATTTTAGTTTTAACGGCTCGATCAAATCAAGTAAATATTCTTAAAGAATTTTACAAATTAAAATTCATTTAGATAAACAGTTTTCACTAACAAAACAATCTTAAATGATTTTTGGCAAGTTAGAAAATGTCTTAGGTGCTTTCAAAACCTTCCTAAGACGTTAATAGGAATTTCCAAACCCTTTTAAATATTTTCAAAATGATTTCTCTGTTTAAGTATTTTGAAAACATAGTTTTCTTGATTTTTCTTTAAAAATTAAGTGGCGACTCCAAAAAAGTCAAAAATTTACAAAAAAAAATATTTTCCGAAAACTCTTTTTAGGTAGAAATCTGAAAGTCGATTAATAACATGAGCCAAATTATCCATGCGATCTCTCAACATACCAGCCATGCTTCTAAATTATTATGCTTATATTTTTGATTTCTTTGATGAGTTGATACCTTTGAAGAGACATCTGCTTTAGGTGCACCATTAATTGGTTGACTTTGCTCATCATGTTTATCTCCTTCCGTATTTTTCAATGAAGCACCATCCATAGAAATCATTTCGTCAACCTCTTCAATAGTCAACGAACTAGTACTTTATTTTTCAAACTTTTATTGGTACCTCTTTTTAACATATTTGGTCCAGTCTAAGCATGCTTTCCACTTGCTCTATCCTTTCAATATATCATTATTATCTTATCATAATTTCTAATAGATTAGTTCTTCAAATCAGCAGCTTCAGGCTTAGCCTACATATGAAAAGTACAACACATTATTGAAGAAAATAAGATGAGCATTAAAAATAAGAGCAAAACTAATGAGATGAACATGAAAAATAAAAGCAAAACTAATACGAATGAATATACCTGAATTAATTGATCTAATACTTCGGGCTCGACATTCCACTTATTTGTTATGGGATTTCATGCAAATCCGCTCATTCCCATTTAAAATGTATCATAGTATTTGCTAATTGATTTTCAATGTTTCTCATTCGATTGTGAAATTCTCTCTTTATTAAGGATTTTATTAGGAAATTTTGATCATAACTCCCTCAATATGTTATTCAGCGTGTGTGAAGTGAAAGATCCACCAACCCTATTTCTAAGTTCTTGCTAATGATAAAATGCATCAATTAGTGCATCGTCCAAGGTATGTAACCAAATACAAAGAGATTTATCTGAAATATTTGTCTCAATTGAAGTAAACGACTGTAATTTTTTCATCATCTTGATAACTACAAAAGTAAAATATAAATTCATAAGAATTAAATAAAGAAATGTCACTGATAATATTGAAGACTTATAATATAAATTCAAATGCACTACACATTATTTTTATAACTAAAACAATAGTTCACAAAATCACTTTCAAATAACATCAAATAAATAAATGTGATACAAAAACTTATTTTTCTGTTTCTTAAAGAAATTTAGTCTGTATACTTATTCCATATGGCAACTGCTATGTCATCTCAAATCAACTCTCCTCTTCTAAATTCATTTCTCTCTCTAGGATTTGGAACATCTTCATGTGCATCATTATTATTCATAAGCTCTGTTTCAACTTGAGCAAGTAAATCATTGTTTGAATCTACTCCTCTTAAATAGTTGTTCAAAATACAAAATGCAAATATGATAAGCTTTTGGATTTCAATACCATATGATGACTCTGTTAAGTTAAAAAATTATAGTAAATCTCTTTTTAAGAACTTCAAATGTTCGTTCAGTAGCGTTACACAAAGAGTGTGTTGCAAATTAAATAATTCAGAAGAATTTCTAGGTGGATTTATTGAATACTCTTTCAAGTGATATCGTTCTCCCTATAGGATGTAATAAGTCCATTTTCAACATGAGTCCAACATCAACAAGGTATAATATTCCTAAACATAATTAAATAAAAGATTTAATTATTGTCCATTACATGTAGCTGTGTCTATATAAATATATATAACATTTACGTTTTTTGGAAAATTTTAGTGGATCTTGTCTATTTAGTGCTTCTTTTATGATTCTTGAATCAGATGATTTACCTTCCTACCTAGCTAACACATATGTGAATTTTAAATCAAATGTTCATGCAACTAGTATATTTTGTGTTGGATAATTTTTTCTCCCACAATATTTTGGTGCTTCACTTTGTGAAAATTTAACACGTATGTGTTCTATCAATTACACCAATACAATCGTGATATTATAATCATCAATTAAAATACAAAATTTTTTGGCATAAGCTAAAATTTAAATTACTATTTAATTATGTTAACCTTAAAATATGAGTGGAATATTTGATTGCTAGCAATTTCAAAAGGAACGTTAGAGCGATTATGTTGTTAAATAAAATTTTCATATAACCCCAAGATAGCTCGTAAGAAAACATGAAAATGACGACTGATTGACTCTCCAGAATGTCGAAAGATGAAAAGAAACTCACAATTTTTCATATTATATTCTATCAAGTGAAGTGTCATATTAGGGTTTACCCCCTAGATTTAACCGGCGTCGTCGTCCTCTTTGAAGGACTAAGACTAGCCTCTTTGTCTCATGTCATTACATTCATAGGTTGAAAATGCGGAAAAATTTAAAACTTTTCATTACATCTACTTGGAGGTTTACATAGACCTCTACATACACACAATATATATATATATATATTCGTATCGAGTATACATAGACCTTTCATATAGGAAGGTTACATAACGTTCTACTTTTATTGCACATACATATATATAAGATACAGAGATAGTCTCAAAGATTGTCTCATCTCATACCATCTAAACGATCATTACAATATGGGCATAGACCTACATCAAATGTAAAGAAGAGAGATATAGGCTTATACAAGTAGTACACAATGAAAGTGGAATGAACATAAAAGTCATAGAAAAACAAAGGAAACTTCATATGCAAGATATTAACACCGCCCTCGGAAAGTGAGGACCTACCCAGTTGGATGATAGAGAATATCCAAGCCATCTTCAAGTTGTCTCGAATGAGACTTAAACGACCGGAACCTAAAATATTTAGGAAAAGGGAAGAAAATAGGGTTAGTACTCCACATTTACTAAGTATGAGACCATATGCACATATAAGAGCAAAACATGCTAAAAAGGGGCATTTAGTCAAAACATGCCATTTTACCCCTTTTAAAAGTCCAATGCAAAATCAAGCAAATTATACCAACCAACCAAACGTGCTTAATAACACAAAAAAGTAATATGTATCCCAACATACTTGAACCCATGATCTCCTACAACCGTATCATCAAGGAATAAAATCACAAGTATGAATAAGAGTCATTTATATCATACTAAGCAAGACAACTACTCATGAATTTTTATCAAGTCAACAAGTGCAATGACCAAGAAAAGCTCCATAACCTTACTCAATCAAGTATCCACAACAAGAAAACCATAACCAATGTCTAACTCCACATAATATAATATTTCGGTATACATTTCATATTATTTTAACAATACAACCCAACACATACTCATAAGTGAACTAATCAACATATAGTATCAAAAATGTGTGAAGTTCATCATGCATATCATATATCATCATAACATATACATATATAAGAACATCCTCCTAAGACTCTCCTCAAGTCTAACTAGTGGAATCTTAGGTAGAGTCTCATACCCCTACCTAGACTAAGCTAGACCCCTTAGATTATCCAAGTTAGAGTTCAAATCCTTTAATTCATTTTACCTTTGAACATTTTGTCCTAACTGATAAAGGCCACATGATCTAGTGTGGAATCCGGTGTTATGTAACCCTACACCGAAAGAAGGAGGACTACTTGCCAAGGTAGTACCAAAACATGAAACATAGCAACTACATGGATCCACTAGCTAGTATTCCAATGGGGCCAACATAATTCAAAAACTAGTAGATATAGTTGGAACCCCCTTTATGCGCCATGCATTGTAGACTCCAATATCAAAAGTAATGTAGTGCTCCTACCTTCCCTACGTGGGAAGGGACACTTCTCAATCTATTTCACTCGGTGCTAAGCTAGAGTCCCTTTTTGAAATGTCTTTAAGTCTTTAATTATCAATCATATCTTAGTTTAGGTTATAGGGTCTACCCCTTGTATAATCATCATCATCAATAGCTCAATAAGAAATGTATGGGTATAAATCCTTTCACCACAATTCATATAGGTCAGGTTAACACATTACACATCAATTCATAATACGAAACATTGATAAACATCACTATCCTTATATCATTTCCATCTTAATTAACTTCAAAACCATAATCAAGAAATTTCAATTCAATATCATACCACCCTATCATCCTAATATAAGCCATACTCAATTATAACATCATGACGTAATCACAATTGGAAGTAAAGATAGAGATTCGAAGACTTATCAAGTCTTCCTCATAGTTCATCATTTAGGCCTTAAAATAAAACCTCAATTCAATCAAATTTAGATGTTTAACATAATTCAATAATAAACATGATAATAATACTAGAAGAGTCACTACACCATAATTCAATACCAAATCAATGTTTCAAACAAGGTTACTTAGACCAATTTCCATAACCTAGATCACTTCTCAAGATTTAGCAAGAAAGACAAAAATTCATTCTAATTTGTTAATGATTGGTGAAACAACATCATCTAACAGTGATTTAACCCATAATCAAGAAAATTGAATCAATCACAACCCAATTTACGTCAAGATCAACCTAGGATTAAGGGTTAAGGATCATAATCTCCAATTGAACCAAACCATCACAATTGATCATAATAAAGTTAAAATACATGTTAATCTATCTAGTATATCCTAAAGAACCATAAACAACTCAGTTCACAACATAGATTTCGTAATTGAATGACACCCACATGAAAACTCAACTTTGAAATCCATTTTGAAGGAACCCTGTGAAAAAGAGTCTTTAAGGTGAATTAGATCCCATACCTTAAAGTTTGACAAAGATTTGATGGTGAATTCTTACCTTTCCTTCCCCCAAAACGTCCCCCTAGATTGTCTTCAATGGTGGTTTTCAATAGAGAGAGAAAGAAGAGAGAAGGAAGAGAGTTTATTTTGTGAGTTGTAATTAGAGTAATCGGGAAGTCTTTATATGGGAGTTAAATTAGTTAATTAGTCTTGCCTTAATCCCAAACTAACCACTAAAACCCCTTAATTAATTGTTTTGAACTTAGTTTAAACGTGCATCAAAAACATGTCAGTCATAGACGGAACCCCGTCGACTCCTCGTGGCTCAATTGACGGACCAGCCCTCCTTCCGTACTGCACGTCCGTTGAAGAGTTTAGAGAGTGTGCATATAGGGCCTCCAACATTTTGGCTAAGTAAGGGACAACGGTGGGCATGGACGCCCCGTTGATCCACACACGAGCCGTTGATGGTTCTCGTGGTTTGCACACTGCCTCTTACGTGCTAGGGTCATCCTCAAGGACCATTGGTTAGTCCTACCTGGACGTTTCGACTACAAATAATTTTTAACACTTGTTATACATCCTTCCACCTAATTTAATGGATTTATGACTCCTAAAAGCTAGTCAAATAGGTTAAGGGACGCTAGTACCCCTTAGCACTAGTTTTCGAACATCATGGACTTTCTTGGACGTTTTAGTTCTTATACTTCCTAAATGACCTATATTCATTAAAATAGGTCTTAAAATATTTCTTAAACCATATGGAACATATTTTAGGATCTAAGAATCGTCTTGGATTTTTTTAAGTGTTACATTATCCCCCCTCCAGGAACATTCGTCCTCGAATGACACTAAAATTCCTTTAAATGAAGGAATAGACTCAAGACTAGCAGCCCAACCAATCAACAATATCAAATCAACATAAACCATATCATTTCAACAAGGCAAATTTCAAAACTCCAATTATCACACATAAAGCTCAAAACATTTCCTCATGAGGTATTTCCTTCTCACAACACAAATGATCTCAACATACATTACATGAGTCAATTAGCATAAAGTTCAACTTATCAATAGTTCACATAAATTTTCACTAAGATTCACCATGTAAAAATGCACAACATAACACAAACAAACCAAAAAGGCAAAATTTCAAGTTTTAGTGTTAATTTCACTGTTATGCAATTCAAAATGCACATTTTTGCAAGACTTCACCAAAAATATAAAACTTCAATTCCTAGTCATATTTATATTATTTAAAAGAATGAATAATCTTAATTATAAAAAAGATGAGGATAACAGGACTTCATGTCGGCCTCGGCCTCCCATGTTTTACCCTCAGCTAGGTGATTCTTCATAACACCTTTATGGAAAAGTTCTCTTTATTCCTTAACTTCTTGACTTGCCTATTAAGAATTTGAACTGGAACTTCCTTATAAAAGAGGTTATCCTTGACACCAAGACCCTCAATAGGAAGAATGGACTCGGGATCACCGATACGCTTCTTCAACATAGAAACATGGAAACCCGGATGAACCAAAGCCAATTCACTAGGAAGTTTCAATTCATACGCAACCTTACCAACCCATATAGAATCATATGACTTTTGAATCTAAGGTAAACCCACTACAAAGTCCATGTTGATGTCTTCCCATTTCCAAGTAGGAATTTGGATCTCTTGTAGTAAGACGCCCGACTTTTGATGTTCGACTTTTACTTGTTGACAATTTTTACACTTAGCGACAAACTCTGCTATGTCCTTTTTCATTCCTTCCCACCAATATCTCTCTCTTAGGTCATGGTACATTTTTGTCGAACCCGGATGAATTAAGTAGCGGGACCCATGGGCTTCTTCTAGGATCCGGTCCCTCAACCCATCTACATCGGGAACACACAATCTCTCTTGGTACCTTAACACACCATCCCACCCCCTAAGGAGAATGACTCGTTTAACTTGTCGAGAACTGATTCTTTCAACTACATTAATGGTTCATCAAGGTGTTGTTTGGACTTTACTTCCACCACTAAAGATGACTCGGAGTTATGATGGACAATGACTTTACTTGTTGAAGAATCTTCTAATCTCACCCCAACCTAGACAACCTATCTACATACCTCACTAAGTATTTCTTGGCTTCATCAATGTGGGATACACTACACATAGTCATACGACATAGGGCATCCGCAACCATATTAGTCTTGCCGGGGTGATAGAGGTCACTCATGTCATAATCTTTCAACAATTCAACCACCTTCTTTGTTGAAGATTCAACTCCTTTTGGGTAAGCACATATTGGAGACTCTTATGGTCGGTCAAGACATCAACATGTACATCGTACAAGTAGTGCCTCTAAATTTTCAAAGCAAACACAACGGCCGCTAACTCAAGGTCATGAGTGGGATAGTTTCGCTCATGTACCTTAAGTTGACTAGAGGCATAGTCTATCATTTTCCCGTGTTTCATAATCAAACACCACAAAGCTACTCGAGATACGTCACAACACACAACAAAACCTTTGTACCCTCCGGTAAAGTCAACACCGGAGCAGAAGTGACCCTATCTTTCAACAATTGGAAACTTTTCTCACACGCCTCCAACCACTCAAATTTCTTACTTTTTTGGGTCAAAGTAGTCAAAGGAGATGCAATGGACGCAAGACTATCCACGAACCTCCGATAACAACCCGCTAGACCCAAGAAACTCCTAAAGTCGGTTTGAGTCAATGATCTAGGCCAATTTTTCACCGCCTCCATTTTCTTTGGATCAACTTCAACTCCTTCACTAGAGATGATATGACGAAGAAATGTCACTGACCTCAACCAAAACTCACATTTGCTATATTTGGCAAACAATGATGTTCTTTAAGGTTTGCAATACGACCCTTAATTGACCCATATGATCACCCTCATTCTTCGAATATACCAATATGTCGTCAATGAATACAATGACAAATGAATCCAGGTAATTTTGAAACACTCTATTCATTAGGTCCATAAACGCTGCTGGATAATTAGTGAGTCCGAAAGACATTACCAAGAACTCATAGTTCCCATACGTAGTCCGAAAGGCCGCCTTTGGTACATCCTCATTTTCACCCTATGTTAGTGATACCCCGACCTCAAGTCAATCTTAGAAAAGTAGCTTTCCCCTTGGAGTTTATCAAACAAGTCGTCAATCCAAGGGAGAGGATACTTGTTCTTGATTGTGATCGTATTGAGTTGATGGTAATCAATACACATTCTCAAGAACCCATCCTTCTTCTTAACAAACAAAATTGGAGCACCCCATATAGAAATACTAGGTATTATGAAGCCCTTGTCTAGTAAATCTTTGAGTTGAGTCTTCAACTCTTTCAATTCGGCCGGAGCCATCCAATAAGGAGGAATTAAAATGGAATTCATTTCCGGTAGAAAATCAATGCCAAAATGAATTTCCTGTTCAGGAGGAATACCGGGAATGTCATTAGGAAAAACCTTCAAAAAATCACTTACTACGGGGACCAACTCAATGGGAGGAATTTTTGGACTGTAGATTTTGGACTCTAACAATATGGTATAGACAACCTTTAGAGATTATTTTGTATGATTTTAGACAAGAGATGATAAGAGCTCTAGGAATAGAGTTTCCCCCCTTCCACTCTACAGTGGGTTTCATTTGGAAAGTTATACTTCACCACCCTTGTCATACAATCAGTCGAAGAAAAGCAAGCATGAAACCAATCCATACCTAATATAATATCAAAATCTAGCATATCTAGTTCTACAAGATCAACATAAGAAACTCTATTGGCAACATTATTGAACAATTTTTATACACCATTTTTGCAACAACCGGCTCACCCACTGGAGTAGACACTATAAAAGGTTCATGCAAAATATCAGGTAAAATATCAAACTTTTTGGCTACTAGAGAGTAATAAAGGATATAGTAGCGCCGGGATCAAGTATGGCATATACATCAATTGATAAAACTTTCAACATACCGGTCACCACGTCGGGAGAAGTGTCTTGCTCACCCCTAGAGCGGAGAGCATTGAAGCGGTTCTTCTTTGGTGCCTCATTAGAAGCACTTGCTTGAGCTAGACCACTACCCTTGTATTGACTCCTCACATTAGGGAAATCCCTAACCTTGTGCCCACTCTTTCCACAACCAAAAAAATTATTCGTCTCCTTAAGGAAATCACCATAGTGCTTCTTGCCACACTTTCCACAAGTTGTCTTCTCGGTTGGTGAATTAGTACCTTTTACCTTCTTGAATTTAAGGTTATATACCCTATCACCACTAGATTTTGGTAATTTGAAAGGTACTTGACTTGAATCCACTTCTTAAATCTAGACTTGTCTTGTATCCCAAGCTTATTCTTTGAAGAACCTCCATCAAAAGATCTTGCCCTCTTAGCATCATTACTCATCCTCCTAGACCTTGACTCTTCTACATTCTTGTCATGCACCATAAGAAGAGAAATGTTCATGTTGTCGTGTAGCATAGCCGAATGACACTCCTCTTGCAAATCATCCGACACCCCCGCCACAAAGCGGCTCATTTCATCTATAGGGTCTAAAACAAAAGAAGCAGTATATTTCGACAACTTAGTGAATTTCAAAGAGTATTTATGAGCACTCATACCTCCTTGGCGAAGGTTGATGAAATCCACCACTTTTTCCTCTCTCATCTCCCTAGGAAAAAATCAATCAAGAAAGCATTCTTGAAGATCTCCCAAGTCAAAGGACCACCTCTCAAGGGCCTATTATCTCTCAATTGCACAAACTATGCTTGCGCCACATCCTTGAGTTGATAATTGGCCAACTCGGCCTTATCACTTCTGGACAATCCCATAGCCAAAAGTATCTTATAGACTTCATTGATGAATACTTTGGGGTCTTCCTCAGCCTTAGACCCGTAGAAAGTAGGAGGGTTCATTCGAGTGAAGTCCCATAGACGGGAAACCATAGTAGTGACTTGTTGATGAGGACGGGACACAACCTCCCGATTTTCTTGATCCGTCATAGCTTGGGCTTAAGCCGTGGTCACTTGTTCTTGAGTGGTGATAGCTTAGGCCATTTGAAGAAGAAAGGTTCTTATATTCTCATCTGTCAAAGGAGTAGGGTTGACCGGTGCTTGCTCCATGTTAGAACCTTCTTAAAGTGGAGGAACTTGATCACCACGAGGAGGATCTACTGCATTGGCAATTTCCTCTTCAAGCTTTCGAGCTGCATTCCTTCGAGTGTTCATTCTTCCTATAAGCACAACAACAGGATTAGATTCAAAAGCACACCATAAGTATACTCTATAGACACGATATAGGATTTCCAAGAAAGAGAGTGATTCCTAGGCATCACATAGGTTTCTATTCATAAGTGTGGCGCGCTTCACAATTATGAATACAAACCTACATAGGCGTGGTAGAGAGAGGCATAACTCAATAATATTCAACCTGGCTCTGATACCAAGTTTGTAACATTTGGGTTTACCCTTAAACATAACCAGCGTCGTCGTCCTCTTTGAAGGACAAAGACTATCCTCTTAGCCTCATGTCATTACATTCATAGGTTGAAAATGCGGAAAAATTTAAAAGTTTTCATTACATCTACTTAGAGGTTAAATAGACCTCTACATACACCTAATATATATATATATATATATAGTCGTATCGAGTATACATAGTTCCTCATATAGGAAGGTCACATAGCCTTCTACTTTTATTACATTTTATATATATATATATAGATATATCTATATATATATATATATCTATATATATATATATATATATATATATATATTTCTATATATCTATATATATATATCTATATATATCTATCTCTCTATCTATATATATCTATATCTATATCTCTATCTCTCCTAGATAGAAGATAGTCTCAAAGATTGTTCTCTCTCATCACCATCTAAATGATCATCACACTATGGGCATAGCCCTACATCAAATGTAAATAAGCTACATATAGGCTTATACAAGTCGTACACAATGAAAGTGGAATGAACATAAAAGTCATAGAAAAGCAAAGGAAACTTCATAGGAAAGATATTGGAACCGCCCTCGAAAAGTGAGGACCTACCCACTTGGATGATAGAGAATATCCAAACCTTCTACAATTCGTCTCAAATGAGCCTTCAACGACTGGAACCTAAAATGTTTGGGAAAAGGGAAGAAAATGGGGTTAGTATTACACATGTACTAAGTATGAGACCATATGTACATATAAGAGCAAAACATAGTCAAAGCATGTCATTTTACCCCTTTTAAAAGTCCAATGCAAAATCAAGGAAGTAATACCAACAAACCAAACATGTTTACTAACTCAAACAAGTAATATGTATCCCAACATACTTGAACCCGTGATTTACTACAACCCTATTATCAAGGAATAACATCACAAGTATGAATAAGAGTCAATTGTATCATAATAAGCAAGACAATTACTCATAAATCCTTATCAAGTCAACAATTGCAATGACCAAGCAAAGCCCCATAACCTTACTCAATCAAGTATCCCCAACAAGAAAACCATAACCAATGTGCAACTCCACATAATATAACGTTTAGATATACATTTCATCTTATTTTAACAATACAACCCAACACATACTCATAAGTGAACTAATCAACATGTAGTATCAACAATATGTAAAGTTCATCATGTGCATATCATATATAATCATAACATAAACATATATAAGAACATCCTCCTAAGACTCCCCTCAAGGCTAACTAGTGCAATGCTTAGGTAGAGCCCCATACCCCTACCTAGACTAAGCTAGACCCCTTAGATTATCCAAGTTAGAGTTCAAATCCTTTAATTTATTTTACCTTTTGGAACATCTTGCCGTAACCGACATAAACCACATGAGATAGTGTGGAATACGGTGTTATGAAACCCTACACAGAAAGAAGGAGGACTACTTGCCAAGGTAGTACCAAAACATAAAACATAGCAACTACGTGGATCCACTAGATAGTATTCCTATGGGAGCAACATAGTTCAAGATCTAGGAGATATATTTGGGACCTTCTTTATGCGTCATGCCTTATAGTCTCCAATATTAAGAGTAATGTAGTGCTCCTACCTTCCGTATGTGGGAAGGGACACTCCTCAATCTAGTTCACTTGGTGCTAAGCTAGAGTCCCTTTTTGAAATATCGTTAAGCCTTTAATTATAAATCATAGCTTAGTTTAGGTCGTAGGGTCTACCCCATGCATAATCATCATCATCAATAGATCAATAAGAATTGTATGAGTATAAATCCTTTCATCACAATTTATATAGGTGAAGTTAACACATTACACATCAATTCATAATAAGGCACATCGGTATACATCACCATCCTTATAGCATTTACATCTTAATCAACCTCACAACCATAATCAAGACATTTCAATTCAACATTATACCACCCTATCATCCTAATATAATGCATACTCCAATATAACATCATGGCTTAACCAGAATTAATCACAATTGAAAGTAAAGATAGAAATTCTAAGATTTACCAAGTCTTCCTCATAGTTCATTATTTAGGCCTTACCATTAAACCTCAATTCAATATAATTTATATTTTTCAAAATGATAATTCAATAATCAACATGATAACAATACTAGAAGAGTCACTACACCATAATTCAATACCTAATTAATGCTTAAAACAAGGTTACTTATACCAATTTCCATAACGTAGATCACTTCTCAAGATTTAACATGGAAGACAATAATTAATTCTAATTTGTTAATGATTGGTGCAACAACTTCATCTAATAGTGATTTAACCCATAATCAAAACAATTGAATCAATTCACAACCCAATTCACATCAAGATCAACTTAGGGCTAAAGGTTAAGGATCATAATCTTCCAATTGAGCCAAACCATCACAAATCATAATCAAGTTAAAATAAATGTTAATATTTACATTATATACTAAATAAACCATAAACAACTAAATTCACAACATAAATTTCGCAATTGAATGAAACATGAAAACTCAACTTTTAAAATCCATTTTGAAGGAACCCTTTGAAGAAAGAGTCTCGAAGGTGAATTAGATCTCATACCTTAAAGTTTGATGAATATTTTATGGGGAATTAATACCTTTACAGCCCCCAAAACATCCCCCTATCTTGTCTTCGATGGTGGTTTCCAACAGAGAGAGAAAGAAGAGAGAAGGAAGAGAGTTTATTTTGTGAGTTGTAATTAGAGTAATTGGGTTTGGAGTATTGATATGGGAGTTAAATTAGTTAATTATTCTTCACTTAATCCCCAACTAACCACTAAAACCCTTAATTAATTTTTTTGAACTTAGTTAAAACGTGCATCAAAAATATGTCACTCACAGACGGAACCCTGTCAACGCATCGTGGCTCAATCGACGGACCATCCCCCCTTCCGTGTTGCACGTCCGTCGATGAGTTCAGAGAGTGTGTATATGAGGTCCTCCACCATTTTGTCTAAGTGTGGGACGACGGTGGGCATTGACGCCCCGTCGATCCACGCACAAGCCGTTGATGGTTCTCGTGGTTGTACACTGCCTCATACGTGCTAGGGTCCTCCTCAAGGACCCTTGGTTGGTCCTTGGGGAGTCGTACCCAGACATTTCGACCAAGAATCATCTTTAACACTTGTTATGCATCCTTCCACCTAATTTCATGGAATTCTGACTCCTAAAAGTTAGTGAAATAGGCTAAGGCATGCTATTACCCTTAGCACTAGTTTCCAAACGTCATAGACGTTCTTGGACGTTTTGGTTCTTAATCTTCCTAAATGATCTGTACGCATTAAAATAGGTCTTAAAAACAGTGCTTAGACCCCTTGTCACTTATGTTACTCTCTAAGACTAGTCTTGAATTTTTTAAAGTGTTACATAAAGTGTTTTTGAAACTTACTTCTCAATTGTAGCTCGAGGTCTAAAACCTCCTTTTATAATTAATCTCTCATAGACCACTAGAAGTTGAAGGGATCATTCTTAAAATACCATGACAAAGTTCAGTTGAAAATAGATGACTTAGTAATTCATTTCTTACTTGCTCTCTCTCAAGACTTATATCATGTATGATTGTACGCTGATCTTTTTTGATTTCAAATGCACAAGTCCAAAATCAAATTACTTCTAAGAGTGCAACATATGAAGCTAAAGAGCTTAATTGTCCCAACGTTTGACTACTATCACGATTATTTTGATCAACCATCTATAATAAAATTAAAAAAATACATCAACCAATTAAAGTATACATACAAAAATAATTTACATAAAAATTACACAAGATATATAAATTATGAATCAGTTATTAAATGGTTAAACTTGAAAAGCGGAGTGCTTACTGATTGTTCTTATTTAAAATATCAAGGCTTTGGTTCAATGGCTAGTATTCTTAAAGGTCATTTCCTATTGCTAAAGACAGAAGTTGATTACTTTTTTTTTGTGAAGATGAATAGATGGTAACATAAAAAATAGACTATGCATCTGTCATGCTCTTATAGACTGATTGTTCTTACTTTCTTTTTAAGTTATGGCGCATGCTTTGTGCTTTATAATGAAGCTTTCTCCGGGAAGTTTTGATCGAGCGTGGTGCTGGTAATTGGAAATAGGAAGTATTGAAGATCTTTTTTGTGCCTGGATAAGGAATGTGGAAGCTCAATTTTAAAGCATACAAACTGAAAATCATGAGTTTGATTGTGTATTTACAGGGTTTTACAGTGAAATTTTTATATTTTTCTATGAAGCTCTAAATGGTGACATAACTTTGATTTTGATCCTCTTCATCCATTTTATAATGTTTTCTCTATTGAATTTGGTTTAGTAGGTTATAAAATACAATGTTTAAAGAGACAAAAGTATAGAAAAAAAGGAAGAACGTATGATTAAGAAAAAGAAGAAGAAGAAAGAGTAAGAACGGCGCAAACCTAGTAGGAACAAAACAACGTAGTAGTTGTTGGGTAGGAATTTGATTGAAACTAAATAATATATGGTAAAGGGTAAAATAGTACTATAAAATAATAAGTAAGGATACAATTTGAAAAATAAATCAAGTAACATAAGAACACACCAAATCGGTTGTTTCATAAAATAGGGGTTTTCTTTGTTACTTAACAACGAAATTTAACAATATACAATACATTTTAAGTAATAATCAAAACAAATATCATATGTATAGTAACTATATAATACAATACAATTAGTAACAATGATCCAAACATAGTGTTACTTATTTGGTTGGTCACCTCATTATTAAGTCAGTAGTGATTTGATGTAATTGGTCGTGGTTAATGACATTTTTAAATTGGTCTGTATGGAATCACCAAATAATTAGAACTAGTGTAATTATTATGATAAAATTAAAAATTAATATATACACACACACACACACATCACATATGTTCTTAACTATAATATAAAAAAATAATTTATATTTTTTCAATTTAGTATATAATAATTAAACTAATCATAAAAACTAAAAGTATAAAATTACTATGAACATTATGAAATGCATATTTGAAAAAAAAATATTAATATTATAACTCACGTCATAAAATGATAAAACATTTTGACGAAAAGATAATCTATCAAGTATAACTAAAAAAAATGTGGCAATGTAAAATATCAAGTCATACTCCTAGATCAAATGAAGTGAAAATACAACACAAGTTCTAAATTCAAAACAATAAAATTACCATGATATTCGTACATCAAATTCAACATATATAACATACATAAATGTGATTTGAAAGAAAAGGAAAACGTGAGTCCGTAACTTTATTCAATAATGAATTCTATTTTTATTTAAAAATTAGAATACTAGTAATACTAAGAGAAAATAAATAAAGTGATACCTGAAGTTGTCCCGAATTTTAAAGACACCTAGAATGCAAGCGTCCTATTACCTCCTAAAGATTCCTGATCTGATATTATTACATCAATTTTTTTCACATGACATGGAGAATGTATGCACTCTCTTAAAGAACGTGAACAAACTAAAATATGAATATATTTTTTTTTAAAAAAGTATTTTGCTATAAAATATACTTTTTTGTTTTTCTTATTATTTTAAATTTTTCTCCTTATTATTTTTTCCTTTTTCTTTCTTCCTTCTTCAAAAATTCATTGTCATCTTCATTGTAGCTTCTCACTTTCAATACCACTTTTTACCACAACTCTATTTCCCTTTTTTACTACTATTAGTTTAACTCTTTTCAATTTTAAAATTATAGATAAATATTTTATTACATTTCGATCATTTGATAAACCAACTAGATTTCAAGATGATTAGTAGGCATTATTTATTTTTTTAATCCAAATTTCGATTAAACTTTTTCAATTTTCGTAGAATTCGAATTCTTTTAAAATTATCATTTTTAATTTTGAAGTTATATGAAAATGAGATAAAATAATTGATGATATCTTCAAAATTTTAATTTTTCTTAGAAAAATAATAAGTTTGTTATCAATAATTCAACAAAGTATAGAAAATAGTATAATTTTTAAAAGAAAGGAATTTGACCGAAGAAGAAAAAAATGGAGGGGCTCAACTTGAGGTGGGGTGGGGTGGGGTGATGTACAGGTGGGAGGCGAACAAGAAAGAAAGAAAGAAAGAAAATGGAGGGAGGGGTAGCTCGAATGTAAGGGTGAAAGATGAAACAAAAATTAAAATGAAATTAAAATTAAAGTAATAAAATTAAAATAAATCAAAAAGTAAGAGAGAAATTACAAAAAAACCTAGAATAAAAAATTTTACAAATTAAATAACATAACATGTGTTACACAATGATTCGTGTGCGATAACACTTGCCATTTAAAATCTAGAATAAATCAAAAAATGATGTAATAATATATGTTCAGAATTGTTTAGGGGGGTAATAGGATGCTCGCATAGTTAAGATGTCTTTTTGAAAATTCGGGACTACTTCGGGTGTCACTTAATGTCTTTTCTCTTATACTAAAAATATTTTCAGATAGTACGAAAAGTTGCATGGAATCACATGAAGTAAATGTTGAAAATGAGAAAGAAATAAAATATAAATATTATTAAATAAAATATTTTTTTTAAAAAAACATGAGAATAATAAAAATTAAAAAGAATTTAAATTAATAAAAATGAAAAATACATTAAAACGAAAAAAATAAAAATAAGAATAATATAAAGCAATTAAAAAATAATCAACTTGTAGTTACACCATGTAATTATCAACAATTCACAGTCACCCTCTCTGAATTGGAGAGTGTAATTACCCCTTGTCAATTACATTCAATTACCTACTGACGACATAATTACATGAACAACCAAATGAGACAGACAATATAATTACACCAATTACACCAAACACAATTACCAATGTGTCTGCTCTTAAAGTGAATTCGGTTTCTTCAAGATTCAGATCTCCTTTTTCAATTCCAAGGATAAGGTTCATCAAAGTATGTGGAAATTAATAAATGGATCTATTTTTATTAATTGGGTACCAAAGGAATCTCAATTTATCTTATATGATTCTTACTCGAATTCTAGGGTTTCATAATTTTGTTATGGATTCTAATAATTGAAGTATTTTCATCATATTTGATCTCATTATGCGTGATTTGATCATAATTACATGTTTTCAATTATTTTCATATGAACTCATGTTATATAAATACCTTATGATTATGAACTAAGCTTTGAGATTATGCATGTATTATGAATTGAGAAATTTATAAATCAAAGATGCTTTTAAATAAAGTATCAACATGCTTTATGAAAAAAGTTATTTCCAATTGAAGTACTCTCAATATGAAAGATATCATGATTTAAATCCTTTAGATAAATGTTTTTATGAGTATGATATGAAATCATGATTTTGAAAGAAGTTATTTTATGATTAGTTTTGTATTACTAGATTCTCATTATTTCAAGTATTATAATTATGTTATGATTATGTAAATTTTTGTAGGGAGTTAACTTAGCACCGAGTGGACTTTGGGATGAAGGTTCACTTGTTAGTAGATAAGGAATTTTTTAGTATCAATCCTTGGTTCCATAACTATGTGTCATCACAGGACTTGTCTTGATAGGACTTGTCCTGGTAGGACATTAGCTAGTGGATCTACCTAAACGTAAGAACGTGGTCTTTATCTTGGTATGTAGCACACTTTATTTTAGGTGTAAGAGTATTACACTGAAGTCCATCTATAGTTCACATAGTTTATGTCAGCTAACGGTATCTCCCACAAAATAGTATGACTTCCAAAATAGTTTATGACCCTCTTAAAGATTATGATTTAAGATTATATTCTGATTTTTCAAGTATTGCATTTTGTTTTATGCCTTATGATATAAACTTATCATATTTGAGATGTTTTACTTGGTCATGCATTATTATGTTTTTAACTTTATCACGTTATCATATATCATATGCATGAATCTTTGTCATACTCTGTGTAGGGTTTTATTTGCCTTGATTTTCTTACCGTAAATAAATTTTCTTTTTTCCAAAAGGAAAACATAAAATATTCATATTTGGATAATCATTTTCTTGTAGGAAAAGTTGTAGGATTCTATAAATATAGACTTGTTCTTTCTAACTTAATCAACATTCATAATGTAGTTCTAGATTTTTGAGAGTTTCGATTATGGGGGAGATTTGTGAACCTTCTTGTATTCCGAGTGAATTAGTTAAGGTTATTTTTCTATATATTTTTTACCCTTATATTTATAGTTAATTTATCATCTCCTTTGTACGTATATTGATCAACCGAATCACATTAAATCTTTGTGTCTTTAGGTATATTTCTCGTTTGTCTTCTTATTAAAGCTCTTTCGAGGTTTGCTAGATTCCGCATTACTCTTGCTTACTTTGGTCCTAATACACTCTACATTCTGAGTATTGACACATCTCTTGTGGCAATATTGTCTCATAATATAGGTTCTGACATTCCTTTATATTGTTACAATCCAAAGTATATCGTAGGCATACCATGACGTATAGTTCCCCGAGAAGCCCTGCATAAGCCACTTAACATACATCATAAAAGATAATAGAAATAAAGGATTCAAATAAACAATCATATATCATAAAAGAGTTTCATAAAAGTGGAATTCTAACATAATTATCAATAAGTCATCTATTACATCATATGAGAAGTGATTGAGATATAACTCATATATCACATACAAAGTCTAAACATTGAAATGACATAAAGCTATAAAAGTGTCTCATTCCTCGGAACATGATGAATAACCAATATTTGAGTGTCAAAAGATCAACTCGCCACGAATGTGAGAGGTAGGAGAGTCATACCCTACATTAGTGAAACAATATAGGCGCAAGTATGCATTGGTATATTAAATATATTAAGTATGATAATAATGCATAACAATGATGAAATAATGCTAAAAAGGACTTAACATAACATGCAAAGACCAAGATAAATCATAAGATAAAATATTTGAAATTATAAATCATAATCATGGTCAATACAAGCTAAACATCTTTAAAACACTTGTGAGAAACTTCCATAAAGTAACCTTAATTTATTATTATGGGAAGTTTATCATGTAACCAACATAGACCATGTGAGCTATACATAAAATTCACAAAGAAAAGTAATGTCCCTACTTGCCAAGGTAAGAAACATGAGATTGAGCTAAAGTGGATCCACTAGCTAATGTCTATTTGAGACAATCATCATATGATGACACATAGTTTATGGAACATGGGTAATCGTTGCTAGTCCACTCGGTGCTAAGTAAAACATCTCTCAGATTCTTTTCATCATCCATATAAAGACACAATTAAGCAACCAATCCAAGATAAATTCATATTATCATCAATTAGGCGAGAAAAACTTTCAACTTTATGATTTGTTTATGAGATAAATCCTTTCACAATCATGTTTCTGGTTATACGTCAAAAAAACTTTTCACAATAACATTGATATTTTACTCTCAAAGTATCCTCAAAACATTTACATCAATTTCATAAAATAATGCAAATCTTCATAAATTCATTGATCATAATTCATAGGCTTCATCATATGTTCATAGTCGAATTTCATGGATTGTGCATGAGTTCATATAAATTCAACTTAGAATCATGTAAATACTTCAATTCATGCATAAAAAGATACTACCTGTATCCCTAATTACTTGACCACTTTTAAATTGACATACTTGTTAAGAAAACAATAATTTATATAGTGACTTTACCATTTTACCCCGATCAATTATGAATGGAAAAGTTAAAACTTATGATTTTCAAGAAGTTCTACATTTTTCAAAGTAATAATTGAGGGTATAATAAATAAATTCATTTTATCTTTTTTATATTTTTCAAATGGACAAGTAATTGGGGACAACTAAAAAATAAAAAATGGATAAGTAATTAGGGACAGAGAAAGTAGAAAACAATCAACCAAATCATGATTGACAAGAACCCCTGAAAATTAAATAAAATTCTAACTTTGAATTGAGAATCTAACTTCTAAAACTTGAAGATTTAAGGAAACATATGGAGGAAAGGTCTCCATATATGAATATTGGCATATCTTAGTGATCAATGCCCACAATCTATGGTGAATTGCAGTTTTTGAAGTCAAAACCCTAGCCTTTTACTTTCTTAGCCCTTGAGAGGATTTTGAGGGGGTGGGGGGGATATTTTGGAGGGAATTTATGAATTTAGGAGATTAGAATTAAGAAAAAAACGACTTATAAGTTTAGTATTAATTACCCAGGGAAAAGACCAAAACCCCCTTAAAATAACTGTCGACCCATTTCTACAATTTGGACCAGTGGTCCGTAGGACTTTCTACAGATTGTCCTTGTTAGGAGTGAAACTGAAAGGGTCGAATCGAATATGAGTTTATCAATAATGAGTAGAATAAAAATGGGTAAAATACTCCACTCGACTCATATTCTAAATGGGTAAAACGAGTTACCCAGTGGATATTCTCGGTATCCATATTTACACATAGTATTATAGGGATCATTTTGAAACCATCAAAAACAAAATATCTTAACTCACTCTTCACTAACTCCCTCCCCCCATACACACAAAAAAACTACTAAATCTTTTTAAATTTAACCTGCCCACCCTACCCCACCCCGCCCCTAAAGCCTCAAAACTCAATTTTTCTAATACTTTAACCCACCCCCACCCCAACTCCAATGCCCCTCCCACCCAACCCCTTCCAAAAAAATTATTTTTTGTCCTTATCCCACAAATCCCTACCCATCCACCAATACCTTAAAATAATATTAATATCACTATTATTTCTTTTATAAATGAGTCTTTTTTCCCCATTTTACCCATTTAACTATCCACTTTTAAATAAATAATTTGAGTTTGACTCGTTTCTTTACCCATTTTGTCATCTTAGTCCTAGTCTCCTAAAAAAATCCAGAAACATTTTAACTTGGACAAACTTTTGACAGAGCCTATCTACTGATGGTATGTCTTCTTAATGTTCGTAGACACAAAATAAAAAAACCAACTTGAACTTTAAAATTACACTACTAAGTCTTTGACCTACCTAAAGACCAATCTATGAGTTTATGAAGATTGATGGACCATCCTTGTCAACCATTGAATGATATACTCAAACTTGATTTTTTAACCCAAAACTCTACTCTGGGTCTAGGGTTTCCTTCCTACAAACCCTAGGAATTCCTAAGTCATAACACCCCGTAATTTAGTAGGAAAACTAGGGATAAAAGTAAGATTTACAAGAGCCAAGGCAAAGGGGCAAGACCCAAGGAAAAGACGCAAGGGCCAAGGCTGCCCCAAATTACCAAGACATTTCCCCACCTCACGACCACCACCACAACTCGTGGTGACCACCACAACTCATGGTGTTGTCCGTGGTGGGATAGGTAGTGTTATTACCAAGCTTCCCAAAGTGATACCCTCCCCCACGAGCCACTTGATGGCTCGTGAAGGCCACCAAGGGTCTGGATGTCACACCCAGGAAACACCCCCTAGACGTAACCTGCGTCATAGTCCTCTTTCAGGACTAAGACTAGCCTCTTAGTTAACATCATACATTCATTGGTCAAAAATATGAAAAATCTAAAACTTTTCAGTACTTCTACATTGAGTTTTACATACACCTCCACATACACATAATATATATATATATATCGAGTGTACAAATCCTTCATATAGGAAGATTACATAGCCTTACTTTTATTGCACATAGATATATGATACATAACATAGTCTCAAATGGATGTCTCATATCATAACCATCTAACAAGAGTATATCGAATTGGACCTAGCCCATACATCAATGAAATAGATCCACATATAGGCTTTACAATGTATAATAGCCAAATAAAAAGGAAAGAACATAAGAGTCTTAAAACTAAAACAACTTCATAAGCTTGATAGTGACATTGCCCTCGAAAAGTGAGGACCTACCCAACTTGGATGAATAAGAATTCAAAGCCTTCCTTCAATGTCATCTCAAAGCCCTTGAACGACTGGAACCTAAAATGTTTGGGAAAAAGGAGAAAATGGGGTTAGTACATTACTTGTACTAAGTATGAGACCACATGCACATATATTATCAAATCATGCTAAAAAGGGACCTTTCATGAAAACATGCTATTTTACCTTTAGAAAGCATTATGTACCCTAAAGAAGACCATATCAATTAATAAGACATATTCATTAAGTGTAAAGCATGTTCATCACAAGACCAACAATACTAAGTCTAATCAAGTCAACATGCATATCACATAATTGGACACATAGGCAAAGCAATTCCATCATCAAGTTATAATAGCAACAAGCATAGAAAAGAGTTCATTACAACATAACCAAAGCAAGATAATTACCCATGAACCCTTATTAAGTCGACAAGTGCAATAACCCAGCAAAGCCCCATAACCTTACTCAATCAAGTAAACTCAATCAAGTAAACTCAACAAGAACCATGACTAACATCCAACTTCACATAACATATCATAAAAAAGTACATATCATCATACTTTAGAAATATAGACCAACACATATATTCATAAGTGAAACTAATCATATAGTATCAACAATGTACAAGATAATTATATACATGTCATGTACCATTATAAACATACACATATATAAGAACAACATTCTAAATCTTCTTTCAAGTCAAACTAGTGCAAGGCATAGGTAGAGTCACATACCACTACCTAAGCTAAGTAAAACCTCTTAAGTCACCTTAGTTGGTTTGTACTTTATTACTTCATTTAGTTTAGGGAACACTTGCCTTAATCGACATAGACCATGAAAGCTAAGTGTGGAATCCGGTGTTGTAAAACCTTACACATATGGAATGTGATCTACCGGCCAAAGTAAAACCAAAAATAAACGTAGCTTTCTAGGTGGATTCACTAGCTAGTCTTCCTATTGGGGCAATATAGTTCAAGAACTAGGAGATAGTATGAACCCTCTACATGCCACTTGTAAATTGGAGCCTTATCTCATGGGAATCCATAGTATGAGAATACCTCATTGGGAAGTCAACACCTTATGTGAAACTATAGGGTGAATCTTCCTCTATGGAAAGTCAACACCTCCCATTGTCAAGTTCACTCGGTGCTAAGCTAAGTCCCTTTTTGAAATGTCTTTAATGTATTTGTTAATCATCATAGATTAGTGTAGGTCATAGGGTCTATCCCTTGTATAATCATCATCATCATAGATAAATAAGAAATGTATGAGTGAGGTTAGCACATTTACATATAACTTCATAATAAGGCACATTGGTAAATCATCACCATCCTTATAACATTTACGTCTTAGACAAAACCTCACAAACCATAGTCAAGACATTTTAATTCAACATCGTACCAACCCTATCAATCTTAATACAATATGTACTTAATGCAATATCATCACATAATCACAATTTGCCACAATTGAAGTAAGGAATAGGGATTTCAAGATTTACCAAGACTCCTTCATAATCCATCATCAAGGTCTTACCATCAACCCTTAACTCAACCCGTTTAGAGTATAATATCATCACACATCAATAATCAACATGATAACAAATACAATTGAATTACTATATCACAATTCATCACTAGTTCACAGCTTAAGATAATATGCGTAGATCAAAGTCATAATATAGATCAATTAATCAAGAAATAGAATGATAGGACTATAATTCATCCTAATCTATTCAATTTATACAATAACGTCATCTATTAGTAACTCAATTAATAACCAATTCAATTGAACAAATATTACACATTTCATATCAAGATCACAACCTATGGTTAAGGGGTAAAGGTCATCTTCTACAAATTAGACCAATCCATCAAGAATTAAAATAATTGAGTTATAATACATGATAATCTATTCATAATATCCAAAAGAAATTATTAACAAAGTAATTCACAAGATCAATTTCAAGATTGGAAAAGACACACATGAAAACTCAGCTTTTGAAATCAATTTGATGGAACCTTTTGATGAAAGAGGTTTCAAAGGTGAAACGAATCCCATACCTTAATATTTGATGAAGAATTATTTATAAAACTTGGTGATTGAAGCTCTAGAACCCACCTTGACCTTGACTTCTATGGAGTTCTTCAAGTTGAGAGAGAAAGAAGAGAGACGTTTTGGGTTTAGGAAATTATGAGAGCTTAGGTTAGTATAATTAGCTTAGGGGATTTATATAGGTTGTTAATTAACTTAATTAAACCTCCCCTAAATCCTAATCAAAATTCTAACTAATCCAACTAATTAAATGAATTAAATCAAAATGTGCAGTAAAACACAAACCTCACAAACGGAACCACGACCCACGCCCCGTTTGTCAATTGACAGACCGAGGACCAACCGTCCAGTTGGTCCGTTGTTAAGTTCAAAGACTAGTAAAAACAGTCCTTGGCTAATTTTTCTAAGTTTCCATCGATGGATGCGATCGACGCCCCATCGATTGGACCACGAGTCGTCTTTGGCATCCATTGATGACACTGTCTATTTACAGCTTTTAGTCACTTTCGCAAGGGTCCTCCTCAAGGGCTCTTAGTTGGTCCTTGGGGAGTCGCACCCGGATGTTTCAACTATTAACTAACTCCAATACGTGTTAGACACCCTTCCACTAATTTTCATCATTTTATTACTTTTAAAAGCTAGTCAAATAGGCTTAAGGCGCACTAGCACCTCATTGAATTAGTTTCTGGACGTCATGGACGTTCTTGGATGATTTGGTTTATAGACCTCCTAAGTGAGTTAGATACATTAATTAGACCTTAAAACATTGTCTAAACCTCTTGAGACTTATGTTAGGCTCTAGAACACGTCTTAGGTTTTTGAAGTGTTACACTCGGAGTGGTCATAATCTTCACGTAGTCTAAAGGGAACCAAGTCATGAAGACTTAGTCACTGCCTCAAGAACCAAGGAGGGTACCACGGCTATACCATGATCGTGGTCACTGGGCAGGTCACTCAAACGAAGGATTATTTTGGGAAGTTCCTTTTTAAATGGGTATTAAGTGAGGTCATTTTGCCTTAGTTTTATAGACCTATATAAGTCATTTTTAGTCAAAATAGACCCATTAATTCCTCCAATTAGTTCACCCATTAGTTTTAGACCAAATCAAATCCCAAAAGTTCATATCCTTTCCAAAAAATCTCATTCTAGAAAGAAGAAGAGGGAGGAGGAGGGTCAAAGATAGGTCAAATTCCTCCAATCTTCCAAAATTTTGAGGGTTTTGTATATCCATGAATCCCCCTAGAATCCCCCCTCCCCACCAATTGGACTGATGAACCTTAACACTAAATAGGATTTCTTCATACATTGTGGGTATTGATCTATGTTGATCCAATTGAGAGGATATTCATTTTTATGATAAAATTAGTAGTAAATCATGTTATTACAATGAAATTACATTATTCATGATTAACCCTAATCTAATTGATAAAATTTAAGTAAGTGGATTTTATTCCTTAAATGGGAAAAATGAAGATCTAGAGATAATCTTCTAAGATTGATGATATGTAATGTAGATTGCTTGAGAGTATGGCACATAGATATGAATTGAATGAGGTTAAGTATCCATGTTGAATAATGATGAGTACGTTTTGGGTTTAAACCTATATGATGGTATATGATTGAAGTTGGTTAAGAATGAATCATGCAGGTAGAATGCCTTGTAACTTAGGTCTATGAGATGCTTATGAGAAGTATTGCTTGAGAGTAAGAGTTATGAATGTTCATTTCTAAGGCTTTGACATTAAAGCTAATATGATAACTTTGAATTTTAAGGCTTTGAGAGTGAGGCTTATATGATGAATGTAGATGGTATATAGGATTGTTGTGGAAGATATTGATTGTTGTGGAAGATATTTACCTACATGCCCTATATTATGAATGTATGAAACTATGCATGTAATACAAAACCTATGTAGATTCTTTAAGAACACTTTTAGATTTATGTTATGTTATTTGAAAGGACAATCTCATAAACATATGAACATTAATGTGAAATGTTTCACACATAAAATGATTCTAGGTTGATAGGTTTGCTCATCTAAAATGAATCAAGGCATGTTTAGTTATGTTAGTTTGTCCCTTCATAAATTGCTTGACTTGGTAAGACAACACCATTTCATAGTAGCATTAGTAGAAGAGAAAATCTTACTCTTCCTAAGGGTAGCTTGCAATAGCATCATAGAATGCTTGCATGGTAGCATGACTTGGTTAGGCCCAACGATTCCATTTATAAATCGGATGGAGAAATAATAACCTTCTTTGAATAGCTTGGACATGCACGATATTATGTTTTCCATGGTAGATTAGTCTAGTCTAATATGGAGCTATTCCTTGGTAGTCTAGAAATGATAAATGTAATCATTTATGTATAATTATATATGATAGACTAAAGTGGTACTTAGTATAGGTAGGACTATGGGGTATTATATATTCATTGCAAAAGTATGTCTTGAAGCTACTTATGAAGTGTTATATTATATGTTGTAGGCTAAGCTTGGAGTGTTGCTATAGTTTCCTTCCTTTATATGTATGACTAAAGGTTAAGGTTCCCTTGTATATGAGAATTAATGTAAGGATGAGATCCAAAGATGGTAAGCATTATTATGATGACCTAAAAGTGGTACTTAGTGTGGGTGAGATTATAGGGTATCATCCATGCATTGCATAAGTATACTTTGAGGTTACTTGAGAAGTAGTTCTCTTATGTTATAAAGATCTAAGAATTTAATATGCTTATGAACATGATGTATAGCTTATGCTTATGAATTATGCCTTACATTGAATAATGCTTATATTGTGTCTATTTTGAAGATCATGCTTTCCAATATGTTGTTATGCTCTTATTGTATTATTATAGCTATCATATTTAGTACCTTTGTACTAATGCATACTCTTCCCTACATTCTCATCAAACGTAGGGTTCAGCGATTTTGAGTTTTATAGTATAGCAAGGATAAGTTCATAGTATAGCAAGGATTGAAGATTTGGTGTGTTCTCATAACATTGAGGATTTGGTCACCTTTAATTTTATGTCTTTCTTTTATGTTGAGTACTATTGTATGGAATGTTCCCAAAAGATATTGATGTTCTAGATGGTTTGAGACAATTTTAACAAGACTTTCGCTTTGCTTTTATAAAGACTTTGATTGTATGAAAAATGTTTTAAAATTTCTGCACTATTATATTATATTATGCTATTGATACGCTCAAACTTACTTCTCAAATAAGAAGTAAAGCGGTCGTGTCAAGTAAATAACCCAACTAGTGAGGTTGGGATCGTTCCCACGAGGAAAATAGTCTAGACTTAACTTCAATCTATTATTACTATTGTTCAGTCAATGACTTCCTTGGAAAGTAAAAACAATAAAAAGGATGAAAATAACTAACGCAATTGAAAGAGACACTTAACATCTTTGAATGTTGGATTTTAATCAATTAATCAAAGTAACTAGGGTTTACGTGTTCCCCACAGGTTCATAACTTGATAATTCTAACTAGAACAATTCTTTCCTAGTATCTTGCATGCAAAGTGATAAGTTATGTATTTCTAAATCCTTGGTCCAGCATCTAGAAAATCTCACTCCGCACCTTGGTCCGGCTACGTGTGTTGCTCTCCTAACCCTTATCTTTACCTCATATTAAGCATCGTATTCGATATTTGACTAAGTGATTACCTCGTACCAATCAATACTAGCCTATTAGATGGTATACACTAAATATATGTTGATAATTCCTTTCCTATTATCTACCTTCTTGGTCCGGCAAGTAGCATTAAGGCGAGTTCTAACGTTGGCCATCCGTTAAAAAGACTTCTAAGCGAAAGAATTATTAATACATGCAAGACACTATTCTAGAATCGTTATTTTAGTTAGGTTTTATCTCATTATTTGCCTATGGTTCCCACAACCCTAGTTATGGAGTTTAGTTACTCATAGTCATAATCACAATATTCAAATATATTAAATAAGAATTCATGTACTTACTTCAATGAGAAAGAGTAAAATCCGAAAGTTTGCTTGATTAATCACCAATAATCACTTGCAAGAATCTCAAAGTAATCAACAATCTCACAAAAAGTCTAATGATTCTCAAAAGTCTAACAATACAGTGTCTACTAATATGATGTCTAACAATACGGAGTCTAACCTCAAAAACGAGATTTTTTGAACTATTTATAAAAAAATAAAAACCTAATTAAACAAGGACTCTATTTGCTGGAAATATGCCAAAACACGGCTGGATCGACGGACATCGCGACGGATCGTCGTGGTCACGATGAACCGTCATGGACTCCGTCGTCCCATACTTATGCAATTTCTTCTGCTGCTCTCTTCATTACCATCGACGGCAAGTATGATGGACCGTCATAGGCACAACGGTCCATTCGAGGGTCTTCGTTCCAAAACACTTCAACTCTTGGAATATGGGTACTGGGATTACTTCTCTGAACATCATGACGAAACTGCAGGACGGACCGTCATAGACACGACGGACCGTCACAAGCTTCGTTACCCCACACTTGGTCAGACTTCCCCATCTTACTTTAGCATCTGCACTACGCTGCCACCTACGGACCGTCAAAAGCACGACGGACCGTCACAAGCTCCGTAGGTGGTCTCTTCTGCATTTCTTCGCTCAAAATCTCCGCATTCATCTTTGGACAGATTTCCTGCAAAATAAAGAGAAACTTATATAAACATTTGCACAAAAAGGCTTTTGGACACACTAAACTTAAGGAAAAAGTATTAATAATACCGTGAAACAACGGTATATCAACACCCTCAACTTAAATTCGTAGTTTGTCCTCAAGTGACGCACTATGACTCAATACAAAATCTTTGTACAATATTATCCATGTTTTATTCTTTGCACTCATTTGGCTATCAATCCCGATTAATCTCATCAAATCTATGCATACTATCACTATTAGGCTTGAATTATGTGGGATCAAAACATGACACAGACTCACCATGAACTAACACCTATCCTCTTCAATTTCTGACCGATGTGCTAACAATTCCGGTATTGCTACTAGTGTCCTCACTTTAAAACAAAATCCTCATTTTTCACATAATGATTTCAGTTTGAGTATAAGGATTACTTTTCAACACTCGCTCTCAGAACAAAGTCACACTCATTCATACCTATTGCCATAAGCTTGCCCTTATTTTCACTGCCTTAAGTTCTCTATACAACCCTTAGGATCACGATAGGACTTTCTTAGCTTGTAACATAGGCTCAGGGTCAGGTAGGTTATATTTAGGTATACTTTAGTGACTTTTTTCCCTCCTTGACATATCGGTTAAATCTACCACTTTCTATCGTTTTATGTCGCCCAGTTTCTCATATTCTTTCACCTTGCTATTTTCTCTTCTTTCTTCATTTATGTAAGTGACTCTCTTCTTTTCTTACTTGTATTTCTTGTGTATTTTTCTTTTTCTTTACTTTTCTTTCAATTAATTCTTGAGTCACTTTACTTTTGTTCTTTCTCTCTCTTTGTTCTTTCAACTCCACTTTCCAGAGCATTCCTCATAATAGCCACCATCAACTCATGGCTTTGCATGAGTCAAGGTACACAATACCCAAAGTTGGGTCAGGGCCATAACGAAGATTTTTTACTGCATTAGCCACCCTCAACTGATGTTTTTGGCATAAGCTGAGGTGCACATGTCCAAGGAGGGACAGGTCCAACACATTATTCCCAGATCATTTGGATTAAAGAAGGATAAATTTCATTTGGTTCTATTTTATTTTAGGCTAAAAATGGGCTATATTGAATAAGGGCCTATGATCCTTTCCTAATTGTCTATTACAACTTACTTTTAGCAGGACTAACCAGGCAAGTTCTAGCTCAGTACAGATAGTGGACTATTCAAATCTTCCTCACACTCACTTGACATCTCATCACTCTACCAGATTATCAGACACCTAGTTCGAATTTTAGACTTAGGGTAAGGCAATGGTGTACCTCTATGTCATGCTTAGAGCCACACATTTATCAGTTACTATACCTAGTCATGCATCATTTTCCAATTTATTAGGATATCATTTTAGCCATCATGCTCCAGAATTAAACTATGTACGAAAGATATAGACATGCCGGTTCAACAGAAAAAGTAATCAGTATTTTGGGGGGGAAAACACAGGCAAGAAAACCCCAAAATAGGATAGTGAAATGGGCTACTCAGACTTCACCCTAACATTTACTGTCCATTTACCCCACCCCCAACAAAAAAAATGCAATTGTCCCCAATGCATAAAAATTTAAATACTAGAGTGGTTGGTGAAGCAAACCTGTGGCGCAAAGCACCGTCGATCAGCAAGCTGGTGGGTCCGGTGCCCCGGAACCCACGTCTTGTGCAATCTGGGCACCCTCAGTGGTGTCCTCAGCAACAACCGCACTATCAGTAGTGCCTCCTACTATCTCCACAGTTCGGGAGCTAGATGCCCCAGTCGCTTACTCTGATGCTCTCATCATGTGCGCCTCCTCCTCAGTAAGTCAGGCTCTCCTCGCAGCCTCCATCTCTCAGTGCTCCTTTTTTTGTGCTCGCACCTCGTCCTCTGCTCGACCCCTACGCCTCTTGGCATGCTCTCGAGGGAGAGGTGGTGGAATCTCTGAAGTGGCGAATAGGGTCGCCAACACTGTGTCTTCAGTAGGATTGACAAAAGGGGCCTCAGACTCCGGCACCCTAGCCTCTAAGATCGTGTCAATATCAGCGCGAAGGTTGTCGACCGCAGCCTGAAGAGTCGACACATCCACTGGAGGGGCTGGCCGGGCTAACACCCGCAACTCAAAGGCATCCAAGCGCTTGTGAACCTCAGCGATCTTCCGCTCTGTATACTAGACCATTTTCCGCTCTAGGCGCTCTTCTGACTTAGTAATAGACTTCTGCATCCACGGCTGGATATGATACAGAAGTGTACCCATTTGCGCCTCTAATTTTTGGACCCTACCAAGCGGGACCAACGTCGGTAGAGGGGCTGTGTGAGAGGAGCTCGGGGCAGTGCTACTACCCGGGATAGACTCGACCAGGGTAGTGTCAGTGGACGCCACCTGCATCGCTGTGCGGGCCTGGACTACCGTATCAGCAAGATCATCAGCCAGTGGGGGCATCTCTAGACGGGGCCCTCTGCGTGGAGCCAACTCATTGGCCTCATCTCTGATGAGACCAACGTCAAAAGTGCCATACGGGGTCTTGAGCTGATCTACGTGCCATATAGGCACACCTGCGGACCTGCAGAGAGAAAAGATCATGCACGGGAAAGGGTAAGTAGTTGTGACCTTGAAAGCCCTGTCGTCCATGACTGCCTGTAGAAGCCACGCGAAATCCACCTCGAACCCGGCTATCATCGCCGCCATCAACACTGCTCGGTCCCATGTAACGATATTATCAGTGGCTGTGGGGGAAAGGCACTGGAAGAAAAATCAACCACAAGAACTTCGCCGTGAAAGTGAGGATGGCCTTCTTGATGGCCCCCTTTGGTTCGGTCACCCAATCGGCACCCTCTACATCAACTGACAGGTGCAGGGCCATCCACCTCTTGGTGGTCTCTCTCAACGATGGCTCGCGCAGGAACTGGCCATCTTTAACAATCTGCCATCGGTATTCAAACTCGGCAGTGAGAGGGGTTCGAGTAGCATCAACACCCTCGCCGTATAGAAACCGGCGGATGGAAGGTAGGGAAATGTCAACCTGCATGCCCCGTACTCAGACCTGCTCCAGTGGGGCCTATTTGGCGGGGGCAGCCCGCCTATCTATTTGTGATCGGAGAGTCGCTATGTAGGATGTGTAGAACTCTCGAACCATTTCTTCACTGTAACGTCCCAACGGACGTGCTGTCCACTCCAGGCGATGCCTGGTGAAGAGATTGTGGATCTCAAGCATTGTCGGGAGAATCCCTGTAAGGACCCGCCACTCCAAGGTGAGTGTTCGAGTCATCACTCCTTTGTCAGTCAGGAACTTGGCATCGGAGTAGACTTGAAATTGCCTGTAGACACACCACTGGTTGGGCTGGTCAGTGGCTGGGGTAAGGGCCTGAGCTGGTGAACCTGATGTGGATTCCGAACTGTCAGCCTCATCAGACAAGGCCGACGCTGCAGCGGTGGAGGGTGCGGGAACCTCAGCAGAGTCGGAAACTTCCTCCGACCACGAGACTCCTAAGGATCCAGACGCTCCTTATTCCTTTGTGGCTGACCCAGAGGGTGTGCCAGTCAGCGTGCGCTCCTCATCAGACTGGGAGGCAGTGACTACGCTGGAAACCACCTTTTTGGGTGTGGCTCTGGAGCACGTGCAGCACGGGAAGGGGTGGAAGTGCTTGGAGGCACGTACTCGGGGTCACGCTCGTCATCATAGTCAATGACCATGCGGGTAGACGGGGCGACAGACTTCGATCGCCCGCGTGCATAGATTCGATCTTGCTTGGGTGCCATAGTAGATAGTACATGTAAAAGATCAATGTTAGTACGAGTAGTGGCAAACAAGATAAGCAAAACCGCACAAAAAATTAAAATAATATGATACTTCTATAGTAAAAGTGAAACACGACGGGCCAGGTGACGGCTCGTCGTGAATATGACGGACCGTCATGGGGTCCGTCGTGTCTTACTTAGACTATGTATATATGGAGAACCCTGAAGGAGAGTCTCTGACTAGTATGACGGTAGTGCAGGACGAACCGTCACAGGTATGACGGTCCTTCATAGGTGTCCGTCAGAGGACACTTGGAAAGAAATATGGAGACCCTAAGGAGAGGGATCTCTGACCTTCATAATGGTCATGCAGGACGGACCGTCACAGGTACAACGGTCCATCGTAGGTGTCCGTCAGAGGACACTACGGTCCCACCCATATAACGATGACTAAGCTTCCTTTTCGTTCTGAACCTCATCACCCATTTCATGGGTGAAATTTTCAAATAGACTCAATCTCGTACTATAAAGTCCAAGTCTCTCTTTCTATTGTCACTGTAAAACTTTTGCCGACTAAAAGACATTTTAAACCTCTCATTTATGAGTAGAACTTTCTCCATGGCTTTATACATTAACTCGGGACTAAGAAGAGCAAACTCACCCACTTCAAACCATCCAATCGGGTACAAGTATTTTCTACCATAAAGCACTTCAAAATGTGCCATACCGATACTTTTATGGTAGCTATTCTTGTAGGAGAACTCGATTAGTGGTAGGTGATCATCCCAATTGCCGTTGGAATCAATTATGCAAGCCCTTAACATATCTTCTAGAGTTTTAATTGTATGCTCCACTTGTCCATCCATTTAAGGGTGTAAAGCGGTACTAAGCCTTATTTTCGTATCAAATCAATCTTGGAAAGATTTAAAAAACTTTTAAGTGAATTGAGTTCCCCTTTAGGAAATGATTTACAAGGGGACCCCATACAACTTCATTATTTCCTTCACATACAATTTAGCCTAGTCCTCTGCCGAGTAAGAAACCTTTACATGAAGGAAGAGGGTTGACTTGGTAAATCTAGCCACTATGACCCATATTGAGTCATGTTGTCGATGGGTGCGAGGTAAACCTACCACTAAATCCATGTTTACACCACTTCCAAGTAGGAATGTCAATATTTTTGGTAATACCTCTCGGCCCTTGATGCTCGGCTTTGAGTTGTTGTCGATTCGAGCATCTTGCCACAAAATTTGCTATTCCACTTTTTATTCCATTCCACCAATAAAAATGTTATAGAAATCATGATTCATCTTTGTGGCCCCAGGTGAATATAATATGGGTTTCCATGAGCCTCTTCTATGATCTTTTACCTTAAACCATCCACATCCGAAACACATAACTCCCTTAGTACCTAAGTGCCCCATCCTCTCTTGGGGAGAATGATTCATTATTCTTTCTAAGGACCGACTCCTTCAACTCCATCAATAGGGGATCAAGACGTTCCTTAGATTACACATCCACCACTAACGACGACTCAGAGTTGGGACGAACTATAAAACCCCTATTTGAAGATTCTTTTAATCAGACACCCAACCGTGATAACCAATGAATATCCTTCACTAATTCTTTTTTCTCATCAACCACATGAGCCGCACTACCTATACACACTAGACTCAAAGCATCCGCCACCATATTAACTTTCCCAGGATGGCAAAGGATACTCATATCATAGTATTTTGAAGCTCTAACCATCTTCTTTAGTGTAAATTCAATTTTCTTTGGGTGAACACATATTCTAGAATCTTATGGTCCGTGAACACATCAACATGCACCATATATTGATAGTGTTTCCAAATCTGTATAGAAAATACCACGACCTGAAGCTCAAGGTCGTGTGTTGGATTATTCTTCTTATGTTACTTAAGTTGTATAGAGGCATACGCTATGAATTTTCCATGTTTCATGAGAAAACATCCTATACCTACTCGGGAGGCATCAAATTAAACAACAAACCTATCAGTACAATCTAAAAGGTTACTATCGGAGCGGAGGAGACTCTATCTTTTAATAATTAGAAGCTCTACACACAAGATTCCTACCATTCAAACTTGGACTTTTTTTGGGTTAAGGCCATTAATGGATATGTGATAGGCGAAAATCCCTCAACAAACCTCCTATAGTAATCGACCAACCATAAAAAACTCCGGATGTCGGTGGGACTCAAAGGTCTAGGCCAAATTTTGACTACATCCGTTTTCTTTGGTTTAACCTAGACCCGTTCACTAGAGACAATGTGTCCTAGGAAAGCTATCACTCTCAACTAAAATTTATATTTACTAAATTAAGCAAAAACTTCTTTATCTTGGAGACTTGAAAAACTATTCTCAAATGATACATATGATCATCCTCACTCCTTGAGTATATCCAAATATCATCAATTAAGACAATCACAAACAAATAAATATAGTTTATAAAAACTCGGTTCATGAAGTCCATGAAAGTCGTGGGGGCATTAGTTCGACCAAATGATATCAGAAGGAATTTGAAATGACCACATCTTGTTCATAACGCTGTTTTGGAACATCATCTTCCCTCACCCTATTTTGATAATAACCCAACCTCAAGTTGATTTTTGAAAAGTAACTCGCTTTTTGGAGTTTACCAAAAAAGTTGTCACTCCTAGGGAGAGTGTGCTTATTATTTATAGTGACTTTGTTTAATTGACGATAGTCAATGCACATTCTTAATGATCCGTCCTCCTTCTTCACAAACAATACCAGAGCACCCCATGGATATATGATCGGTTGAATAAAGCCCTTATCCAAAAAAAATCTTTGAGATAAGCCTTTAGCACCATCAATTTGGCGTGGGCCATCCGATAAGGAGTTATTGAAATAGATTGCTTATTAAGCAATAAGTCTATGTCTAATTCAATCTCCCGTTCGGGAGAAATTCCGGGATGATCATCGGGAAAGACATCTAGAAATTCCCCTCACTACGGGTACCGACTCTATTGAAGGGACCTCAGATTCAAGATCCCTAACTCTCACTATGTGGTAAAGACAGCCCTTTGCAATCAACTTGCAAGCTTTTAGACATGAAATGATCATACCACTAATATTTTAGTTCCCTCCCTTCCACTCAAAAAATGGGTTCATTTGGAAATTGAAATTGCACTACCCTTGTCCTACAATAAATCGAAGCAAATCAAGAATGCAAGGAATACATTCCCAATATGATATCAAAATCTAGCTAATAAAGTTCTATCAAGTCAACTAATGTAACTCTATCCGGCAAAGAAATAGGACAACCTTTATAGACTCTATGAACCACCACGGAAGCACCCACCAGGGTAGAAACAGAAAAAGGTTCGTCATAATATGTTGTGTAGTATATCAAACATCATATAGACAAGAAGGGTCACAAATTACAATGTATCTCCTAGATACAACAAAGCATATACATAAAAGGAAAATCATTTCAACATACCGGTGTCCATGTTCGGTGATATATTTTTATCACTTAGGGATTTGAGATATTAAAAGAGATTCTTCAATGGAGTATCTAGATTTGGGGAACTTTCTTGAGCTTAAACATTTTCCTTTCCTTGATAATTCATCATAGGGCAATGTATCTTCATATGACCAATGTTCCCACAACCATAGCAATTACCCATGCCAACTAGGAACTTACTATCATGTATCTTATGACATTTTTCAAAAAGAGGATTCTCAACATAAGATCTTCAACCTTTACCCTTATGGGATTTGTTGTATGAACCTTATTCTTGTTTTCCCTTGGAGAATTAGAAGGGCCTTAGTTGGAAAACCTCCTTTTGATCCTTGGTTTGTCTAGTACCTCCAACTTAGCCTTGGATGAATATCCATCTTCTGTTTTTACCTTCTTCAAATCCCTACAAGCTTGCTTAAGATTTTTCTCCTCAATATTTTTGGCATGAATTATGAGGCGAGAAATGTCCATGCTAAGAATTAACATAGCCGACCTACACTCATTAACCACAAGATCGGATAATCGCAACCATAGTCGGATCATACATGATTAGTTGAGTGAAATTGAGTCTATACACCTTACCGCTCATACCGCCTTCACGAAGGTTGTTGAATTCTTGCATTTTCCTCTATTTTAATTCCAAGGGAAAGAACCTATCATGCAAAGTCATTTTGAAAGATCCCCAAGTAATCCGTCATTCTATAACCGACCTCTCATCCTTCCTTTTGTCATACCAAACTTGAGCTATGTCTTTGAGTTGGTAGGTAGCTAGTTCCATATTTTCTTAAGAAGAAAACTCAATAGCATCAATAACTTTGAATACTTCATTAATGAATCCTTGTGGGTCCTTCTCCATCTTGGAACCGAAGAAAGTAAGGGATATATCCGTGTGAAATCCCTAATTCTTAAACATGTGGCATTAGATCTGGGAATCACTTGCACTCTTGCATTCCTAGAAACTTGGGTAGCCAACACTTGAATCAAGCTATGTACGTCCGACCTTATGTCAATGTTAGACATAGCCCCTTCTTTAATAGGATCTTGAGGGTTTTGAGGAGCTTTAGGGGGAACCACCTCTATGACCCTTTGAGCATTCTTCATCCTTGTATTCATTTCTTATAATCACAATAAAAGGGATACAAGAAAGTACTAAAGAGAGCTAGGACTCTTAGGAACGACCAAGGAATAACAAGAGCGTGAAAGTTCCTTAACATCAAATAGTCTCTCACTCATAAGTGTAGCGCGCTTCACAATTTTTAATAATACCCTACAGAGATGTTGTTTAATATGACATCACTCCTAGTATTTAATTTAACCTAATGATGTAATACCAGCTTTGGAACAACCCAAAGTACACCTAGTCATTCCAGGCGTCGTTGTCCTCAAAGAGGATTATGACAAGTCACTTAGTATTCGTCATCAAATATCATAGGTTAAAATATTCAAAAAAAAATAAAAATTTTACTTAAATAATGATGAGGTTTACATAGACCTTACATAATAAGCATACATAGGCTTCTCGAATAAACAACATACAACATATATGAATTTAGTTTAATACTTTGTCTTACATTAAACAATCTATAAAATGAATCAAAATAGTTTGGAGATAGACCTTATTCTATTACAATATGCCATATAGGAGACAATTAAAATCTTAACATGAAAATTGAATAATTGTCTCCAAACATAGACAAAACTAATAAGGCTTGATTAGTGTCTTTATCCTCAGAACACATGAGGACTCACCAATTGACTTAAGAAGGAGCCAAGTCTTTCTCTTCAATGATCACGAATCTCCTCAATAGCCCAAACCTAAAATTTTTGGGGAAAACGGAGAAAATATTGGTTAGTACAAAGAACATATTCTAAGAATGGATCCTACGGACAAAATCATCAATGCATTCGAAAAGGGCAATTTACTTGAGAAAATGCTTTATATTAATTTAAATCAACATGCATATATGAGAAGGATAATAATTCAATTAAATGCAATAACAACCGAACATGTTAATCATCCAAACAATAGCTGTGCAATGGAAAATATAGAACCGCATAATCCAATCCAAGGCTAACTATCATATAAAGCGATCGACTTCATACTTACAACTTATTTTCATAACATGCATATACATCAATACTTACTCATACCTTAACAACATAATAATAATCGTAATCATAATCATAAAAGAACTCTCTTAGAACTATCTCTTAGGATCTCACATGTGCAATGAGTAAAAGAAGTCCCATACCATCCCTCACCCTATGTAGTAGCCTTCAAGATAACCCTAGTATGAGTTAACATACTTCACTCAATTATTTACTTTCACATTAAGGAGATAAGTGTAACAACCGACATGAGACAATGTGAGCTACATGGAATCTGGTGTTCTACCCCCACATCCAATACCCCCACACCGAAAAGAGAGGGTTAAGACTTGCCTGAGGTGTAACCATTCGTACATAGCTATCTAGCTGAATCCAATAAGAAACAGTACTATGTGGACACATAGTTAAGGGTCAATGAGATGGTTTCTAGAAACCTTTGACTGACTAACATGGAGGTTTCCATATTATGAGACAACACATCATTAGGGAATCAAGACTTACTAACGTGAGAGAATCCATGTGGGAGATCAGAGTTACTAACGTGAGACCTCCATCTCATTTATATGCCCTTTCGGTGCTAAGCAATTATTCACTTTAGTAATAATCATATAACATCATATAAGTTCACATTGGTCTTTTTTAGACCTTTAAGCAAACATCTTATAATAATATATCATAGGTGATCACCAGTGAGAACTATTCTTTCTATTTAGACACAACATTTTAATTCATGAGAAACTACATTCAATCATATAATGATCGCATCATACCATAATTTCATACTTCATGTCCAATTCATAGATCTACTGTTAGGGATGAGGGATCCTTGTCACCAACATCACAACAACACAATTAGCTATAGGATCATTATCACATAATCAATTCGACATTGCATAATTTAGATCAAAGAAGAATCAAGGTTATACATAATTTACCTTCATGGGACTTCATAATTCAATACCCAGGAAATCACAACCAACATATTAAAAGGGTAAATTCATGAAGTATTAATATAACTTAAATCAATGTGAACAACAGACATGTTCATAACCCTTAACAATTAACTTTAATGAATTGAAGAAATTAGGGGTTTGAGGGAAAGACATGGAAAGTGAAAAATAATAGGAATTCATAAATTGAAAATAAATTAATACTTAGACAACATAATTAATCATAACTCATCACAAATTAACTCACTTTCTTTTTAGAAAGAAGACCCATGTGAGGAGAAAAACCCTTGTTTTGGGGGTTCTAGGAATCATCTTATGAAGGACCTCTTGGGGAAAGTAATCCCAAGTGTGGAGGAAATAATACCCAAATAAATATTAATCCACTAAATTTAGTTAAAAAACTTGAAGGCTTGATCTTTTTCATGGAGTTCTATGGATCTTCAACGTTTTTTGGAGGAAGAGAGAGATTTTTGAGTTCAACCCGTGGGACTTAGCTTGAGTGATAAAATTTACCTAAAACTGACCTTACAAAGTTTTATAGTCTCTCATTAAATTACCCAAAATCCGCCTCACTTAAATTAGTTTATTTGTGAAGTTTAAACACCCAAAATATGACTTTTCCGATATTTTGAAAGTAGGTGTACGTCGCAAGGCTAGTTCCCAAATTTATTTTAAAATTTTGAGCTGAGTCAGTAGGGTCAATTTCATCCCCGCGTTTCAATTCCATCTTCAGATTCCCACGTGATGGCTACGCGACACGCAACAGCCACAAAAATCTGCCTGCGCGCAAGTTGCCTTGGCAGCTTGCTGGCCCAACTTCGGGTCCTCCCTAAGGACCCGTCAGGTGGTCCTTCGGGTGTTGTAACTGTATTTTTTGACCCCTACGTAGTAATTTCTACCTATTCAAAGTCATTTTAAATGATTTGGACATCAAATGACCCTCCTAAACCTTCACAAAACATAGGGACCTCAACTAGTTGAATTTCGCTAGATTCCGGACGTTAAGTATTTTCATCAATCCTATGGATCCAATACTTATCAAAAAAATTATTTATACTTATTTAGGTCTAAAATAATTATAAGTCATAGTATTAGATTTTATTATAGGTCATGAATTTCTGGGGTGTTACATATATCAGATAGGAACGCACAATTCACATCTAGGTTTAGCATGTCAGTCCATAAAGGATTGGGAACCAATCTGAAGCTAAGCACACCTTTTCATGCCCACACGGATGGTCAAGAAGAGAATACTATTAAAACCCTTGAGGATATGCTTAGATCTTGTATAATTGATTTCAATGGAAATTGGGACAAACGCTTGCCTTTGGTTGAGTTTTCTTAAAACAATAGCTACAATAAATCTATATCTATGGATCCTTTCGAGGCCTTGTATGGTAGTAGATGTAGATCTCCAATTGGATGGTTTGAAGTGGGATAGTCTTCGCTCTTCAGTTTTGATTTGATTTATAAGACTTTGGAGATATTTCATAGGTTAACGAACCGTAACAACTTATAGCCGACAAAAGTACTATGCAGACCATAGGAGGGATAGTTAGAGTTTGAAGAATGTTACAAGGTGTATCTAAAAAATTCACCTATGAAGCGAGTTGTGTGATTTGGAGAAAATGGAAAGTCGAGTACTTGTTATGTGGGACATTATGAAATTATGCAAAGGGTTAAAAAGGTAGCGTATGAGTTTATATTACCTTGTGAATTGGCTTCGGTTCATCAGTGTTCCATGTCTCCATGCTTAAAAAATGCATCGGTGATCCCGAGTACATTCTTCCTATTTAGGGTGTAGGCTTTGAAGATAACCTCTCCTATGAGGAGGTTCCGATTGAAATCCTTGATAGACAAGTAGAGAGGTTAAGGAACAAGGAGGTGGCTTCCGTAAAGGTGTTATGGAAGAACCACCTAGTTAAGGGTGAAACATGGAAGGCTGAGGCGGACATGAAGTCCCGTTACCCTCATCTATTTTATAACTAAGGTTATTTTTTCCTATTTACAGTGAAAATAATGAGTTTATTTGAAGTTCCCTTGATTTTTTGTTAAATATTGAAATATATATTTTATTACAGTTAATTATAGTGAACTATGCCTACTAAGTGAAAGTTTTAAAAAAATGTTATTTTACATGATTTAACTTATGTGGTGTACTTTGGAAAGTGGTGCCCACATGAGTTGTATCAAGTATGTTAATATATGTTGAATAAAGTTGTGGCATAAGTGAATGTGTATGTAGTGAATGTTGATCTCTTATGAGTTTAAAATGATGTTTTGAGTTGCATTGTTTAAGAGGGCATGTGGTTATCTTGATTTAAGTTGTAACTCATATTTTGATATGTTTTTTATCGTTAGGATGCAAGTCTTAAGTCTATTCCTTCCTTTCAATGAATTTTAATGTCATTCGGGGACGAATGTTCCTAATGGGGAGGGGGGGATAATGTAATACTCCAAAAAGTCTAAAGCCTATTATCGAGGTTAACAAGACATTATAACAGTTGTAACACTCTTTTAACATCAAATTTAATGAATATAAGTCATTTAAAAAGTTTTAGTATCAAAATTTCAAGAAACGTACATGACGTCAGGAAACTAGTTCAAGAGGTTCTAGTATGCCTTAGCCTATTAGACTAGGTTTTAGGAGTAGGACTTCGATGGAATTTTGTAGTAAGGAGTCTAACATGTATTATTATTTTATGGTCTAAAAGTTTGGGTACGAAATCCATGTTTTAATTAGTCAAATTAATTAATTAAGTGGTTATTTAATTTTTTAGAGGTTAATGGATGTCGACTTGTATAAATCCCCAACATAATTAAGCTAACCCAACTCTCGTAATTCCCAAAACCAAATTGCTCTTTGTTTTCTCTTGTTTATATCCCAAAGAAACTCAATAGAATACCAAGTAGAAGAGGGTTCTAGGTCATAAATAAGAATACTTTTCTACATCATTCTTCATCAACTAAAAAGGTATGGTATTCCACTCACCTTAGGGATACTTTCCCCAAATGGTTCCTCCAAATTGATTTATAAAAGAAGAGTTTCAAGTGAGTTTTCTTCTATTACGAATTTGATCTTCTAAATTGCTTTGTTTATGGTCTATTTATATGATTATTATTATATTAATATGTATTATGATTCAATTATGTTATTTCTTCATGAGTTAACCTAGTTTTGCAGATTAGATCATGAAATAGGCCGAAGTCCCTAACCCTAGGTTATGAACTACTGATAAATTGTTGTGGAGTGATTAAATTGACTTCATTATTGTGTAAATTACAATTGTATGATGATATTACACCTATTTTGGGTTAAATTTGATTTTTGATTGTAAAACCTTGGATGATGGCTTGTGAAGGAGATTGGGGTAATTCTTGTCATCTCAATCCTTTATTTGAATTATGATTACTCGCGCTTAGTGATGAATTTAAAGTGAAGTATACCTTATGATAAAATTGATTAGGTTTGGTATGATGTTTAATTGGAATGTCTTGATTTATGACTTGTAAGTTGTTGGCTAACATGTATTGATATAAGGATGGTGATGTGTGCCTTATTATAATGTAATTATGTAAATGTGCTTACCTCACATCTGTTAATTGTATTGAATGGAAGATACTCATGCAATTATTATTGATCTATGATGATTAATATATGAGGGTTACACCGTTTAACCTAAACTATGTTATGATTATTAATGAAAGACATTTCAAAAGAGACTCTAGCTTATAAATTAGTGAAGTAGAAGTGAGGAATGTCCCTTACCACATAAGAAAGGTAGGATCCCTAACTTACTAATGAGATTGGAGACTCTAATGCATTTATCATAAAGAGGGTGTCAACTACATCTCCTAGTTCTTGAACTATGTTTCCCCCATAGGAATATTTGCTAGTGGATCCACATAGATGTTATGTTCATGTTTTAGTACTACCTACGCATGTATTCTGCCTTTTTTCGATGTAGGGTTCCATGACACGGGATTCCACATTAGATCATGTGGTTTATGTCAGTTAAAGCAAGATATTCCCAAAACAGAATAATTAAGTAACAAGGTGAACTCTAACAAGGATGACCTAAGGTGTTTGGCTTAGTCTAGTTAGCGGTATGACCTTCTACCTATAGATTGCATTAGTTAGACTTGAGATAAATCATAGAAGGATGTTCTTATATTATTTTAATCTAATAAATGTAAATGATATATGTTGATCTTACATGTTTATGACACTATGTGATTTTTTTTCACTTATGAACATGTGATTTGTCTCTATTACTAAAGTATGATGATGTTTACACTTAATGATATAGTATGTGAAGTTGGGCATTGCTTAAATTTCTTACTGGGTTTACTTGATTAAGTAAGGTTATGGGCCTTACATAGACATTCTATTACTGGACTTTAAGTGGGTGTATGAGTGATGGTCATGCTTTGGTTATGATGTTATGAACTATTAAACATTCTTGGTTATATTATAACTTGTTGATAGAATGATCTTCATTATGTGATCAATTATGATGATATGCATGTTTACTTTACTATAATTGGTATTGTTAGTTTTGTAATGTATATTTTCTTGACTTAAGGAATATGTGCTTATTGAATTCTATTGGTTCTTGAATGTGCATAAGGCTTTTAAAAGTTACTTAGAATGCTTTTGAATAAATGTGCTTTTTAGCATGATTGCTATGTTGTATGTGCATATGATTCCATACTTAGTACAAGTTTTGTGCTAACCCTATTTCTCTCTTTTCTCCAAACATTTTAGGTTTCGAACATTGAAGGGTTCGTGATTACTTTTTAAGAAAGTCTTGGAATCATCGTCCAAGTGTGGGTATGGCCTCAAGATCGAGGATGATACCTTGTTATTACTCTAGCTATGGTTCTTAGTTATAGTGTAAAGACAATCACTTAATTCATGTTGTTTCGATATACTATTGTAAGCCCTAAGTGGCCTTTCTACATTGTGTAAGGGCTTATTCCTATGTTGATTTGAATCCATTTAGATTTCTTATATCGGACATCCCTTTTTAATATTATGTTATGTATCTTATATATATGTGGCATAAAAATAGAAGACTATGTAATCTTCTTATACGAAGGGTCTATGTATACTCGATATGAATATATTATGTGTAAGCCATAGGTCTATGTATACTCTATATGAATATATTATGTGTAAGCGAAAGGTCTATGTAAACCTCATGGAGTAGTATAGATTAAAAGTTTTAAATTTTCTTCATTTTCAACCTATACATATAATGATGAATGATAAGAGGCTAGTCCTATTCCTCTCGGATGATGATGACACTTGTTACGTTTATGGGTTACTTCCCAATAGAATATGACAAAATTATACTCATGTTTTACCTTGGCAAGTAAGATACCCTATTTTTGTGTGAGGGGAAGACATAAGATTCCATGTTTGACTTACATGGTCTTATTGCCGGTTAAGGCTAGGATTTCCCTAATGTAAAATGGACAATGGAAGTAATGTAATGAGCCCTAACTAGAATAACCTAATGAATGTTCTTAGTGTAGGTGAAGGTATGGGATTTACCTATGCATTGCACATTTATCTCTTAAAGGGACTTCTAGGAATGTATTCTATATGTGTATGTATATGTATTTGTCTTATATGTAAGACATTATCGTATTGACCTAATTGTAAGATAATATGCATGGTATGAATCTTGTAATGTCTATTTCATTAAGTCTTACCCTATATGCATAATATTGGTCTTATTGACTATATGATGAGGTCTTACTTTGAATAGGTATGATGTTGGTATTACTTGGAATATGATGAAGGTCCTACTTATGTATGTAGTGTATTATGGTTTTCATGTTGATGTATGTAGTAAATGTTATGCTTTGAGTCTCTTTGTGAGTTTACTAAGTATTTGTGAGGTTATGGTAATTTACATGCACATTGTACTAGTAAGCTTTAGATTTAGATTATGAGTAAGGTCATATGATGTTAATTGAAATGAAGTCTAAGAATGTATAGGTTGACTGTTGCCTTACTATGGTTATGATGGAAGTTTTGAATTGTATGTGGTCTTAGAATAAGTCTCCTATGTGGTCTATGAAAAATGCTTAGTTATTTATGAAATATGTGTCTTATGATATGATATAATTTTATGAATGCTTATGTTTAAGTTAATGAAGGTTATGTGAATGTTCACCTTGGTGACCTTAAGGTGATTCTTGAATGTGGGTAGTCTAATGGGACACTATTCACGTATTGCACCAAGTATTACTAGAGGGTTAAATGTGGGTATGAAACTTACAATAGAGATAATATTATGCTATGAATATGATAAATGTCCCTTAAACGAATTATGCGGATTTATGTGATGTTATGAATAGTGTATATGCCTATGTGAAGTACATGAGCTATGTTTTACTTATCGTATAAAGGTCTTATTAAATTTTGCATAAAGGCATGAAGCATGGTTTTCAAACCAAATGTCCTCTTTAAATTCATGTTTTTGCATGGTTGTCATACTTTGTTCATTCTTGTAATAACACCATTCATCTTCACCTTTTTACAGAAAGTGTAAGTTATGAATGTTTAAAGTATGTCTCTAAAGTGAAGGGCTTGATAGATGATTTCCATGCTGAAGAAAGGGATCCTTAATATTCAAGGATTTCCAATGTCATGTTCTTATAAAATTTTATGTAATTGCTTAGTTATTATTTTATGTTGTTAAGGGTTGTGTCCCTATTCTATTCTATTGATGTTGAGTCTTAGATGGTGTAACGACCCTCAAGTACAAGCTAGATGAAATGTTCACTATTGAGTCGGAACAAGGCATACTTCACCCTTTGGAGATCTCGTACTAGCCTCTTAACTATCGTTTATTACATAAGATATGAAAAGTAGTGTGGAATTAAAACTTCTAACTACATTAATAATAATAAGAAAATTTATTTTATAAAACACTAAAGATTAGTCTAATCTTTACAAGCCAACTTAAAGGCACAACATAAATATCTTACGGACACGTCCCTTTACATTGAAAGAAAATCCATAATAAGTCTTATACATGAACTAAGGAACCATCGTCTATGTCCTTGAATATATGAGAACATACAAAATCCTGAGAGAGTTGATTCCTAAGCTTGCCTTCTAACATTCTACTTACCTCCAACCTATACTTATAGAGTATAGAAAAGAATATGATTAGTAGAAACATTGAACTAAATATGACATTATGCAAAACATGCAAAAGAGGATATTTTAGTAGAAAAATGTTTTCATGCTAATTTAGTAAAACCATTATGAATATAAAAGTAAAATAGCATATAATTTGTCATTTAGCATATACAATAGAACTTCAATAAATTTAGCATCAAAATGTACATTACAATGAACTCAAGAAAAAAATTACAGTGAACCCATTTCCTACCAACTCACAGTTAACTCATTTCCTTGATGTTTCCTTAACCAAGGTTATCCTAAGGCTCACTAAGGTGAGACATGAAGGAACCTCCCATACAATACCTTCAATGCACACCTATGTGATTCTCAAGACTACCAAAAATAAGCTTACTTCGCACAGGTAACATATCAACATTCTACCCCAAAACACTAAAGACGCATACTTACATTTAAGGACTTAATATAAGTTCCCTTCTCCAAGACAATTCCCAAGTTACACAAAGTGCAATGTGAAAGTAGCATATAATACTACTACTCCCACCAAGTTCTTCTTGAGGATTCCCTTAGATTAAGCACACCACATTCATCATTCATAAACTTCATCATACAAGACATAACTTTAACATGCTTACTTAAAATTATACATTATGTCACATAACTCATTTACATTTACATAATAACTAATTCATATATTGCATATAAAGACACACCAAGATTCCCATTTAAAGTACCTACTCGTGCAATTGATAGATAGAGTCCCATACCACCACAATGTCTATGTAGTACAATCTTTAGAAGACTTAGTTAATTACATTCTTTTGAGGGGGATAGCTTTAACCAACACAAACGATCAGAGATAGACATGGAATCCCGATAGTAACCTTTACCGGATGAGGGATCTCCAGTTACCTAGGGTATGGTCATTCTATTAGCCTTTAAATGGAATCTCCAATAGCTATACCTATGTGGGCGCATAGTTAAGGGATAAGGAAATTGCTTCTAAGTAACTCACTCTTTACTAACGAGAAGTACTTATCTAAAGAGGTATACTGGATACAACATCTCAACTCAGGAAGTGTAATCACTACTTCATATCCTTTCGATGCTAAGCATAACTTCCCCACGGATTCTTAAACATTCATTGCTAAAGGTCAAGGGATAACTATTGGACACCACTGCTAAACTCATGAGGAATGTCTATCCTCTAACCTATCTTACAAATCTTTAGGAATAATGAAGTTGCTACTGAACATTTCATCTCAACTCACGAAGAATGTTCACACCACAACTCCCCTTTTCATTCCTAAATTCTTTTAAAAGGAGTGGGAAATGGTCTAGACACTTCATCACTACTCACAATGAGTGTTCAACCTACATCTCCCATTCATATTCATTAGCTTCATTCATTTATTCAAAGTTTGTGTGTATATGTGAGTACACCTTTCAGATAATCACCATTTCTATAATATTGACTTCTTATCATTCTTACATCTTTATTCATCACATTTCACACACTAGAATGCTTCACATATACACATACTCCATTTAGACATAATATATACAAACAATGCAATTCAAGCTTCATAAAATCTGTCAACATGAACATCAACATTATCACTCTACTCCACATAAAATGCCTTCGTGGTCATACTCACAATACTTATGAAAGTACATATTCATATACTCCACGTAAACACCCACTTACGGAGTAGATGCATTCTGTATTACGCTCAATAGTACTCTTGCCCAACGATGATACTTGAACACCAACCCTCAGGTAAGTCATACATTCAAGCTTCATTCTTTGGATTAACCATGGTATCACTAGGTAGACCTCTTTATCATCTTGGATTAAAGCTAGTTGAGATTTTACCAATTAGTGTTACTAATTTCTTAATAAATACTATGTATGAAGCAAAATTTTTACTTAGCGAAAAGAGGACATCTTTAATTTCCTTTGGAACCTTGTATGTTTCTTAAACTTTTCTGAGAATGCGAGCAAACATATCTTAAGTGTGAATTTTTTAGGGACCAACCCTTGGATCATTTGGATATGGACGCTCATAGAGAAGTATGTATCATTCTTTGACTCCATCACGATCTCTCCAAATTGTGCAAAGGTCGCGTCTTTCAAAATTTTGGTATGTATAGCTATTATCGTATTCTCTATTCAAAGATTTATTTATACCCAGTATGGCATTGTTCTGAAGGAAACAACTTCCATGATTTGCTAAGAAGTTTACTTGTTCACTGTACATGGCCTCAAAATGTGTTGTATTTGGATTCACTCCACTAATTCCGACCATATTCAAATCCTTATAAAAACTTCCCATGATATGCCTCGACATCATATTGACCAAGCTTTCATCTAGTTCTCTGATCTTTTCCACTTGTTTCTTTGTCAACCGAATTTTAAAAAGAGACACATATCTAACCTATTGTACCAAGTATGAATGATTTATGTCATGTTATTAAGAAAGGTAGATGCTAGTCTTCCACACCCTTATTAACTGAATTGAGGTTCCAATAGAAATATTTTAACAACACATTGCTCGGTTTTTTATGAGTTTGAAATAGGAGAAGAAACATCTGAAATCTCAAACATATCTCATGAATCGGTTCACCATCAAATCGCTTAATATTCTTAATATTGTCCCTCAACTTCACCATCTTCGAGGGAGGGAAAATCATACATAAAAAAACAATGAGCTCCTCGCACAAAGTTATTTATTCCCTTGGTAAATCACCCCACCACTTTGTTGCCTTTCCCATAAGAGAATAGGGAAAAAAATAAAGTCGAACACTACTGAGTGATGTTATTGAAAGAAAATCGCCCCACCAATCCACAATGTTGCGGATATGGTCATGAGGGTCCATACGAGCAAGAACTCCAAAGAGATTACCTTCATTTACATCAAATGGAACATAGTGTTGGTAAAATGAAACGTCGCATTGCCCACAAACAGAACCAATAGAAAAGCACCTGAACTTCCCAACTTATGTATAGTGACATCATGCCAATTACAGATGTAATCATTGTTCCCACTTCAGCTGGCATCACATCCATTATCATTTAAATCTTCACCTGCTTAAGAGAAGCATAAACATAATACAAATTATTTTATTAAACCACAACAAAATCAGTTCTCAACTAAACTTAAATAAATGAGAGTTAAACACCACTCCCGGCAGCTTCACAATTTTGTGATAATGCTCAACTAAAAAACATGTGATTCTATGTGTAGGCGCTAACTAATAGGTATACACCTAACTAAGAGTTGGGGTCGATCCCACATCGAGTGAAATGGTAAAAACATTACTACGTAGTAAAATTGTATTCCAACCATTTGAGGATGTATTCATTTTTGCAACAAATAAGGAAAGTAATGAGTCTTTGAAAATTAATGTCGAATGAAGGTATTTGGTTAACAAGTAACAAATATATATAACCCATAAAAAAGTAGAGAGGGTTTCTTGGGACGGTGATGAATATCATGCCAATTTTTCTAAATGGGTGATCAGCATTTGCTAATAGTCGTTGAACCTCTATTGGTAGATTATAAATTCAATAGTCATTTATCAATTCACTATCTTGAATCAAGTGTGTTATTACGAACCTCAACAAATAAAACACATCTTAAAAGCCTGTCACGGCTTGAGAGTATACCCTAGAAGAAATGAAATTTCTCGAATAGTGGAAGGACATACTTTACCTCTCAGAAGTACTGTACAAGCCCATTGACATCATCCATCGCATGAAAAGTAATGCACAATTAAAACTTTTCAAACGAAATAGTAATAGTGCAAAATATCTTTCATATAACATCATAGGAAAGACTAACTATCAAAGTCACCATCTTAGACACACGAATATCTTAGGACACGAACCATACATCAACATATAGAAATATCTACGTATATTACAATGTCTTTAACAAAGAAAACTAAACATAGTGATGTCCTTTAATCTATTGAGGACATACCCAAACTTTTCTTGAATGAAAGCTAATATCCAAGCTTCACTTCCAACACTCCTCTCAAATTCCACCTATTCCTTTAGAGATAAGATAAAATATATGGAATTAGTACATTTGAATGCACTAAGTATGGTGACATACAATAAAATCATGCGAAAAGGACATTTGTATAAAACATTTTTTGATATAAAACATCATAAGACAGGATTAAGAGTTACATACAAGTCAACATAAGCACATATAGTCACATTCAAATAAATAGCATAAAGATCATTTCAAATCACATAAACAGGAGACCCTCCTACAAAAGGTTATTCTAAGGCTCACTTGAGTGATGAGTCGACCACCCATACAACCCACTCACACACATGTCACACCCTGAGAGTACACCCTACAAGATAGGGTGTTCTCGCATTTCAAAATGGCATACTTGACCTCTTGGAGGTCTTGTACAAGCCCTTTAGCTTTATTCATTGCATACATGTATGAAAAGTAGTGTGGAATTTAACTTTTCACAACAATAATGTCTCAAAACATCTTTCATATAAACCAATAGAAAATACTAAGTCTCAACATACACCAATCTTAGACTCAAGAATACTTGGGACATGGCCCATATAATTGAAACATAGAAACTTAGTCTATTACAATATTTGTTTCATAAAAAATCTAAAGATCGTTATATCCTCAAATCAAGTGAGGACATACCCTACCTTTGCTTGAAAAAGTCCTAGTTTCCAAGCTTTGTTTCAAGATACTTCTCACCTTCTAGCCACACCTTTTGAAATAGAAAAAATTTATGGAATTTGTATAATACGTGTACTAAGTATTCCCTAATGCATAAAATCATCAGAAACAGGCATTTGTATCAAAATATGCTCTTTACAGTAAACCTTCATGTCATAATATAGAAATGCACATATCATACCAACTTCACATATAAGTCACATATCAGATGTTAACATAAAAAACAAATCGAATCACATAAACATGAAACCCTCCTAGCAAAGGTGATTCGAAGGCTCACTTGAGTGAAAAATGAAGCAACCCCCATATTATACCTTCGCACACATCGAAGATATCCTTTAGACTACCTAAGAAAAGATTATTCCCATTTCAATATTACTCAATCTTTGTACCAGGAAATACTCTAAGACTCACCTAAGTAAGAAAAGAAGAGAACACCCCTACACCCTCTCCAAGCCTACTTAAGCAATCCTGAAAGCCACTTTAGATACTTGTCTTTTCATTTACATACCTTTACTTAAGTCATTATATTTTAAGATCATTAAAGTGACATTCAACATGTAAGGTCATTCACATAGTGGTCTTGAAGAAGGCCCGGGGACTCGCATATCAACATCTTCAAATCCTAATCGTGCAATGTCTAGATAGTGTCCCATTGCACAACCTAAACTTCATAGAACTCATCCACTAGAATGTACAAAGCATGATGACAATAGGCAATAAAAGAAATTAAAATGGTAGCTCAACATGGAATCCGGAGTCAACCCCACTCCGATAAAAGATGTTCTACTTGCCAATGGTAGAACTAGGACACAACCCATGTAGGCACATGATTAAGGAATATGAAGGTTTTCTTTGTACTTTATCCTTCCCATACAACTAGATATACTCCACAAACATACTCACTACCATATCTTGTGCATAGCCAAATCAAATTATACCTAAAGGAGGTCCCCTAGGGTTTCCTTACAATGGTAAATAGGATAGCTTAATGAATTTCCTAAGGAATATTTCTTGCCATTCCAGCCAATGAACCTTAAGTCCATCATTCACATGAGAAGGATAGAATTACGACTTTCAATATCAAGGATATCATAACCTTCATTCTCGAAGGTTTCACATAAATAACCTTTTTTCTATTGTCAAGATCATGTTCCATTTATACATATATATTCATGAAAAAGGTTATTCTAACCTGGTAAGTCAAGTATTCATATTCATGTACTTCATGTATAAAGTAAAAGACACAAGTCTACCTAAACAAGACACAGTTTATCATCATCTTAACACATATACAATATCATTCATGTATCATGTAGGGTCACCTAACTATAATTGCAAGTCACCCTACACAGTTCAATAAAATCATATATCTAATCCATCATAAGTCTCAAATAAATCATCAAGAAGAATCATGCTTCAATATCAAGTAATACACATAAGAACTTCACAATAGCCTACTAGATACACATATCATCAACTTGGAGAACTGATGCTCAGACTTCACATACATACATAAGTCATCAAGATATTCACAATACTCAAATCATTAAGTTATAACATTATAATATCACACTTCATAAATTAACTCCGTCGAGAACATATTGTTTCACAATTCATACAGTAATGTCGTCAAGGACACATAATTCACAAGTGTAGCACATAAGCAACGCCACCATAAGTGGAGCTTACAAATCAACATCATTGTTTAATACTTATACAATAAAATATAGATAGATTAAGGGAAGAATACCACCAATCCAATCTCAGAACTTCAATCCATAGACAAATCATCCAACACAATCCCTAAAGGCCCTTACCAATGTTCATGATCACTAATTGAATCCAATAATTATAATACACATTGAACACAAAGTATTTCAGTAAGAATTTATCAATTTAGGACAGCATACATATGAGTATAATATAATTCTTCCATAATTCAATAGCCCAAACCAAAGTACACAACAATTCATTAATATAGAGACATGATCACTTCACCCATAATACAGTCAAAACTAGAACTTCATGATTTGCATGGATTCATAGAGTTTTTAGATTAAAACCATCAAAATAACATCAATTCAATCATAATATAAAGATTCAAAACGTTTTATGCTAGAACCCATGGCTAGATTACAAGTTAGAAGTTCATCATTAAAAAAAGCTTAGGAAAACCATTTAGAAGATTGGCTCTTTGAAGTAAAGAGATTCAAGGATTAAGACCATACTTTATTTGATTCTAGACAACGAAATTTTAGAAGAATTGATGGATAAATCATCCTTCAAGCTCAAATCTACCTTAAAGCTTCAATAGTGATCTAGTGAGTTCTTTACAGGTCTTGGGGTTTTTTATTCTTGAATAATGACTTTAATCGGTGTTCTAGAATTATCAATCTACTTAAAATACCTACTAAAAACTTAATAAACCTTCCAAATAATTTTTGTAAGGCTAGGTAAGAACGCCAAAGTTCCCTTAGGATAGCCGAGACACCTGCTGAAAAATGCAGGTGCCGTCGATGGTTGCCCATCCACGTCCAATAGCCCATACATTGAACTGTCCCGTTGGTCCATGGTTTCGGTCAGATACTAACTAAATGAGAAGAGAAGATCCCATTCCTAAGTGTCTAGCTACGCAACCAACCTATGGGGCGTCAACTACACTACATGGGAGTCGACTACATTCCGTAGGTGAGGCTAGGTTTGACAGCTTTTGACTGTCACAGTGGGTCATTCTCAAGGACCCTTGGTTGGTCCTTAGGAAGTTTTTCCTGGATATTTCCAACCAAAATATAGTTATACACATTCTAAGTACCTCTCACATCAATTTTATTTAAAATGAACATGTAAAACCAGACGAAACACACTAAGGCAAATAAGCATGATTCGAGGAAAACCTAACGAACGTCATGGACGTTCTTGGACGTTTGACCTACAAATATCGGAAAACTTTAGACATTTCCTCTTAAACTCATTATAAATCACTTTAGAATTTTAAAACCTTATAACACAAGTATTATGCTCTAGTTTCACTTAAATCATTTTAGAGGTGTTAAAACACACCTAAGTGATCCTAACGTCTACCTAAGAGAAGATTATTCCATTTTGATCAATTAAACGCCCTACCTATAATTACTCTAAGACTCACCAAAATAATAAATTAAAGGACCTCCCATACACCCTCTCCAAGCTTAGCTAAGCAGTTCTTAAAGCTACTCTAGGTAACTACCTTTTCATTCACATGTATTTGACTAAAGTAATCTATGTTCCTTAATACATCAACGATACATTCAACAAGTAAGGACTTTCACATAATTGTCTTGGAGAGGACCTAGGGAACCTAAACACTAGAATCTTCAAAATCTACTCATGCCATGTCTAGATAGTGTGGCATTCCACTACCTAAAATTTGTAGATCTTATCCAATACTAGAATGTATCCCACATTATCAAAATAGGAAATAACTAACATAGATCATACTAGCTCGGCACGGAATCAAGAGTCAACCCTAATCCGATGGAGGTTTTCCCACTTGCCAAGTGTACAACTAGGACACATCCAATGTAAGCACATTGTTAATGAATATCAAGAGATTCTTTGTACTCTAGTCTCGTCATAATAAGAGTCACTCCTCAAGCATACTCTCTCGGTTCGTGCCTTTGTTATCATAGAGTAATTCAATCTAAGGTCATATGAAGAGGTACCATATATAAGTTACAATCAAATTATAATACACCTTACCAAAGGGGGTCCACTAGGGATTCCACACAATTGTTAAATAGGATATCTTCATCACTTTCCTATGAATGATTTCATGTTGTTCCAACGAACCAATCCCTAAGTCAATCATTCACACAAAAAGGATACCTTTAAGGATTTCAACATCAAGGATATCATAACATTCTATCTAGGTTGAAGGTTTCACATAAATGACCTTCTTAACTATGTTTAAGATCATATTTCAAACATACATATAAATTCATGACCAAGGTTCTTTAGCATACTAAGTCAATAGTCGTATTCACATTTGATGTATCATGTACACAGACATAGGTCTACAACAACAAGATGCACATACTTCATCTTTTCACATGTACAATCACATTCAAGTAGGACATAAACTAAGTATATTATAAGTATTCCTGCAGACTCTTATAAAATCATCACACAACATCATAATACTCATAGAGTCAACTACGATGATTCACACTTAGACATCATGTATACTCATATGAATACATCACTATAGCCTATCATGATCTCCTATAGTCAACTAGAAGAATACATGCTTTGACTTAAACTTATACATAAAAGTGATAAAGACCCTCAAAATGATCACATATATAAGTTATAACATGATATTATCATAAATCATAATGTAATGCCGACAAGGCCACATTTTGCATAACTCATAAAGTAATGTCGAGGAAGCCACATTCCTAACAAATATATCACATAAGCATAGCCAACGTAAGTGCATCATACAATACATCATAATTAACATAACTATACTACACAATATAGAGAAGTTCAGTTCAACATATCACCATTCCATCCACAATAACTGCAACTCATAGCCAATTCAACCAATTCAATTAACAAAGACTCTTGCCAGTATCCATAATCACAAATTCAACACAATAATAACGATATACAATGATCCTAGATAATAAATATAAAATTCATTAATTTAGCGAATCCTACATACAATTCTACCATGCATCTTACATAATCCAATAGCCTAAAGTATAAACTACACAAGAAGTCAATACAATCTAGACATGATCAAATCACCCTTAAAATAGTAAAAATAAGTAAATCATGATTTGCATAGGTTCATGGATATTTTTTATCTGAATCATCAATTCAACAATAATTAATTGATTCAAAACGCTTTATGAAAGAACTCATGGCTAGATAACAATAGGATAATTCATCTTTTGAAAAGTCTTGTAAATCACTTTGATGTTTGGCTCCTTGAAGAAAGAAGATTGAAGTATAAAACACCATAACTTCATTTATTATTAGACACGAAATTCAAAGAGAATTGATGGAGAAATAAAGCTCCAAGCTCGCATCTCCTTTCAACTTCCCATGATGTTTTAGAGAGTTCTAATTTGGGGTTTAGGTTTTGATTTTGAATAATGAACTAGACTTGTGGTTCTAGACTTATAAACAAACTTAAAATACCCAACATACCCTTAATTAACCACACAAACCATTTTAAGAACACTAGGTGAATTACCGAAAAAGCCATTGTCTTGGTTGAAACCATACAGAAAATTTGTAGGTCACCATCGACGGACCATGCTACGCCCCGTAGATCAACCAACGGACTGTCCTGCTGGTCCATGGTTTGGATAAGAAGCTCACCAAATGTAGTCTTAATATCCCCACACTAAGTATGAACCCACTCCCCAATCGACGAGGCATCGATTGCCTCCGTTGTTTGGTACTATTTTTGCAGTCTTGACCCACAAGTTAGGTCCTCCTCAATAACCTTTAGGTTGGTACTTTAGGAGTTGTGCCCTGATGATTCAAACTCACATACATTTGTATACATGTTAGGAATGTATCACATAAATTTCAAGCAAAACAAACACGTAAAGCATGCAAAGGCACATGAAATCACAAAAGCACATCTGAAGGCAACACTTTCAAAAGTCCTACACATTTAACCTCCAAACACAATCAAACTTTAGATACTGTCTCAAAAAACCATTATAATCCATTTTAGAACTTCAAAACCTTATTACATACGTGTTAGGATCAAGCCTCACCAAATTCATTTTACAGGTGTTACATTCTCCCCAACTTGGACAACATTCGTCCTGGAATGACACTTAATACTCGTTTAGACACTTTCAAGAGATAAATAAACTCAAAAGTAGAAGCAAATTACTATACAATACGAAATTAGGAGGAACACCAATTTCCCATAAACAAGAGAGTTAAAAAACAACAAGAAGATAGAGACTACTTCTACAACTCGTCATGCAATAAGACTCACATTCTTCATTTCATATAGGAGAAAGTACTTCTCGACACATTATTATGACAATATTTATAAAATCTATATACATTATAACCATTTTTCATAAAAACACAATTTTGTCAAATTTCCGAATTTCTTATAATGAAGCACCAAAACCTTTCAATAATGCAATTCTTAAGAAATTTAGGATGGAAACACGATAAAATGAGAAAAAAATCATATAAACTCATTTTACTACATGAACATAACTTCATCAAATGCACAATGCAAGGAGAACAATGAAATTCATTTTCAACCATACTCCTAAACATCATGCAACATGCTACTATGACTTTCTATCTCGCAAGCTTGAATGGAATAAGAGAATATACAAAAAATAACAACTCAACTACTTACCATACTCCCCCACTTTTAAAAAAATCCATCAGTACACACGAGAGAGAAAACTATATTTTACCGGAATCAGCTAAATTTCTTCCTTTGGTTCGTAGAGAATAGAAGTGATTCCTCTTTGGAACATCACCTTCTGGAGCACTAGGATGAACTTTCTTGGATTCTCTTCTCTAGCTACAATTGTAGGACAATCCCCACCCTATGACCATGTTTACCATAACAAAAGCAACCTCCGGTACCAGCTAGACATTTCTAAATGTGCTTCTTACCACACCTAGCACATGTAGGCTTAACACCTTGAGAACTAATACGACCCACAATATTGACCTTAGGAGCACTACGTCTATCTTTGTTTGGAACCTCTACGTAAACCTAGGTTGGTTTTGCTCATAGGGTCTGCCCCTTTTCAAGTTACTTGAAAACCTAGTAAGCTTGGAGTCTTTTGGATTGTGCATACATCATAAGTGTAGACAACTTATGTTACCATGGAGCATGTCCATACTATACACTTCTTTCACAATGTCGGCAACACGGGTAACAAACTTACTCATCTCATACCTAGGGTTAGACACAAAGGATTGAACAAATCTAGACAACAAGGTGAACTTCAAAAAATACTCTTCAACTATCAAGTTACCTTGTCTAAGGTTTATTAAATCCTTAAACTTCACATTCCTCCTCTTATGGAGAAAGTAGTTTCCTAAGAAATCCTCCTTAAACTCTTCTCACTCTATAAGATCCAACTCAACCGGCCAATTATCTTTCCATTTAGTGTTCAATGCTTGAGAAAATTCCCTCAATTGGTATAAAGCAAAGTCCAGTTTCTTCGTAGAAGTCACCCTCAAGAAATCAACATCTTGTACGTGCTATCAAGAAACTCTTTTGGATATTCTCCCACCTTAGAAACAAGAAGAGAGGTTTATTCATTCTCACAAAGTCCCTCAACGTAGATGTCATAGTAATCTCTATAGCATTCACCCTTGGCTCAACAACCAAATTCACATGAGATAACATGGCTCGGGCTAAAGAAAGTAGATCCTCTCTAATCTTCTCATTATTCATGTACAGGGGAACCACCAGATCCTCATTACCATCACCTACAATAGGAACTTCATTACCTTTGGGTGGATCTTGAGAACCTTGAGTAACGTGAACTCTTTGTTGATCTAATCCACCTTAGGTTACTCCCTCATGCACGCCTTCCACATCAAACTTTCTTGCTTCCATTCTATTTGTACTTATCTCTTAAAAAACACAGGAGAAGAGATTAGGTATGGACACTTATCACTTCAACTGATTTGGCACGATGCAAGAGTGATGAATATAGTGAAACTCTATCTTCCTATAGCCTCTCTCTCATAAATATGTTGTAATTCACACCAATAAATAAGACTCTACTAGACCTGGCTTTAGTGAGACTTTGGATTCCTAAAGACTACTTCATAACCTATGCTGAGGCATCAAGGTTTTCACGACCCGAGAGTATACCCTAGAAGAAATGGAACTTAGTAAATCATGTCACAATGTACTTGACCTCTTAGAGCTCTTGTACAAGCTCTTTTACATCATTAATTTCATACATGTAAGAAAAGTAATTAAGAATTAAAAAATTTCACACAAAATAGTAATACTTCAAAATATCATTCATAGAACATCATAGGAAAGGCTAAGTATCAAAGTAGCCATCTTTGTCACACGAATATCTTGGAGCACAGCCCATACAACAATGTATGGAAATATCTATACGTCTAGGGTGTACTTGCAGGTCATGACAAACGTGGTATTAGAGCATAAAATTGTGGGAAATAGTTTAGGTTTGAAAGTCTCACAAGTTGAATCTAGTAGAGTCTGGTCATTTGTGTGAGTCGTGACACATCCATTAGCGAGAGGCTATAATATGATAAAAGTTTAACTTTCTTCATTATTTTAGTGAATTTCTATAGAGTTAAAGTCTATAAGATGTCTTTGTCAATATTTTTTTTGTGTTATAGGACATAAATATGAGGAGGAAATCCGCTCAAAGGCGGGACGAAGGAATATCTAATAAGAAGATCCCTCCCCATGGTGAGAAAGTCCCTATTTTACTAGAGGATGAGAATGAGGATGTTCCCCCTTAAAAACCTCAAGTAACTCAAGTGCCCAAAATTCCTCCAATGCCCCAAGGTGTTCAAGATTCTTCTGTTGAAGGGGGCATGACCAATGAGGAGATAATCGCTGCCCTTAGGGTTTTACCCAACTCATGAAGACTCAAGCTCAAGTCTACACTAATAATGTGGCTTCCAAAGCTATCCTATGAGCTAGAACTCAACAAAATCCATGTACTCTCGCTTCTAGAATGTGGTATTTCATGAGAATGAAACCTCGTGCATGCCATGGCACTAAGGTGGATGAAGATCCACAACGTTTCATACATGAGGTGTTCAATGTGGTGGATGCTATGGGTATGACTCCTAGAGAGAGAGGGTATATAGCCACTTATCAATTCAAATATGTGGATCATGTATGGTTTGGGCAATAGAGGGCAGAGAGACCCTTAGAAGAAGGTTCGGTGGATTGGGAAGTGTTAAATGTTGCTTTTCTTGATATGTTTTTCCCCTTTGAGTTGAGGGAGAGAATGTTGGTTGAATTCATGAATTTTCGCCAAGGGAGTATGAGTGTGAAGGAGTATTGTGGTAAATTCACACAACTCTCTAAGTATGCCCTAACGTTGGCAAGAAACCCTTTGGATAAAATTAACAAATATATGATAGAGGTGTCTAGCCTTGTGTAAAAAGAGTGTCGTACAAAAATAGTCCTTAATGATATGGATATCTCTAGGCTTGTGGTGTATGCTCAATAGATTGAGGAGACCAAGCTTAGGGAGACAAGTCTAGAGGGGAAGAGGGCTAGGATGGATCAACCAAGTCAACTCATGTCTAGATCGTTATATAATGAAGACTATTCCATGAGAAACAAGGATAGGGTTCACATTAAAAATTCCAATGGAGGTGTCCATGCTCTTAAGAGGTCTAGGTGTGGTACTTGTGGGAAGCAACACTTGGGTAATTGTGTTTGCAAAATGGATGGTTACTTTGGGTGTGGTAATAAGGGTCACAAGATGAGATATTTACCTAATCTCAAGTCAAAGGGGAAAGAGGTAAACCAAGCTATTCAAGGTGGTATAGATCCTAATGCTCCAAAGAGGAATCATTTCTATACACTTGGATCTAGAGGAGAAGACTAATCAAGACTAAAGGTCCCATTAAGTCTTAATTCTGTTTGGTTGTTGTGTTTATGTTATAATTTAAGTTTATATGGTCTTGTCTATCCTATTCTCATGAATTCTTGATCAATTACTTAAAATATGAATTATTGAACTATTATACATGCTTTACTGTGAACATTTGATATTCACTATAAGAAATTTAAAATTTGTCAAAATTGTATCTTCATGATGAATGATTTAAATGTGTGTAGAAATTATGTGTATGAGATAGTCTAATGTCAAATAAGTTAGTTCTTCCATAAATGAATAATTAAGTGTGTGCTTTGAATTATAGAAATTGTTCCAAAAGTTGCCTTTATTACTAAAATTGCTTATCAATGTGTAGTTGTGTTCCTTGTTAATTTAGTTCATTGACTATGAATGTTCTGACCATGATGTGATGTTTTATATGATTAAAGTCGATTCATTTATATCCTTAAAAGTGTTTAGTGTCATTAAAGGACGAATGTTGTTCCAAGTGGGGGAAAATGTAACGTCCCAAAATGAACTAGGTGAAACTAGAGCCAAGCATGCTTCGGATGAGGTTTTTATTTCCATAAATGTTAAATATTGTGTTAGTAGTTAGTGTGTAAAGTTTAGAAATCAAATTTCAACTGACGTACAAGACATTGGACGACTAGACGTCTATGTGCTTATGTGAGTTTTTGTGTGCCTTGGAATGTTTTGTGAGTTATTTGGAGTCCAAATATATTTAGGGGTCAAACATCTGGGTATGACCCCATCTAGTACCCACAAGGAGACCTAGAAGAGGATCACAAACGACAAGCCACGCCTATGGACCGTGCACAGAATGACGCCCCATCCTCCTGGTCATAGGTCCATGCAGGGTGGTGGGGAGATTTTCCCCACAATCCTAGCCTCTGAAACAATCAACTCCCAGCAGCAAGGGCCTCATCCAATCGACGCTCGTTGCTAACGTCCATCAATGGTTGTCCTGCAAAATTTGTCTTGAATCTACTAAGCTTGGGGTGTTTTATTAAATTCACTCCAGGTCTTCTATGAACCATGGATGAATATTTGAGGGTCTTTAAGGTATTTTAAGTTGGTTTATAGTCCTATACATATACAAGAACTCATTTTTCAAATATCCAAAACCCCTCCTTCAAGAAATAAACCTCTCAAACTCCATAATAGCTAGAACTCGAAGAAGGGATTGAAGTGAAGGTTTTGGATGTTGATAGATGTGAAGGTTTTTGATGTTTTCTTCATAAAAATTTCGTGGGTTTATTCTCATTTAGGTATGGTAGTTCATCCTTGAACTCAGTTTCATTCAAGGATCATTTCAAAGAGATTTCAAATAGGGTTTTAAACACAAACTTCTTCTATCACTGACTCTAAGCATCGGTCTTTGCCTGAAAACGTTTTAAGGATTAAAATATGTTGTTTTTAGTGTTATTTGGTGATTTTAATGTCAAAATTTTGATGAAACCATGCATATGCTTACTATAAAAATTTGGCTTACGAAGTGGGTTTGTCGCTTTTATCTACATAATGTTAGAGTTGAGTTTCTTATGTTGTATTTTAAGTCAGTTATTGACTATATATTCCTATTTATGTTGTTTTGGTGAAATATTGTTAATAGGTTGTGAGAGGTCGGATGAAGGGTAAATTGTTTTATCTTGTTTAGTTTCCATTGAAAATTATTCTTGAGTTGTACGGTGAACCTTTGGTGGCGTTGTTTACTTGAAGTATATGATTATGTATTTATACGTGTTTTGTGAGTATGGATTTGAAGAAATAATATGTGAATTACTGTGATGCTAATGATGTTCTTATTAATAAAGTAACAACCCTAAAATGACTATGCTAAGTGATGCTTAATTTATCTGAACCCTTGCAACAGCCAAGCCAACTAACTTGGTGAGTTTGTTGAGATAGGGAAGGTTGGGTCCAGCCATGTAGGGCACCCGAATATAAAGATTTACCTGAATGAGTTTTAACAGGACTTAAAAAGGGGTAATCTTAAGTTTGGAGCGTCTAGGGGTAAAATGGTCTTTTCCAAGCGAATTTTAGTATTGTACTTACGCTAAATATTTAATTAATTGATTAATTAATATGGTGGAGGTGCAATTCAGGTAGGAAGGACCGAAATTGACCCTTTGAGCGAAATCTTGTTCCACCCAGGTTCGAACCTTGGTGGAAGCAATGACTTAATTTATTTATTGAATTTAGTAAATTAGTTAAATTAATTAATATTTAATTTTTTAATTTAATTAAAGTAAAATCATATTTTTAATATAATAATAATAATTATTATTATTATAATAATAATAATTATAATAATAATAATAATGACAAAAATAAAAGAAAATGAATGAGCTTGTAGGGGATTGATTCCACAACCTCGTTTCTTTAAATGAGAAAGAGAGGAGGGAAAAGAAAGAAAATATTATGGGTCTGATGGGGATCGACCTAGTTTAATATAATATTAAGTGTTGCTCAAGGGATTCGAAATCGGGTTCTGTTTCCCAATTCTGTAATGACACATAAGTTGTACGTGAACAAATAAATAATGAATGCTTCCACTAAGGGTCGAAATCAAGATCTTGGCAAACCAACAAGATGCATAAGTCTTGCACCACGTAATCTTTGGTAAGTATGAGTCACTAAGACTTATTATGAATGAAGTATCATGGCTTGTATGCATGGATCAATAAGTCCAGCGTACATTTAAAGTAATCGAACCTAAGATGTATATAATTAAATGATGTGAACCTAGGAGGTTTAAGTAAAAGTGTGAAACATACAAAAAGTCCAACTACATTGACATATGACGAAATGAACATTCACGTAAGGGGAGTGTAGAATGATGTAAAGTTAAATCTCAAGCATACTCCAAAAGAAAGTTTTAAGAATGAATTCATAGTTAATATGTAAAGAAAAGAATGATTTCATGACTATAGGTTAGTTGAAGTGAGACAAGTTTCATCTACTTAAAAATCAATGTCACTAAATGAAATGACTAAGAGAGTATATTTATGCTAAATGATGAACAAGCAAAGAAAGAGTGGCTAAATGAGGATAAGCTAGTAAAAGTGAGACAAGTTGTATCTACGTATAGAATCAATGTCCCTCAATATAAACTCTGAGAGAGAATATGTATGTTATACAATGAAAAAATAATGAAAGGTGAGTAAACTTGAAATGACAAGATGTTAAAACAGAACATGGTGGCATCAAAAAATGAGGCTATTGCAAGTGAGACAAGTTGTATGTACGCCAAATATAAGTCACCAAAAGTACTCACCTTAGAGAGTGTTGAATATTAAGAGACACGTCTCAATCACACTCTATATGTAAGTGAAAGGAAAATTCAAACATAATACGTAATGATGAGATGATAAATCATCTAATGATCTATGATGCCTCATGCTAGAATCCAACTTCTATGATGTATGAGATGAATGTAATGGAACTTTATACATAGAACTAATGGGATAGCTACTAGTTGAGATTCCTTTTTTCGAGAAGGCAGAGGTTCGTGCATATCTAATGAGATGAGAATGTCCGTCCACATAGGTATGGGTATCCATATATCTCCTACTCTTTTAACCTATACTACCAATATAGGGTTCTAGCAGGGTTCAATTTCATATATAATCTATCATATTTTGTTTCACTTAGGCCGGTGATTCGACCTCTTTTCGGTGTAGGGTTAAACACTGGATTTCATGATGCTCAAATGATCTATGTTGGTTAAAGTTAAAGTTCCCAAACAAAGAATTAGGCCAGCCTCAAGTAAAACACATAATGAAATGAACGATCAAAAGGTGTTAGGAAAGGATAGTGAGATAGACTTAAGTAATGACACTAGGTCATTCCTTGTCATTGCAAAGCGAACCTGATGAAAGTCTTAAACTACATCCTAGGTATGGCTTGTGGTTAGACTATCTTAAGAACAAATGAAAATGAATTATGTATGCATGAATGAAAAAGACTCTGTGTTTTCTAACAAAGGCTCCCTAGCTGAGGTCCCATATGTTGAGCTCTCATTTTGGGATGTCCTAATGTAAAGTCCATGATTCCAACGTCTCATAGAATATGGACGAATGATATGAAATATGTTGTGTGATATTAACCATTATTTTATGTGTTCTGTGAAATATGTTACTTATGATGATTCATGTTACTCTCGTAGCATGACTTTTCTAATCCTATTTTTGCAAGTCCACTAACTTGACATTAAATATTTCATATTGTTAGGAAAGATCTCTTCTTAATCATGCATGTTGTTGGTGTGTTCTTGCATATACTTATACTTAGTACAAGTGTGTACTTATCCCATACAAATCTCTACTTTTAAGTGCAAGTATGGATGCTAGAACTTACGAATCAACATTGAAGTTATCCAGACGTGAAGCTTTCATCGGGATTTGGCAGTCAATCATGATTTCGAGGATTCAAACTATTTTATTCTATCATTAGACATAGAAATTAGCTAGTGGAGTATGTTCTAGTAGTGATTCTTTCTCACTTGTTTTAGACATTGTATTGTTGCCTTTTTGCAAGTATATATTCAATGTAGTTATGAACTATTTCATTCATTTGAGTATCTTTGTACTAGATGGTTGTTGTGAATGATTATGAAATTATGTATATGATATTATTCAAATACGATGTTTCCTATTATGAAGTCTTAGTATACTTCAACTAAACCAAAAGTTCAAATTTTCCGTTAAAATTTATCTAGATGATGTAACGATGATGTATGTAGGCTTGTCTGTGACCTCTTAGAGGTCAACGACCCCGGTTTCAGCTAGGGTATAGATTTCGGTCGTGACAAAGTTTGTATCTAAGCGTTAGGTAAAATTCCGAGGATAATAAGTTCACATCGACCACATCGAGTAGTGTCTAAGTCATGGTAGTGAAGTGCACCACTATTCTAAATTAAACACTACATAGTGCATAGGAAAAATTGCCTTCTTATGAACTTATCGTGCCTTCACTAATGTCTGATTTCTTTGTGTGAAGAGCGTATATAACATCAACTCTTGAGATCCTGAAATTTGAGTACGAGGAGAAACGCAAGCGGAGAGATTGGAGGAGCATCTGCTGGGGTAAATCAAGTTCCTCTCCAGGCTCAAGTGCTTGAATGGAGATGCCTGTTAACCCAATAGAGTTGACAGATGGAGAATTGAGGAAAACCATTGTATAGATCGCCTGAGCCAACACTTTACAAGCTAAGGCTATGACAGCCAAGGCGGAGCAACAAGGTATATCCAGGGAGAACCCACCTGCCAGCACCATGGCTTACATATTAAGGGACTTCACGAGGGTGAATCCTCCCGTTTACACTGGATCTAAGATTGCTGAGGATCTCGAGAAGGAGTGTAGATCATCTATGCTACATAATAGCATGGACCTTTCCATGATTATGGTCCATGTCCAGCAAGTGTAGGAAAGCCGAAAGAGAAAGCAATCTCGGGCAGGGAACAGGTCAAGCCAAGCTGAGAAGAATTTTTCAAGGAACAGTAGTACTGAAATCAGGGGTAAGCCCATATTCAAGAATTGACTCTCCCACCAAGGGGAGTCAAGTTCGTCCATGGTTCTCTATGATAGGGATTATGAGCACAGAGTTAAGAGAAAAAGTGAAGTAGATACACCTCAGGAGATACAACCTTGTAAGAAGTGTGGCAAACTTCATGGAGAAGACTGTAGGAGGGGCTCTAATGCTTGCTACAGGTCTAGAAACGAGGTCACATGATAAATGATTGTCCATATATGAGAGGTCGAGAAAAAAAGGAAGGATAAAGTTCAACCGAATGGTTCAAGTGAAGAGGATACAAGGAGGCAACGATTCTTCGCACTTAAGTCTAGAGGTTTGTGAAGACACCTCTAGTGATGTCTCGGGTGCGTAGCCTAAATTAGTTTTTCATGTTAATAGTTTAATGCACTAGTATAAAGTTTATATGTTGGAGTCATCATGTTGGTTTCTTACTTATGTGACATGTGTTTATTTATGTTGTATGATTTGATGAGACTAGTTTAGGAAGAAGTTCCTTAGTCTATTAATGCTCAACTGCTTGTAGGTTTCATGAATGTGCACCAACCTACTAATATGGAAATCAGATATTCACCAATAAAAGGCATTGAATAGGATAGGTATGGATTTTCTCCATTAGTGTTATGCTACCATAGACTCTCAAACCAAGGTAGTGAGAAATCAGTTGCCAAATGAGATAGGGTATAAAAGGGCAGGGCTTGGATCAATCCTACAAAGCCATATAATTTCAAATCATAAGGCCAACAAGATGTTATCAAAGGAGTTAGATATACTCCTCTTAAGGATGGTTTTGTTTATGAAACTCTAAGTTTTAGTGAAATACTCGACTTGGTGTTGTAAGTCCAAAATCGTATGTGCAATAACTGTACTATGTGAGTTAAAATGAATCCATGTGTGCATGTCGTGTTGCTATTTTTCTATAGCATTTAGATGATTTTTATGTTGCATGAGTATGTGGTACATCAAGTTAAGTGCGATTCAGAAGGAAGTCCCACAATCTTAAATATGAAGCTTCTGATAAGCTTGATTAATATGCATTATCTAGAGTAAGTGTTAAACATAAACTCACAAAGAGCAAACTCTCAAGTATGTTAAAATATTTTCAAAAACAACCCTCTTTATTTTAAAATGATGTGTAGTGTCATTCGGGGACAAATGTTCCTACGGGGGGGATAATGTAACAACCCTAAAACGACTATGCTAAGTAATGCTTAATGTATCTACAATGCCTACAATTAGAACGGGTTCACACAGATTGATGAGCATAGAACCACAGCTCTGAACCCTTGCAACAGCCAAACAAACTAACTTGGTGACTTAGTTGAGCTAGGAAATGTTAGGTCCAACCATGTAGGGCACCCAATAAGAAGATTTATCCGGACGAGTCTTAACCGGACTTAAAAAGAGGTAAACTTAAGTTTGGAGGGTTTAGGAGTAAAATGGTATTTTCCAAGCTAAGGTTAATATTGTAATTACCGTGAATATTTATTTGATTAATTAATTTATATGATGTAGGGGCAATTCGTCTAGGAAGGGCCGGAATTGACCCTTTGAGCGAAATCTTGCTCCACCCAGGATCGAACCTTGGTGGAAACAATGATTTAATTGATTTATTGTATTTAGTGAATTATTTCAATTAATTAACTTTTAATTTTTTATTTTAACTAAACAAAAATCAGATTTTTAATAAAATAATAATAATAATAATAATAATAATAATAATGATAATGATAATAATAATAATAATAATAATAATAATAATAATGAGGAGTCCTAGTTTGACTTAGTCTCCACCTAACTCTCCTAATCCTAATCCTCTCATTCTCACCTCTATCACTCTCATTCTGACGTTTTTCATCAGAAAAAGAACTAAAAATAATTTTTCGTCAATCTTGAAGAACTTACAAATGGAGAGAGACCCTTAGAAACAGGGTCTCTGACAACCAGAACGGTTGTGCAGGATAGACCGTCGTGAAGACGACGGTCCGTCACATGTGTCCGTTGGGGGACACTTAGAAAAAAATGAGAGACCCTCAGGAACAGGTTCTCTGACAACCAGAATGGTTATGCAGGTCCGTCACATGTGTCCGTTGGAGGACACTTAGGAAAAAATGGGCAGTGGGGTGTTAGGGATTTTGGAACGGACCCTACGACGGTCTGTCGTGGGTACGACGGTCTGTCATCAGGGTCTCGTTCTGTAGATCAGTGACAGAACTGGGATACCCCATTCATCCCCGATGAACCCAAATCGAACTTGTAGTGTTTTGTACCTACATTTGTCTAACCCAACTACCTAGGAAACTAGAAATGCAAAAGCACCTATGTCTAGGGTTGTAAACACAGCAATTTTGAACATTTTTAACCTAGACTAGTTAGAATCTTATATAAAAGAAATGAATATCTCACGAAGAACGAAGCTAATACTAATTAATAAACAAAAATGCAAGATAAATCAATAGAAATTAGAGAAACATACCTTAGAATTGGAGAAAAACAAGATGGACAAGTACTCGGTGACCAGGAAGACACCCACAGCAGCAACTCCGACTAGTAGGTTATAACTTGTAGGGCTTTGGAGAATTTTGGGGGAACAATGATCGGTTGATAGAGGGAGAGATTGTGGAAGTTGAAAAGAGAGGGAAATGGGAGGAATAATGAAGGAATGGGGTGAAATGAGGGGTTGGGGAGTTTAAATGGGGAAATTTTATAATAAAATCCAACCGGGTCGGGTCGGGTACGCCTCATTAATCACGCGACGATTCACCGACGACGGTCCGTCGCAGTTGTGACGACCCGTCGTTGGTTCCGTCGTGTGTTCCCTAGTTTGAAAATAATAGAAAGACGTACCTAGTACGACGGAGTCATACGACGGTCCGTCGCAGACGCAACGGTCCGTCGATGTATCCGTCAGTGACAGTTGCAGAGTAATTTTCTACAGAATTTCCTGGTGATGTGCCTGCAAATTTAAAAACCCATAAGTAGAAAAATGCTACCATTACTAAAAAGACTATAAGTATTGGGTTGACTCCCAACAAGCGCCTGATTTAACGTCGCGGCACGACTGGGGACACTTGATTACTCAGACTTCATCAAGATGGTATGCCTCGATCACTTCATTCACCGATTCAGCATGCCCGAAATAGATTTTTATGTGTTGTCCATTCACCTTGAACCGCACACCCTCTTTAGTTTCCAACTCAACTGCTCCATGAGGGAATAGTTGGGTAACCAATTAGGGACCAGTCCATTTGGACTTGAGCTTGCCCGGAAACAAGCGCAACCTGGAATTGAATAAAAGCACCAAATCCCCGACCATAAACTCTCGTTTTTCAATTTTGTTATCATGGTAGTTCTTCATCTTTTCTTTGCATAGGGCTGAGCTTTCATAGGCTTTCAGGCGAAATTCATTGATTTCATTCAACCCATTTAACCATTGTTCTGCAGCTTCGCTCCAATCCATTTTCAACTTCTTCATAGTCCACATGGCTTTATGCTCTAACTTAACCGGAAGATGAAAAGTTTTTGCATATACAAGTTGGTATGGAGACATACCTATGGGAGTCTTATATGTTGTCCGGTAGGCCCAAAGAGCATCATCAAGCCTCCTTGACCAATCCGTTCTACTAGCGTTCACTGTTTTTACAATATCTGTTTGATCTCCCGATTCGACACTTCAACTTTCCCACTAGTTTGAGGGTGGTAAGGAGTGGACACATAATGGCGAACCCCATATTTCTCCAATAACCCCTTGAACAATCTATTGCAGAACTGGGAGCCCCCATCACTAATAATTGCCCTTGGGGTGCCAAAACGAGAGAATATATTCTTTTTCAAGAATGCAGTGACACTCTTCCCTTCATTGTTTGCGAGGGCGATGGCTTCGACCCATTTAGATACATAATAAACTGCTACTAGAATGTATTCATTCCATGAGAACTCACAAAATGGACCATAAAGTCAATACCTCAAACATCAAATAACTCAATCACAAGAATGGGGTTTAGAGGGAGCTCTTGCTTTCTTGAAATACCGCCATCTCGTTGGCATCTGTCACATGCTTTAGCAAACTCATGAGCATATTGATGAAGAGTTGTCCAATAGTAACCACATTGTAATATCTTATGAGCGGTTCGGATACCGCTGTGATGTCCACCAACGGGTGAGGAATGGCATGCCTCCAACACACCCAACATCTCACATTCTGGCACACAACACCGAATAAGCCCGTCGGCACAACTCCTATATAAGTATGGTTCATCCCAAAAGAACTTCTTCACATCGTACATGAACTTTTTTCTTTAATGAAAGGACAAGTCCGATGGAACAATATCACTAGCCAGATAGTTCGCAAAATCTGCGAACCATGGGATCAAGTCTTGTGAAGCAGCCAATACATGCTCATCGGGGAAAGTATCATCAATGTCAGTCTTATCCCCTAACTCTCTCATAGCTTCATCCTCTAGACGAGACAAGTGATCAGCAACTTGATTTTCAGTTCCTTTTTTATCCATCAATTCAAAGTCAAATTCTTGTAGCAGTAATACCAAAAGAATCAGCCTAGGTTTCGCATCCTTCTTTGCCATAAAATATCTCAGTGCTGAGTGGTCAGTATGCACAATAACTCTAGTACCTAGCAAATAGGAGCAAAATTTCTCAAAAGCAAAGACTACTGCAAGGAGTTCTTGCTCGGTTACTGTGTAGTTCTTCTGAGTTTCATTTAGAGCTTTAATAGCATAGTAAATGGGGTGAAGGATTTTGTTTTTTCTCTGTCCCAATACTACACGAAGAGCTACCCCACTAGCATCGCACATCACCTCAAATGGACTGTTCCAATCCGGAGAAATAATGATAGGCGCAGACACCAATTTTTTTTTTAGCTCACTGAATGCTTTAAGACAGGATTCATCAAAACAAAATTTACAATCTTTCTCCAGCAGTTTGCACAATGGATGTGCAATCTTTGAAAAGTATTTGATGAATCTCTGGTAAAAACCTGCATGCCCAAGAAAGCTTCTCACAACTTTCACAGAGATCGGTGGGGGAAGTCTCTCTATTACCTCGACTTAAGCTCGATCAAACTCTATGCCCTTTTCTGAATTGCGATGACCCAAAACAATACCCTCTTTCACCATGAAATGACATTTTTCCCAATTTAGTACTAAATTGCAGTATTCACATCTCTTAAGGACCTCAGATAAATTGGTCAAACACCGCTCGAATGAATCACCAACCACAGAAAAGTCATCCATAAAAACTTCTATAGTTTCCTCCACCATGTCAGAAAATATCGACATCATACATCTCTGAAATGTGGCGGGTGCATTGCACAACCCAAACGGCATTCTTCTGAACACAAAGGTCCCATATGGACAAGTAAAAGTGGTTTTCTCTTGATCTTCTGGTGCAATAGAAATCTGATTATACCCCGAATATCGATCAAGAAAACAGTACCACCCTTTTTCGGCAAGTCTATCCAACATCTGATCCATGAAGGGCATAGGAAAGTGGTCTTTTTCAGTCCATGAATTTAGTTTGCGGTGATCCATACACACCCTCCATCCAGTAACCGGTTTCATTGGAACAAGTTCATTTTTTTCGTTGGGGACCAAGTCATTCCCCCTTTCTTAGGTACACACTGAACCAGGCATACCCAACTACTATCGACGATTGGATAGATTACTCCGGCATCCAACCACTTAATGATTTCCTTCTTCACGACCTCTTGCATAGGAGGATTTAAGTGTCTCTGGTGCTCAATACTTGACTTATGATCATGCATGAGTTGGATTTTATGAGAGCAAATACCAGGAGGGATCCCAATAATGTCCGCAATAGTCCACCCAATGGCTCTTTTGAACCTTTTTAGCACCTTCACCAAACTCTGAACTTGTTGTTCATTCAGGTCTGATGCAATGATTACCTGCAAAGTGTCACCATTTCCTAAGAATTCATACCTGAGATGAGATGGGAGAGCTTTTAGTTCAAATTTTGGAGCCTCCTCTATAGATGGTTTCACGGGAGGGGACTCGCGATTCTTCATATCTAGATCATATTTCTTCGGTTTAAACAGAACATCACCTCGGTCAAGAGCCGCGACTAATGACTCATACTCTTCAATGCAATTGCTATCAAAATTCATTATCACTGCCGTTAATGCTTCGACACCTAGACATTCTTCTATTTGTGTCTCAGATGTCTCACCCATGTTGTAGGATATAGCAGATACCTATTGGAGTTCACCACTCTGCCTCATGGACCTACAAATGTTAAAGGTCACTTCCTCATTGTTCAACCGAAATTTCATCTTCCCCTTTTCCATGTCTACTAAGTCTCTTCCTGTAGCAAGGAATGGCCTCCCAAGAATAATGGGTACTTCGAAATTGACTTCACAATCAAGAATAACAAAATTTGCTGGAAATATGAACGACTCCACTTTTACTAACACATCGTGGAGTATCCCTATAGGACTTTTTACTGTTCGATCAGCCATCAGTAGCCGCATCGCAGTGGGCTTTGGATCACCCAAACCCAACTTCTTGTAAATCGAGAGGGGCATGAGATTTATGCTTGCCCCAAATCACATAATGCTTTCGCAAAATGTAATAGCCCGATTGTACAAGGAATAGTGAACTCACCCGGATCTTCTTTCTTTTGTACCAGAGATCTTGTAGCAATAGCACTACAATGCTGCATTCTATCATGATCCTCAAAAGTGACCGATCTTTTCTTTGTGACCAAATCTTTCATAAACTTGGCGTAACCGGGCATTTGTTCTAAAGCTTCTACTAGAGGGACATTGATAGAAAGTTGCTTCAACATTGTTATAAAACGCCGATATTTACCATCCTCGATCTTTTTCAATAATCTTTGACGAAATGGGGGTGGTGGCCTAGGCATGGGCTTTTTAGGCTCTTCAGCATCTTGTACAGTGTTATCCTCTAATTCACCATCAACATTTACCACTTTATCAGTATCTTTTGTCACCTTTTTCTCATTAGACGGCATAGGTGGGTCTATGGTTTGCTTGCCACCGCGAGTAGTAATTGCCATACAATGACCACCATTTTTTGGATTTTGGACAGTGTTGCTAGGAAGAGTGCCTGATTGCCATGTGTTCACAGTCGTAGATAATTGGGCCAATTGTAACTCAAGTAGCTTAATCGATATTGCATGTGTATCAACTTTTTTCCCAATACCCGCTAAATCATTCCTCAACTCTTTATTGTGCTCATCACTAGAATAGAACCTCCTCATCATTTTATGCAACATATCCTCAACTCGCGACATACTACCTCCTACCAACCCAATCTCGGTTCTCATTTGAGCCATTTCTTCGCGAATCTCATCTGTGGCTGGGTTGTGAGTGGACTGCACTGCGAAGGTGTTTCTCCATGTATCAGACTTCCTAGTACTCCAAGCTTTATTATTCCGGGAGATTTTCTCTAATTTTTCGGCAATCTCAGCATAAGGACATTCCCCATAAGATCCACCTGTTATAGTGTCCAACACCGCTTTATTAGTATCATCATGTCCCCGATAGAAGTATTCCTTTAGTGACTCATCATCGATACAGTGATTTGGAACACTTCTCAAGAATGAGGTAAATCTATCCCAAGAACTACTAACTAACTCTCCTGGTAGTTCCACAAAGTTATTCACTCTGTCTTTGTGGTTTAGTTTCTTGGAGACCGGATAATAGTGTGCTAAGAAAACATCCCTTAGTTGGTTCCAAGTGAAGATTGAGTTGTATGGGAGCTCAGTGAACCATATAGCAGCCTCTCCCGTCAGATATAGAGGAAACACTCTGAGCCCTATTACATCTAAATCCAAATCAGGCCTCCCTACACAGCTTTTACACACTGCCCTTACCTTAGTAATATGGGCATGTGGATCCTCATAAGGTATCCCCGAAAGCAAACCTATGGCAGTGAGCATTTGCATCAGGCTACTAGTTACCACAAAAGTATGGCCTGTAGGTAGAGGAGGCAAAACAAGTGGCCCATCGGAGTCAACTATGTTATCATAGCCTCTGTAGTATGCCTGGGGCCGTGGAGCGAGATTTTTCCCCTTTGTTGGTGTTCACCCGGAGCATCGGGTAACAACTGACCATGAACATCAATCGGAGCTGGGATGTTCTGGTTCGGATCATCATCATTTATTCCCAAGTTTCGATTCATATTGCGCAGTGTACGCTCTAATTTGTGATCGTAGGGAAACAATGGTTCTCTTCCTCTCCGTGTATTTGGCATACAAGGAGGATAGTTCTAAAAAAATCAAAAACAATAAAACAAAGTAAAATCAAGAAAATATAAACTAAACTATAGTAATAAGTTCAAGTTAATCTAAAAGTTATAATCCCCGGCAGCGGCGCAAAAATTTGATACGCTCAAACTTACTTCTCAAATAAGAAGTAAAGCGGTCGTGTCAAGTAAATAACTCAACTAGTGAGGTTGGGATCGTTCCCACGAGGAAAATGGTCTAGACTTAACTTCAATCTATTATTACTATTGTTCAGTCAATGACTTCCTTGGAAAGTAAAAACAATAAAAAGGGGGGTTTCTATTTCCAAATGAATGAAAATAACTAACGCAATTGAAAGAGACACTTAACAGCTTTGAATGTTTGATTTTAATCAATTAATCAAAGTAACTAGGGTTTACGTGTTCCCCACAGGTTTATAACTTGATAATTCTAACTATAACAATTCTTTCCTAGTATCTTGTATGCAAAGTGATAAGTTATGTATTTCTAAATCCTTGGTCCAGCATCTAGAAAATCTCACTCCGCACCTTGGTCCGGCTACGTGTGTTTCTATCCTAACCCATATATTTACCTCATATTAAGCATCATATTCGATATTTGACTAAGTTATTACCTCGTACCAATCAATACTAGCCTATTAGATAGTATACACTAAATCTATGTTGATAATTCTTTTCCTATTATCTACCTCCTTGGTCCGGCAAGTAGCATTAAGGAGAGTTTTAACGTTGGCCATCTGTTAAAAAGACTTCTAAGCGAAAGAATTATTAATACATGCAAGACACTATTCTAGAATCGTTATTTTAGTTAGGTTTTATCTCATTATTTGCCTATGGTTCCCACAACCCTAGTTATGGAGTTTAGTTACTCATAGGCATAATCACAATATTCAAATATATTAAATAAGAATTCATGTACTTACTTCAATGAGAAAGAGTAAAATCCGAAAGTTTGCTTGATTATTCACCAATAATAACTTGCAAGAATCTCAAAGTAATCAACAATCTCACAAAAAGTCTAATGATTCTCAAAAGTCTAACAATACAGTGTCTACTAGATGATGTCTAACAATACAGAGTCTAACCTCAAAAATGAGGTTTTTCGAACTATTTATAAAAAAATAAAAACCTAATTAAACAAGGACTCTATTTGCTTGAAATCTGCCAAAACGCGGCTGGATCGACGGACATCGCGACTGATCGTCATGGTCACGACGGACTGTCATGGACTCCGTCGTCCCATACTTATGTAATTTCTTCTGCTGCTCTCTTAATTACCCTCGACGACAAGTGTGAAAGACCGTCATAGGCACAACGGTCCGTCGAGGGTCTTCGTTCCAAAACACTTCAACTCTTGGAATATGGGTACTGGGATTATTTCTCTGAACTTCATCACGAACCTGCAGGACGGACCGTCATAGACACGACGGACCGTCACAAGCTTCGTAACCCCACACTTGGTCAGACTTCCCCATCTTCCTTCAGCAGCTGCACTACGCTGCCACCTACGGACCATCACAAGCACGACGGACCGTCACAAGCTCTGTAGGTGGTGTCTTCTAAATTTCTTTGCTCAAAATCTCCGCATTCATCTTTGGACAGATTTCCTTCAAAATAAAGAGAAACTTATATAAACATTATCACAAAAAGGCTTTTGGACACACTAAACTTAAGGAAAAACTATTAATAATACCATGAAACCACGGTATATCAGCTATGATGTTATAAGTGTCTTACATGGAGTCTTTCGGGGTTCTGTGTTCCATGTTACATCTAGGGTTTAACCTTAGGTGACACATACTTTCTGTAGGTTGGACTCGTAAAAAGTATTCTTAGACAAATTTTCTGAATTATTCTTTTCTTTTTGACTTTCCAACTTCTGAGGTGTTACATAAATGTTCGTAGGTAATTGGATTGATTAGCCGTATTTAGGATTTTGGTGAGTTCTCATGGTTCATAGACCTTGGCACCATATGCCTTTCATTTTTTTATGTCATTCTAGTTTTCAGACTTATTTCGTGAGCTAGGTTTTGTCCTAACCACACTTATGATTAGTAGAGGCTTGTTATCAAACTTAGGAGATATTCCACATTTACAATCTTTATACCTAGATTATCTTTATGTCGAGATTCTTTTTGAAATTATACTTCCACTTTATATATTATATCAATTTTCTTGTTATCATAGTGTCATGCTTATGTCAAATGACTTGTTTAGAGTCTTTTAAAATTCTATTTGTCATGCCATGTCTAGGTGATAGTTTGGTCCAGGACAAAGAGGAAGAGCAAGAGGCAGTGAATTAACTCAATCATCTAGAGTTTGTTTTTAGGTATATGTAATCTTTTGTAAAAGAAATAGTTTCAAGTATATTCACTAATATGTGAAATTTAGGTCACTACAAACTATGACAGTAGACATTTTGGTTCATGAAAAAGAGGAAGAACAAGAGGCAGTGAATCAAATCAATCATCTGAGTTTCTTTTTAGGTATATGTAATCTTTTGTACAAGAAATAGTTTCAAGTATATTCACTAATATGTGAAATTCAGGTCACTACAAACTATGATAGTGGTAGATGAAGATGTAGAGAAAGAGGCAATATTTAAAGTCCCACTATTATAAGTGTTTCAACTCAATACACACACACGCACGCACACACATGCACGAACGCACTTTGATATTTGAGTTTTTAATAAACATGCTATGGTAAGTTATAGAGGAACGGGAATAGGTAAGGGAGGAGGGATGCCTCAAGAAGAAAATGTGAATAAAGTCATAGGTAGAGGAAGAGAAATGCTTCAACATAGTCAAATTAGTTCTAAAGCAACAAAAAATGAAAGAGGCCTGGGAACAAGGAAGAGACAAATAGCACACGAAGACATTAGTAGAGGACAAACAACACATTTTAAAAGGCTAAGAATTGTAGGGATTGAAATGTACCAAATTGAAGATGGCTTTACAACTCAATACACACACACCCACGCATGCACGCACGCACACCCACACATGCACGCATGCACGCACGCACGCACACGCACACACTTTGATATCTGAGTTTTCAATAAACATGCTATGGTAAGTTATAGAGGAAGAGGAATAGGTAAGGAAGGAGGGACGCCTCAAGAAGAAAATGTGAATGAAGTCATAGGTAGAGGAAGAGGAATGCTTCAACATAGTCAAACTAGTTCTAAAGCAACAAAAAATGAAAGAGGCCTGGGAACGAGGAAGAGACCAATAGAACACGAAGACATTAGTAGAGGACAAACAACACATTTTAAAAGGCTAAGAATTGTACAGATTGAAATGTACCAAGTTGAAATGGCTTTACAATTCTTAATTTGAGTATCGACTTTATAACTTTATATGAAAAATTTAGATTTTATATGCAACTTAAACATATTTTTAGTTGAGCGTTTCTTATTGGACTATTATTGTACCCAAAAGCACACACAAGTGCACGTGGTCACTCAAGTAGTACAACTATTCTTTGAGCCAGATTATCGAACCCAAAGGACTTCAAATTAGCAAATAACAATTCTTTTATGTCTAAACTAAATTTACTCAAGTGGAAAATACTTTTAGAAATTCGTTTAACACTACTTATTACCAATTAAACACTATTAAAAATTAATTACGATAATCAAATAGTTTCAAACAACAGAATCTCACAATTATTAAAGGTATCCCAGGGTCGTAACATAGATATCTTTTTGGTATAATATTGATTTATTCTAGTATTTGACGGGTTAACCTCATTATGGATTAGCAAGGTCCATTTTACGATCACGATCTTACAACCTCTAACCGCCTACCATCATTGACAACCTAACTACATCATTGAGTGGGGTTAGGTATGAACCAATGACGGAGCATTTAGCATTCATCTTGCATAACAAACATGTGTGGTATGTAAGTATAATACTCATATATACAAAACATTCTAGATTTTACCCTAGAATGAACACACTTCTCACATTCTTTGGTCTATCCTCTATTCATCTTTCGATTTCAAGAACGTACAACAAGTTTATTATAATGTTCATCAAGCATTAAAATAGTAAAACAAGAATGCAAGCACAATTCATTAGACAAGCCTTCTCATAATAGAAACAAATTATATTAAACTATCATCCAAAACTACAACCCTAGAAAAGAGGACTTAAGCTACTCATAGCACAAAATGTCAAGAAATAATGTTTGTCAATCATACAAGAATTTACCAACATGAAATTAAAGAAGGAAAATCATTGCGGTCAAATTGTTCAGCATCGTCAGCACCAGAGGATAGGTGTATTTTGCAGTGCCTAAGATAGAATTGATGCTCATAGGTGTGATAGGGACATTCACCCCGCAAATAGCCACAAAGTGAGATCGAGAATTTTTCACCCAGTTGGCATAAAATTCCCCAACCATATGTAGATTGCACTCATCCAGCTCAGCTAATGCAAACTCCATCCTAAGCTCTCTCATCCGCCTCGAAATCTGAGAGAACTCACGATCCAGGATATCCCGATCAATGAATACATCAGAGAAGTAAGAAGCCTCAGTGTTCTTCTTATACCAACTTTTTCCCTCCTTTGACACAATTAGCTCCATATCGCCTTATTTTGCTTTTAGGGGCAGGAGGTGTTGTTGGTACATTTCCGTTCCCTGGCTGCTTCTTTTGAATTGGTTGGGTCACTGCTTTGTCAGGATGTTGTGAAATATATATGGTGACCTTCAAGATGTAACAAATGTCAGCCCTAAACACTACACCCATAAGCATAATACGGGTGGTGTGCGCAGTTAAAAATGGTTTCAATGTACGTACTTTGATTTCCCAACAATTTGTATTCACAGTGTAGTCAAACAAGTACCAAGTTCGTGTCTAGTTAAGATTTCAACACAAAAGACAGTGGAACTTCTACTCAGACTTTGAAGCCCAAACGCATTCACAAGAAGCAATGGGATATTCAAGCTCATTTGATAGTTCTACTCAAGAAGTCTAACTATCAAGTATACAAGCATCACACCTCAACACCCTACACGATGTCTACTCAAGAGTTCAACATCTATTTCAAAATTTTGAAAATAGCAGACCATACAATTGTGTCTTCTACTCAAGAATTCAGAAACAACAACCAAAAGGTATCAATTACTCCTTAATCATTCCCACATATTAGTTTGACTCACGAACCACATCAATAAATAACCCATTGCGTTCCTACTCAAGAATTCGAAACACACAACACAATGAAATTCATGGCACAAATTTGGCCCTTCTCAACCTAACAACAATTGTTAATTCAACCCACATCAATAAAATCAGTGTGTACTACTCAAGACTTCAAAACACACATGATTTCTCATGAAACAAGCAATATTACAACAATAAATTCATTCCCCCTTCCCTGAGATCAACTACTCCACAACCCTAGAAAATTTAAAATTCACCCACCATCATACTTTAGAGAATAAAGACCAAAAACATACATGTGCGATGCGGAATTGCACACAAAAATGGAAAAGAAGAAGTGGAAATTGTTACGTGACACATGAAGAGATGAAGAAATCGTTGGGGTAAAATGAAGGGGAGAAAATTTAGGTGAGAATGAATGAGAACAGGGTAAATTGGGGTTAAGAGGGTGGGGAAAATTGGTCGGGTCGGGTTGTGTTCTTTAAGAAACCGGTAAAACTCATCTCGTTAATTCAAAAGTAAAAGAAATCTTACCTGTTCGTGCGAGGTAGAGCTATCACGACTATCTAGAATTTTAATTCCAGGAGAGCCAAATGTTGGACCTGGCCACATGACGCACGAGTTACATGCAACTAACTTGAAATTTAGTTCCACTTGGGCCGGCCTAAATTCAACACTTTCTCCGTGATGTAGAACTAGCACTTAACTATTTTTTTTACGTAGAATGATTTATCGTCGAGCTCGAATATAGATCCCTCTCCGGGATGCGTGACCAACACGAGGCACTCTGCATCAATTAAAATTATATGCCCAATTTAGTCCTCCCTTCGCGACACGGAGCTAGTACTCAATGGACTATTTTCACAATGTGAACTTTGATTCCTCGTCGAAATGTATTTTTGGGAACCCTCTGCGTGACGCGCGGCTTACACGCAGGGTTCTGCCTCAAATTTCCCTTGGTGGGGCAACTTTCAGCATCCCTCCATGCGACGTGCGAGCAACACACATTATCGTTGGGCAAAATCCTTAAATCCTGCACATTTCAACAGCTAACTTATTAGTTGATGATGGGTCGCCTCACATCCAACACCTTAATTTTGGTCGTGGCACAACTCTTTTTTATTTTTTATTTTTTAATTTCTAAGAACTAAAAATAACCAAACAAAATAATTAAATCCTAACTATTACAATGGTCCCATGTAGCACCTCATTTAACGTTGTGGCACGACCCGTCTCATGACTCACTCGTCATCCAATGTGAGCACTTCAAGATCACGATCCAAATTCTTAACAAAGCAGTGCTTGACCCATTGACCATTAACAACAAAAGTATTGCTCTTATCCTTGCTCCGCAATTCCAAAGCACCATGTTGATTCATCATTACTACCTCAAATGGACCACTCCACTTAGAATGAAGTTTTCTTGGGAACAACTTCAATCTAGAATTGAATAGCAATACTAATTGACCCAGATTAAATGTGAGTGACACAATATGCTTGTCATAACACCTCTTGGTGTTCTCTTTATGTAAATTTGCATTTTCATAGGCATAAAGCCTAAACTCCTAGCTCAAGCGATCCTCTTCCTTCCTTCTAACTTAGAATCTAAATTAAGCCTCTTGATAGCCCAGTACTTCTTGTATTCCAACTCAGCTGGTTGGTGATAAGTTTTTCCAAACACTATTTGATAAGGAGAAGTCTCTATCATTGTCTTGTAAGCACTCTAATGCTCCCATAAGGCATCTTCTAGCTTGCCAGCCCAATCTTTTCTTTGGGCATTCACAATATTTTGGAGGATCTTCTTGACCTCCATGTTAGATACCTCAACCTGCCCACTAGTTTGGGTATGATATGATGTAGCCACTTTGTGCATCACCCCATACTTAGCTAAAAAAAACTATGCATTGAGTTATTGATTAGGTGTGTACCTATGTAACTGATTATAGCCCGTGGTGACCCAAACTTAGTGAAGAAGTGCGTCCATATGAACTTGAATATCACTTTGGCATCATTTATTGGTAATGCAACAACCTCACCCACTTTGACACGTAGTCCACAACAACTAGAATGTATTGATTACCTGGGGACAATAGTAAAGTTCCCATGAAGTCTACCCCCTCACACACTAAAGTGTCCCCCTCTAGTATGTTGTTCAATGGAATCTCATGCCTCCTTGAAATGGTACCCATTCTTTGGCACTGATCACAAACTTTCACAAACAAAGCAGCATGTTTAAACAAGGTAGAGCGAAAGAAACCATATTGCAATACGTTATGCGCAGTTCTTTCGCCTCCATGATGTCCACCATATGGCACCGCATAGCAACTCTCCAATATTTGTGTCACCTCTTGACCAGGTGTACACCTTCTCATCATCTGATTTGGAACCTGATTGAATAAATAGGGATCATCTCATATATAAAAGCGTGCATAATACTTTAATCTGTACTTCTGACGTATTGATGCCCCACGTGGAAATAAACCACCCTCCGAAAAATTCACTATGTCATCATACCAAGTCACTTGAACAATGTCCAATGCAAGCAACTACTCATCTAGAAACTCTTCACGAATCTACCCATCATTTTCACATGAGATGAATCCAATAGTCGGGATAGATGAATCAACTATTTAGTTCTCGGTTCCCTTTCGATCTCTTACTTCCAGATCAAACTCTTAGAGCAATAAGATCTACCTAATAATCGTAGGTTTGGCATCCTTCTTATTGAAAAAGTACCGAATGGTTGCATGGTAAGTATACATTATTACCTTGGTCGCCACCAGATATGATCTGAATTTATCAAATGCAAAAACCAATGCTAACATCTCTTTCTCTGTCACTGTGGAGTTTGATTGGTCTACATCAAATCTTGTACTTGCATAGTATATGGAGTGGAATACCTTGTCCTTTCTCTACCCAAGCACTTCTCCAACTGCTATGTCACTAGCATAACACGTCAGCTCGAATGGGAGCTCCCAATTTAGATAAATCAAAATATGAGCTTTAATCAAATTATGCTTCAGCATCTCAAAAGCTTGCAAGCATTTGTCATCAAACACAAATCTCATCTATATCTATAATAAGTTGCATTTAGGTCTTGCAGTTTTAGAGAAGTTCTTGATGAACCTTTTGTAAAAGCCAGCATGTCCAAGAAAGCTTCTTATTCCTTTCACTGATATAGGTGGGGGTAACTTCTCAATCACTTTCACGTTCACTTTATCAACTTCTATCCCACTATTGGAGATTTTTTGTCCCAACACAATTCCTTCTCTAACCAAGAAAGTGAAAATTCTCCCAGTTCAGCACCAGATTGGTCTTTTCAAACCTAGCAAATGCTCTATCAAGATTTGTTAAACACGGTTCAAATGACTCACCAAACATTGAGAAATCATCCTGAAGACTTCACTTAAGTTTTCCACCATGTCATGGAAATTTCCATCATACATCTCTGAGATATGGATGGGGCATTGCACAAGGCAAATTGCATGCGCTTGAACGTGCCATATGGGTAAGTGAATGTTGTTTCTCTTGATCCTCCGGTGCAATGATAATCTAGTTATACCCTGAGTAACCATCAAGGAAACAGTAATACTCTTGGACAACCAACTTGTCTAACATTTGACCAATGAAAGGTACCACATAGTGGTCCTTCCTAGTGGCTTCATTGAGTTTCTTGTAATCCATGAAAATCTTCCACACAGCCATTGCTCTAGTGTGTATCAGCTCATTCTTCTCATTGGTCACAACTGTCATTCCGTACTTCTTGGGAACATATTACACTGGACTTACCCATTTGTTGTCAGATATCGGGTGTACGATCCCTGTATCTAGCCACTTAATGACCTCTTTTCGGACAACATCCTTCATAAATGGATTTAGCCTCTGCTGATATTGTGCACTTGCTTTGTATCCTTCTTCCATGTATATTTTGTGCATACACAAAGCAGGGCTAATTATATGGATGTCAAATACTTTCCATCCCAGAGTTGCTTTCCTTCTTTTCAAATTCAGCAGTGCGGCTTCCATCTATTTGTCAGATTATGTTGTAGACATAATAACTACTAAAGTTTTATCTTCACCCAAAAAGGCATAGCTGAGGTACGCTGGCAGTATTTTCAGCTCCATCTTGGGTGCTTCTTTGATGGAGGGCTTAGGTGGAGGAACTAATACCCTATTTAAAGGCTCCCAGCGATCTCCAATTGTCACTATAAGTGACACATCAAAGAACTATACAATTTCTTGTACTTCAGCATCCTTATATAAGTCATCACCCACTAACACTCGCTCTGGGGGATCCTTGGCTGCAATATACTTAGCTTATACCTCAAGATCAATTACGGTTATGGAAGACAACTCTTCATACACAGCTGGCATCTTCGAGGCTCTATACATATCAAAAACCTCTACTTTATCATGAGCTCTCACAGTAAGTTTCCCAGTTGCTACATCAATCATTATCCTCCTAGTCGCTAAGAAAGGTCTCCCTAAGATTAATGGGACCTCAGGATCAGGCTCACAATTCAACACTACAAAATTGATTGGAAAAATCAAAGATCCCACTTGTACCAACACATCATCCACAACACCCTCAAGCCTAGCCACTAATCTATCCGCCTATTGCAAAATTATGGTAGTTGGTTTAGGACTACCCAACCCCAGCTTTTTGTACAAAGAATTTGGCATCAAGTTAATATTAGCTCCTAGATCACACAGCCCTCTAGCATGAATGCTTTGCCCTATAGTTATTTGAACAATGAAACTGCCCTGATCTTTCAATTTAATGGGCAGCTTGTTCTGGATTTTGGAGTTGCACTCTTCAGTAAGTGCCACAGTTCATACTCTATCAACCTCCTCTTGTTCGCCACAATCTCCTTTACGTACTTTACATACCTAGGTATACCCTACAACACATCTACCAAAGGCAAGTTAATGTGAACTTGTTTCAAGAGTGAGAGAAACTTACCAAAATATTCATTCTCCTTTTGTTTCTTGAAATTCTGAGGAAATGGGAGAGTTGGTCCCACTATTGGTTGCACTTTTTAAGCTGGTGCAAGTGCTTCGTTCTCTTTGAAATCACCCTCCTTGGGTTCACTCTCCTTGTATATAGCTTCAGTGTTCTTTTCTTAGGAGCTAACTCCTCCAATTGCAAACCACTGCGTGTACTCACTAAGTTCACCTATTTAGGATTCGAGTCAGTGTTCCCAGTCAACCCTCCTTGTGGTCGTGAATTTTGGGCACTAACAAATTGCCTGAATTGTTCTCCAAGTTCTAAGTAGCCAACTAATTATTTCTCACATCCGCGGCTAACTGATCTTGATCCACCATAATTTTCTTCAACATATCCTCAATACTATATTTCTGGATTGTTGCTTTGGTTGCTCACGTTATGCATGTGGTTGGTACCCATGAGCATTGCCTTGCGGCCTATATTGAATCTGTCCTTGGACCTGATTCTAATTTCCCCCCAAGAGAAATTTGGGTGGTTTCGCCAACCTGGGTTGTACAAATTACCATAGTTTTTCTGATATCCTCCTCTTTGCGCATTACCCACAAAGTTTACCGAGTTTGGATTTGCACCACATTCTTTTGCATTTTGATCACTTTCTCCATAGATCTCACACCTAGATGGTGGTTGTTGAACTGCATTGACTTGATTTGACTGCTGCCCCAAAGCCATTTTACTAAAATGTGTGTTCGTCATATTCTGCATGGAAGAAATCTGAGCAGTCAGTGCAGTGACAACATCTACTTCCAACATCCTTGCAGTTTTATGTACTACTAGTTTCATTCCACTTCAATTCCACTCTGATTCCCTGATAAATTCATTTCAACAAGGTGAACAATTCAGCATAAGTCTTCTCCAAGGTCTGTCCACCTGCAGCTGAATAAAGTAAAATCTTAGTGTTAGGCTCCAACCCTTAAATGAAGGTATGAACTAACACCTCGTTGGATTGATGATGATGAGGGTAGCTCATCTACAATGACTTAAACCTATCCCAAGCTTGGTACAAGTTCTCTCCACCTTTCTGCCTGAAACTCAATAGATCACTCCTCAATTTGGTTGTTTCCCTGATGGAAAAAACCTAAGGAGCAACTTATGTACTAGATTGTCCCAGGTGGTGACTGAATTTGCAGGCTCTGAGTTCAATCATCTTTTTTCTTCCCCAAGCATAGAGAAGGGGAATAATTTGAGCCTCACGTAATCTTTGTTAACTCCAACTGGAGTTTAAGTATCACCGATCTCGAGGAAGTTCTGAATATGAATTGTTGGATCCACATGAGAAAGACCACTGAACTACCCATTTGTGTGCAAAATTTGCACCATACTCTACTTCAGTTCAAGTCTCCCACCACTTCAGGTTTCTAAATGTAAGACGTCACATTGGTAGGGCGTGGGATTGCCATGTCTTTAACTTTCATCACAGCAGCCGCCATTGTTTCAGGTTCTTTCTCTATTTCCACTGTTTTTGTAACAGGAAATGGTAGTTCACCAATTACCATAATAATTGGATATTCAACTTGTCTCCAACTTCTGTGTATGAATCTTTCAGATTCTGAGAGAGGCGGCAATAATTCTTGATAATTGTCCAATTTGGAGCTTACTAAAACTTGTAACAATGAAATTCTAAGATCAAGTTTTCAACACTTGCATTTGATTTCAGAAATCACAAAAATCAAATATTTCCTAATTCTAAAGTCCCTGACAGCTGTGCCAAAAACTTTTTGCGGTTAAATTGCACATGCAAGTGTACGTGATCGTACGAGTAATAAAGTATCTCTTTGTGAGAGTCAGGTATCGTATCCACAGGGACTTATGATTAGAACTAATCAATTCTCCTAAATTGCAGTTTAATACATTTGTAATTCCAATTTTCAAGAGTATGTATCTTCTACTTCTACTTAAAACAAAATGTAAATAGTGTAATTCAGTTTCTAATATTTCAAAAAATGACTCGGTAAAGATCCAGGGCTATAACATTTATCAAGAATCATGCAACCAATATCATTTAAATGGGTAATTACTAACTATCGAATCAATGAATCACAAGGTTATATTTATGATTATGGTCTCTTGACCTCTAATCGCCTATGATAATTAACACTCTAATTACATCGTTGAGCGGGGATAGAGTGATTAATTACCGAGCATTAAGTTATCTTTTTGTATGGTGACCCAAGCGAGGTTTAGAGGTATATCTCTATCCTAGAAACTAATCAACCCTAGATATATAGAGTTTAACAATCTCCCTGTGTTCTATCCTTTTATTCCTCTCTGGAGTACAATACGGATAATGGATTTATATCTATGGTGATCAAGCATGAAATACATAAACAAGAACAAAGGATAGATCATATGATAGTAATAATAACCCAATAATAAATTCAAAAGATTACATCATATAGCCTCAACCCTAGAACTAGGGTATTTAGCTACTCATAGTCTAAAAATCAATCATTCGATGGTCATGAATCATCAAAATGATTGAAAGGAAAAGAGATTTAGAAGTAACCCTAAAACTTCATAAAAATGTCTCAATGTCGTCATTCTTCAAAGCCCAGACAAGGATGCTTTAATAAAATAAAATAAAATCCTATTTATACTAAAAGTCGAAACTACCACTTCTGGGACTCAGGCACGCGATGCACAACGCCTTCCAAATTCTCGTCCAAGAGTTTTTCTTCTTCTGTGTGATGTGGAGGCATCACGAGGTGTTCTTCCTCGATTTAATTTTGTGACTTAATTCTAAATCCCTCTATGCGACGAGGGGCCATCACGAAAATGCCTTGGAGCATTTTCTTCAACTTCTCCTTGCTCTCTTTTGACTCGAATCTTCAGATTGCTTCCTTTGTCCCTTTTTGTGCACGTTACTGCATTAAAATTTCCTACTCAACTAATCATGTTGGTTAACTCATAATACACAAATCACTTGAAAAGACGCTAAGTACATATACATTTGAGTTCAAACTAAACTTAAATACGGGGATTATTAGCATTCTAGGCATATAAATATGCCTAATATGAAAAACCCTAGAAAATATAGAAAAATCTCCTAAAATGTTGTGCTCCACTCCGCATGTTCCTTCGCCTATATTAAGCATAACCACTCCGCGTCGCAGTTCCATTACGGACTCCTTTGTTTATGGAATTTTTTTTTGCATGGACGAATTAGCTCCGTGACGCAAAGGTTCTCCCTCGTAATGCATTTTCCAGCTTCTTTGCTCATTTTCTCCGCAACTTTGTCTTCAATTTTCTGACCTTTGTATAGGTGTACTATTTTGGCTTGTTTTCTTTGATCTTCTCCCTGAAAAACATCTAATCATATTGGTTAGAAGAAGCGGCATCAAAAGACTCTCAAAACTAAACTTCTAAACTGGAAATGCTATCAAACTTAGCAATATATATGGGATAAATTGGTTATTGGGTGCATAAATACGCCCGGATAAATTGGTTATTGGGTGCATAAATACTCCCAAGATAACCTATGCAACCTGGATTGCTAAGTAGAAGAGTAATAATTAATGTAACAAGAGTGACAAAGAGGATTGATGTTGTTACTAGTGATATTGGCTACACACCAAGATATTGATTCAAATGGAAGGGGAAAAAACTATTACCAGAAGCAACCTTGAAAGAATGAGGATTGAAAAATTAAGAAAATATGTGACAAAGAAAAACCAGTTCATCAAGTAGGGAGACATGTGACATGTGCCTCCAGAATTCCATCTTGTTTGCACAAAATAGTGATTAGTCTCCCAAAAGCATGCCTTCTACCTCAATGAACTCTGGCCTTGTGCATGGACAATTTTAGCACCGCTCCTACATTGATAGGTAGGTCCTTCATCAGCGCATAGACTAAGCAAACTCGGTCTCTCATCCTATTGGTTAAATGAAACCCAGGTATCAAGCAATTCATGACAATTTTTAACCACACTAGGTCTTCCTAATTCAAATGAGCATAAGGATAGGATTGTTGATAGCCACGATGCCCATGTCGAATCCACTTTACAGTGGATTGTGCCCCACAAAAAGCATATCAAATTTGTTGATTAGGAGGACTAAAATTGATCCTTTAGAGAACATCAGAAGGGGCATCTAAAGTCCCCAATATTCGATTTATCGTTGAAGGTGTTAGATGCACCTCCACTCCCCGCACTGTCACAAAGTGAGACCAGGCATTGGGCTTCCATTTTGCATAGAATTCTCGCACCATACTAACATTGCACTCTGATGGATCCTGAAAGATGAAACATATATGCAGCTCTTATAGGAGACACATAATGTGTGGGAACTCCCTCTCTAAATTGACATCCTCAATCACAACATCGGAGAAATATTTGGCTTCTGCCTATGATTTATACCACTTCTTGCCCTCTGACGTGATTGCCTTGTCCCCATAACGTTGAGTGTGTCCTCTTGGGACTGCGGGTGCCATTGGAATAGTGATGACCGTCCTGACTCTTTTACCGCTGCTAGACGCTAGCATTTTGCCCGACCTTTGTGCTAAACATGTTAACCTGCAATTAGACATAATTCATATCATTTATTGATATTCAATTATGGAGGAAAATCCCACACTTACTCTCGATCACAACTTCACAAACAATACGATACTCAGACTTCCCAATATCATTTACAGCAAATGATTCACACAATTCACCCCATCTGAAACATCCAAATCCAAACAATTTAAGTTCTACTCAAGACTTCAAACCAACACACAATTTCACTATTTCAAGCACTTCCCTCCTTACGAATTTGTTACTCAAGAATTCACAACCCCCCCCCCCCCCCCAATTATTAATTGCCCACAAAAAATTCTCCTTGTTATTAGCATCCCAGTGAGACCCAACAGATTTTTCAAGCAACCACAACAACAAAAAAGTAGAAAATCTCCAATAATCAACAATTTAGACAAACCACAAGCCATAAAAATTATCCCTAACTTTCGTGAATCATCCCAAAAAAAAGGAAATAAAAGAGTAGGACACATACTTTGCATATTTAGACCCACAAAAAGTGATGTACTTGGGGAGAAATGTTCACTTCGCGACACAGATTTGTTCTTAAAAAAGGGTTAAGGTTGAAGGGGAGAGGGAAAAAATGACTTATAGGGGAAAATGGAGTTAAAGGGACACATTTGGGAATAGGGGTCAGGTTTTTACCCAATTAGCCGGGTTGTAACGACCTGTTTAGTCGTTTTAAGCAGCAGATTTTATTTCTGGAAAACTGGCTGAGACAACGGACCCCACGACGGACCGTCATGGGCACGACGGACCGTCGAGGGGGGTCCCGTTCCAAAACACTTAGAAATTCTGAAATTGAGTACTGAAAATCAACTCTCTGAACTTCGTGACGGAATGGCAGGATGGACCGTCACAGGCGTGACGGACCGTCACAGACTCTTTGGTGGAAATTGAGTCTCTGAACCTTGTGACGACCTCCAGGACGGACCGTCGCAGGCACGACGGGCCGTCACAGGCTGCGCAATCCCAGGCTGGGTCGGATTTCTGTTAAATTATTTAAGGGGCATTTTGGACTATTTCCTGCTTTAATTATAAAGTGGTGGGTTAATGTTAATAAGTCTAATTACTTGGGGGTTAACAGAGGTAACCTTAAGTTAATTATGGGTTATTAGTGCCATCTTTTATACTTAATTATATGATTATTAGGGTAAAAGAAAGAGGGTTTGAATAAGAAAAATAGAAAGAACAAAGAGAGGCAGAAAAAAAAAGAGAAACGAACGAAGAGACAACAAGAATTTGAGGAATTTGCTTGCTTGATCACGAATCTTCGGTGGAGGTAGGTTATGGTTTTTACGCTAATCGTAGTAAACTCTTAATAGCGAATGATATGTGTTGGGTAGTATTATAAAGTCTTCTATATGCTTAATTGTGTGTATGCATGATGTGATTTTATATATATGATTGTGATGAAACAAGCATGATGAAGCTATTGAATCCCAAATCTTGATAAAAACCTAATCTCTTGATAAAAGAAGGCTTGATGAACTAAAGTAATGAGATGACGATGCCTTGGTATAAAAAGAAGGCTTGATGAATTAATAGAATGAGATTAGTGGGGCGGGTGTCACGAACCGACACGTAGAATTAGTGGGACAGGTGTCACGAACCGACACGTAGATTTAGAGGATCAGGTGTCATGAACCAACACGTAGATTTAGGGGATCGGGTGTCACGAACCGACACGTAGATTTAGGGGATCGGGTGTCACAAACCGACACGTAGATTTAGGGGATCGGAGTGTCACGTTCCGACACATAGTAGTAGGGGATCGGAGTGTCACGTACCGACACAAGAGGAATAAAGACTAACGAGGGATTGGAGTGTCACGTACCGACACAAGAGAAATATAGATAATGAATCTTGAAAGATACTAATATACTCAATCTAAAGAACATGTTTCCCAAAAGAGTATGGTGTGGAGGCTTGAGTCCTCATAGATATGATCGGTGATATTATAAATGATGTTTATACTTGTTGCTATCACCTGTTAAGAATATTAGTTGATTTTATGATGTTATCTGAGATATATTGCTTTCTATTTTGAGTTGGCCGATGATACCTACTCAGTACTTGTGTTTGTAGTGACCCCCTACTTTTATGTTTTCTCTTCTTGTTTATTTGTGGAGTGCAGCAAACGTGCCGTCATCTTCGACTCAACAGTAACTCTAGCCAGTCTTCATTACTCCGGATATCAGGGTGAGCTAATGCTTCTAGCTTGGACTGGATCTTCTTCCTCATGTCTTGATGCCTTGAAGTTCCGGCATGGACTAGCTTTGTTTTTTTTAGCTTTCTAGAATACTCTTAGTTTAGTAATTTGATCATAGATGTTCTTGTGGTGATGACTTCCAGATTTTGGGGATAATAATAGATGTTGAATTTTAGAAGTTATTAAATTGGTTTTTATTAATGAGTTTAAGTCTTTCGCATTACTTTCTGTTGATATTACATTGAATGTTAGGTTTAGATTGGTTGGTTCGCTCACATAGAAGGATAAGTATGGGTGCCAGTCGCGATCCGATTTGGGTCGTGACAACTTGGTATCAGAGCATTAGGTTCGTTGGTCTCATCACACAAGAACAGGTCTAGTAGAGTCTTAAGGAACGGTAGGGGGACGCCTTTACTTTTCTTTGAGAGGCTATAAGACTTTAGGAAAACTTCATTCTTTCTTTCTTCTGTCGTGCTATTACTTGGATCCAATTGGTATCTAGGTGATACAAATTGGTATCTGACCATCTTCACTCTGTTTCGCAGATGGTTAGAACTAAAGCAACAACGACTACGCCAACACCAACATCGGCAAGACAAGAAGCGTCTGAGCCAGCCACTGGGGCTGTAGCTCAGAGAGAAGTAGCGACAAGAGGCCGTGGAAGAGGCCGTGGGAGGACGTCCTCTAGAGGAAGAGGACGAGCACCTAGCCCATCTGGTGCTAGGGCGGTGACTCCTCCACCGACTGAGGAAGTAGTAAGAGAAGGGGGGGATGGGGAGAATGAACAAGTGCAGAATGAGGAATTGCCACCCCAACCTACCCCAGAAATGATCAATCAGGTTCTTGCTTATCTTAGCGGGTTATCTGATCAAGGTCAAACACCTCCAGTGTTTTCTGCACCAGCACCTCAGGTTCCGGAGGTACAACATGCGGCTACTATGTCTCCCCGCATGGATGCCTCATTGGAAATAGGCACGTTTCCTCGACTGACCACAGGGCCTATAATGACAAATGATCAACATGAACTTTTCAGTAAGTTCTTGAAATTGAAACCTCCAGTCTTCAAGGGTGCTGAATCTGAGGATGCTTATGATTTTCTGGTTGACTGTCATGAGCTACTACACAAGATAGGTATAGTAGAACGATTTGGTGTTGAGTTTGTAACTTATCAGTTTCAAGGGAACGCCAAAATGTGGTGGCGGTCACATGTTGAGTGTCAACCAACAGAGGCACCACCTATGACTTGGGCATCATTCTCTAGCTTGTTTATGGAGAAGTATATCCCCCGTACTTTGAGGGATAGGAAAAGGGATGAGTTTTTGAGCCTAGAGCAAGGTAGGATGTCGGTTACTGCATATGAGGCTAAATTTCGTGCATTATCCCGTACGCCACCCAACTATGTTTCAGTCCACAAGAGCGGATTCGCCGTTTTGTGAAGGGGTTGAGATCAGAGTTGCGAATTTCAGCCTTACAGGTAGCGGCCACAGCGAAATCTTTTCAAGAAGTGGTAGACTTCGTGATAGAGGTAGAGGGAGTGAAGCCAGATGACTTCACCATGGCATCGACATCTAAAAGGTTTCGTAAAGGAGGTGAGTTTAATGGTTCTTACTCCAGAGGACAGGGTTCAGGAGGTTACTCAGTCCGACCAATTCAGTCTTCACTACAGACTGTAGTTGGGGGTCCACCTCAGACCGGTCAACACTTCTCTGCGAGACCTATGCCCGACTCCAGAGAGTGTTATGGATGTGGGGAGACTGTACATATTAGAAGGAATTGTCCAAAACAGAGTTATAGACCCCCAATAGCTAGAGGTAGAGGTGGTCATGGTAGAGGCCGTTATTCTGGAGGACGTGGTGGTCGAGGTAATGGTGGTCACCAAAACGGCCAGGGTGATGGGCAAACTGGAGCCACTACATCACAACATTGTAGGGGCAACGGACAAACAAACGAAAGGGCCCATTGTTATGCTTTCCCTGGGAGATCGAAGGCGGAGACATTTGACGCTGTCATCACAGGTAATCTTCTGGTTTGTGATTGCATGGCTTCCGTATTGTTTGATCCTGGATCCACATTTTCTTATGTATCTTCCTCATTTGCTAATGGTCTAAATTTACATTGTGAATTACTTGATATGCCTATTCCTGTTTCTACTCCGGTGGGTGAGTCTGTGGTAGTTGAAAAGGTATATAGGTCTTGTTTGGTAAACTTTGTGGGGAGCAACACTTATGTAGATTTGGTTATCTTAGAAATGGTTGATTTTGATGTAATTCTGGGTATGACTTGGCTTTCTCCGCAATTTGCGATCTTGGATTGTAATGCTAAAACGGTAACGTTAGCCAAGCCTGGGACAGATCCGTTAGTGTGGGAGGGTGACTACACTTCCAATCCGGTGCGTATCATCTCCTTTCTTCGTGCTAAGAAATCTTGGTAATGTCCTTTGGACTAACGAATGCCCCTGCTGCTTTCATGAGCTTGATGAACGGGATTTTTAAGCCATATCTGGATCTCTTTGTGATCGTATTTATTGATGATATACTGATATACTCCAAGAGTAAGAAGGAACATGAGGAGAATTTGAGAATTGTGTTGGAAATATTGAGGGAGAAAAAGCTTTATGCCAAATTCTCCAAGTGTGAGTTTTGGCTAGATTCAGTGTCCTTCTTGGGGCACGTGGTTTCCAAGGATGGAGTGATGGTGGATCCTTCTAAGATCGAAGTAGTGAAGAATTGGGTAAGACCTACTAATGTGTCAGAAATAAGAAGCTTTGTTGGTTTAGCCAGTTACTACCGTCGATTTGTCAAGGGATTTTCTTCTATTGCTTCCCAATTGACGAACTTGACTAAGCAGAATGTTCCATTTGTATGGTCTGATGAATGTGAGGAAAGCTTTCAGAAACTCAAGACCTTGCTGACTACCGCACCTATCATTACCTTGCCACTAGAGGGTAAGAACTTCATTATTTATTGTGATGCATCCTATTCTGGTTTGGGTGCAGTGCTAATGCAAGAGAAGAATGTGATTGCTTATGCTTCGAGGCAATTAAAGGTGCATGAACGTAATTATCCGACCCATGATTTAGAGTTGGCTGCGGTGGTGTTTGCATTAAAGCAATGGAGACACTATCTATATGGGGTCAAGTGTGAAGTCTATACGGATCATCGTAGTCTACAGTATGTCTTTACTCAGAGAGATTTGAATTTGAGACAGAGGAGGTGGATGGAACTACTGAAGGATTATGATGTTACTATCTTGTATCATCCGGGAAAGGCTAATGTTGTAGCAGATGCTTTAAGTAGAAAAGCAGGGAGCATGGGTAGTTTAGCCCACTTACAAGTTTCTAGACGCCCATTGGCTAGGGAGGTTCAGACTCTGGCTAATGACTTTATGAGGTTAGAAGTAAATGAGAAGGGAGGATTTTTAGCTTGTGTGGAGGCAAGATCTTCCTTCCTTGACAAGATTAAGGGAAAGCAGTTTAATGATGAAAAATTGATCCGGATCCGAGATAAAGTGTTGCAAGGAGAGGCTAAAGAAGCGACAATCGATGAGGAAGGTGTTTTGAGGATTAAGGGAAGGGTATGTCTACCCCGCGTTGATGATTTGATCCACACTATTCTTATAGAGGCTCATAGTTCCGGATATTCTATACACCCTGGTGCAACCAAGATGTACCGTGACCTAAGGCAACACTTTTGGTGGAGTAAAATGAAGCGTGATATTGTGGATTTTATTGCCAAATGTCCAAACTGTCAACAAGTAAAGTATGAACACCAAAGGCGCCCGGAGGAACACTTCAGAGAATGCCCATTCCGGAATGGAAATGGGAGAGAATCGCAATGGACTTCGTGGTTGGTCTTCCAAAGACGATGGGTAAGTACGACTCTATTTGGGTGATTGTTGATAGGTTAACTAAGTCTGCTCATTTTATTCCGGTTAAGGTGACTTACAATGCCGAGAAGTTAGCCAAGATCTATATCTCAGAAATCGTTCGATTGCATGGGGTTCCACTATCCATCATATCAGATAGAGGTACGCAATTTACTTCTAAGTTTTGGAAAACATTGCATGCGGAATTGGGTACTAGGTTGGACCTTAGTACCGCGTTCCATCCTCAGACCGATGGTCAGTCTGAGCGAACGATTCAAGTGTTGGAGGATATGCTTCGTGCGTGTGTGATAGAATTTGGTGGCCATTGGGATAACTTCTTACCCTTAGCGGAGTTTTCATACAATAATAGCTATCACTCAAGTATTGATATGGCTCCATTTGAAGCATTGTATGGTAGGAGATGTAGGTCTCCCATTGGTTGGTTTGATGCATTTGAGGTTAGACCTTGGGGCACTGACCTTTTGAGGGATTCATTAGAGAAGGTGAAATCTATTCAAGAAAAGCTTTTAGCGGCTCAAAGTAGGCAAAAGGAATATGCAGATCGAAAGGTTAGAGACTTGGAGTTTATGGAAGGTGAGCAAGTTTTGCTGAAAGTTTTGCCCATGAAAGGGGTGATGCGGTTTGGTAAAAGAGGTAAGCTTAGTCCAAGGTATATTGGTCCATTTGAAGTTCTGAAGTGAGTAGGGGAGGTGGCTTATGAACTAGCCTTGCCTCCAGCACTCTCAGGAGTGCACCCGGTATTTCACGTGTCAATGTTCAAAAGGTATCATGGGGATGGAAACTACATCATTCGTTGGGATTCAGTTTTGCTTGATGAGTATTTGTCTTATAAGGAGGAGCCTGTCGCTATTTTAGATAGAGAAGTTCGCAAGTTGAGGTCAAGGGAGATTGCATCCATCAAGGTGCAATGGAAGAATCGACCGGTTGAAGAAGCCACTTGGGAGAAGGAGGCAGATATGCAAGAAAGATACCCACATCTGTTTAAAGATTCAGGTACTCCTTCTCACCCTTGTTTTTCTTCTTGTGATCGTTCGAGGACGAACGATGGGTAAATTGGTATTTATTGTAACGACCTGTTTAGTCGTTTTGAGCAGCAGATTTTATTTTTGGAAAACTAGCTGAGACAACGGACCCCACGACGGACCGTCATGGGCACGACGGACCGTCGAGGGGGGATCCCGTTCCAAAATACTTAAAAATTCTGAAATTGGGTACTGAAAATCGACTCTCTGAACTTCGTGACGGAATGGCAGGACGGACCGTCACAGGCGTGACGGACCGTCACAGACTCTTTGGTGGAAATTGAGTCTCTGAACCTTGTGACGACCTGCAGGACGGACCGTCGCAGGCACGACGGGCTGTCACAGGCTGCGCAATCCCAGGCTGGGTCGGATTTCTGTTAAATTATTTAAAGGGCGTTTTGGACTATTTCCTGCTTTAATTATAAAGTGGTGGGTTAATGTTAATAAGTCTAATTACTTGGGGGTTAAAAGAGGTAACCTTAAGTTAATTAGTGGGTTATTAGTGCCATCTTTTATACTTAATTATATGATTATTAGGGTAAAAGAAAGAGGGTTTGAATAAGAAAAATAGAAAGAACAAAGAGAGACAGAAAAAGAGAGAGAAACGAACGAAGAGACAACAAGAATTTGAGGAATTTGCTTGCTTGATCACGAATCTTCGGTGGAGGTAGGTTATGGTTTTTACGCTACTCGTAGTAAACTCTTAATAGCGAATGATATGTGTTGGGTAGTATTATAAAGTCTTCTCTATGCTTAATTGTGTGTATGCATGATGTGATTTTATATATATGATTGTGATGAAACAAGCATGATGAAGCTATTGAATCCCAAATCTTGATAAAAACCTAATCTCTTGATAAAAGAAGGCTTGATGAACTAAAGTAATGAGATGATGATGCCTTGGTATAAAAAGAAGGCTTGACGAATTAATAGAATGAGATTAGTGGGGCGGGTGTCACGAACCGACACGTAGAATTAGTGGGACGGGTGTCACGAACCGACACGTAGATTTAGGGGATCGGGTGTCACGAACCGACACGTAGATTTAGGGGATCGGGTGTCACGAACCGACACGTAGATTTAGGGGATCGGGTGTCACGAACCGACACGTAGATTTAGGGGATCGGAGTGTCACGTTCCGACACATAGTAGTAGGGGATCGGAGTGTCACGTACCGACACAAGAGGAATAAAGACTAACGAGGGATCGGAGTGTCACGTACCGAACAAGAGAAATATAGATAATGAATCTTGAAAGATGCTAATATACTCAATCTAAAGAACATGTTTCCCAAAAGAGTATGGTTTGGAGGCTTGAGTCCTCATAGATATGATCGGTGATATTATAAATGATGTTTATACTTGTTGCTATCACCTGTTAAGAATATTAGTTGATTTTATGATGTTATCTGAGATATATTGCTTTCTATTTGAGTTGGCCGATGATACCTACTCAGTACTTGTGTTTGTACTGACCCCCTACTTTTATGTTTTCTTCTTGTTTATTTGTGGAGTGCAGCAAACGTGCCGTCATCTTCGACTCAACAGTAACTCTATCCAGTCTTCATTACTCCGGATATCAGGGTGAGCTAATGCTTCTAGCTTGGACTGGATCTTCTTCCTCATGTCTTGATGCCTTGAAGTTTCGGCATGGACTAGCTTTTGTTATTTTAGCTTTCTAGAATACTCTTAGTTTAGTAATTTGATCATAGATGTTCTTGTGGTGATGACTTCCAGATTTTGGGGATAATAATAGATGTTGAATTTTAGAAGTTATTAAATTGGTTTTTATTAATGAGTTTAAGTCTTACGCATTACTTTCTGTTGATATTACATTGAAATGTTAAGGTTTAGATTGGTTGGTTCGCTCACATAGAAGGATAAGTGTGGGTGCCAGTCGCGATCCGATTTGGGTCGTGACACGGGTAAAATCTGAATTTTTAAATAAAATATTCTAAAATACTTACCAGGTCCGCAACATGGAGCGGTCGCGGATATGACTTGTACTTTTTGGCTTGGAAACATGTAGGAAGTAACGAAATGGGGGAACAATTCTGCGATGCGGAAAGGTCGCGAACTCCCCAAGAAATTAAGCCCTACTATTTTAATTCCAAATGAACTACATCCGCCACACGATCCCAATGGACTTACCTTCAAACTTTTTACCTTTTTCCACTCTAGCGTCCACTACATTGTATAAGTAGGTCCGCGAAGCGCTCCTGTCGCGGACTCCACTGGTTTCCTCGCCCATGATTTTCCTTCTTTTTTTTTAAAATTACAAATCACAAATTTAAGGGAAAGAAAATAACCTCTAACTAAAATTAAGCTAATCTAACCTTTTTAAAAAAATACAATGCAAAAATTTTGAAATCACAAAGTCTCGTGTTGCCTCTCGAGTTGTGCCTGATTTAATGTCATGGCACGACTCAGCTCCACCTCAGTCATTTCTCAACTCCAGGCTTTCTTCTTCTAAATCAAACTCTTGTCCAAAATAATACTATACCCTTTGTCCGTTCACAATTATGAATGTGAATTTCTTTCCTTCGTTCCATGGCTCTACCGTGTCGTGGTTGGTCATGCGTACCACCCCAAATGGTCCACTCCATTTTGATTTTAACTTACCCGGAAACAACCTCAACCTGAGTTGAATAATAATACGTTTTTCCCAGGCTCAAAAAGTTGACAAACAATATGCATATCATGCCATCGTTTGGTCTTCACCTTATAGAGCTTGACATTTTCATTGGCATGGAGACAGAATTCTTCCAATTCATGTAATTTACCCATCATTTTTCTTCTGGCTAGTTGCGGGTCCAGGTTCAACTTCTTCACTACCCAGTAAGCCTAATGTTCCAATTCAAGTGAAGGTAACACCTTTGCAAAACACTACATGATAGGGAGAGGTCCCTATTTGTGTCTTATAAGTGGTCCTATACGCCCATAATGCATCATCAAGATTCATTTCCCAATCTTTCCTTTGGGCATTCACTGCTTTTTGTAGAATCTGCTTCACTTCCCGATTTGACACTTCTACCTGACCACTGGGTTGAGGGTGGTATGTTGTGGCCATTTTATGCCTGACTCCATATATAGCTAAGATATTATTCACCAATTGAATTATGAAGTGCGTCCCTCCATCACTAAATATTGCTATAGTGGTTTCAAACCGAGTTAAGATGTGCTTTAGAAACTTCAACACCACATTAGAATCATTGGTCGGTAATGACACTGCCTCAACCCACTTTAACACATAGTCCACAACCACAAGTATGTACTAATTTCCATTCAATGGAGGAAATGTCCCCATGAAGTCGATCCCCCAAACATCAAATATTTCAAACCTCTAATATGTTGTACAAAGGCATCTCATGTCGTCTGGAAATAGACCCCATCCTTTGACATTGATCGAAACTCTTCACATTAACATGCATCGTATGTAAAAAAAAAAAAGTAGGCCAGAAAAACCCCAATTAGAGCACCATATGCGCAGTGCGCTCACTCCATGATGACCCTCATATGTAGACAAGTGGCAACTATCCATCACTTGTTTCATCTCAGACTCAGGTACACACCTACTCATCATTTTGTCCTGACCTTGTTTGAGAGATAAGGCTCATCCCATTTGTAGAATCGAGCATCATAAATCAACCTCTTCTTTTGATGTGTAGTTCACCGGGTAGAAACAATTTGTTAACCAAATAATTAATGGTGTCGCATACCATGGTAATTCGGTCACCTCTAGAACCAATAGTTATTCATAAGGGAATTCCTCCCTAATTTGACCTTGCTCTCCCACATGTGACAAACTCTCCAATCTTGATAGGTGGTCTGCAATCTGTTTTTCAGAACCTCTTCAGTCCTCGATCTCGATGTCAAACTTTTGCAGCAATAGAACCTACCTGATTAACCGAGACTTTGCATCCTTCTTGTTGAACAAGTACCTGATAGTTGCATGGTCAGTACAAATAACAAGTTTAGTACCTACTAGGTAAAATATAAACTTGTTTAAAGCATAAACCAAGGCTAGCATTTATTTTTCAGTCACTGTGTAGTTGATTTGGGCCGCATCCAGTGTTCTACTTGCGTAATATATGGAGTACACCTTCTCTTTCCTTTGCCACAAAACTGCTCCCACAGCCACATCACTTGCATCACACATCAGCTCAAAAGGAAGCTCCCAATTTGTAGAAGTTAAAAATGGAGCTTTTATCGCTTCTTCTTCAAAGCTTCAAAAGCTTGCATACATTTATCATAGAATGAAAAATTTATCTCCTTCTCTAGGAAAGTGAACATGGGTCTTGCATTCTTAGAGAAATCCTTGATGAATCTTCTATAGAAATCAGTATGACCCAAAAAATTCCGCACCCCTTTAACAAAAATTGGAGGAGGAATATTTTAAATTACTTCCACTTGGGCACGATCAACTTCCAGCCCTCTCTTTGACACCTTATATCCAAACACAATCCCCTCCTTCACTAGAAAATGACATTTTTCCCAGTTTAGGACAAGATTAGTTTCTTCGCATCTAGTCAGCACACTGTCTAAATTCTCCAAGCACCGGTCAGAAGACTCCCCACAGACTAGAAGTCATCCAATATCTCCACAAAATCTTCAACCATGTCATGAAAGATAGTCATCATGCATCTTCGGCAGCTGAAGCATTGCATAGCCCAAACAGCATTCTCTTGAAAGCATATGTCCCATACGGGCAACTGAATGTGGTTTTATCCTGGTCCTCTCGTGCAATCATAATTTGGTTGTATCCTGAATATCCATCTAGAAAATGATAGTATTCCTGCACATCCAACCTATCCAGCATCTGATCAATAAAAGGAACTGGGTAATTATCCTTTCTGGTTGCTTCATTCAATTTTTTGTAATCCATGCATATTTGCCATCATGTCACTGTCTTAGTTGGAATCAACTCATTTTTTTCATTGGTGATCACCGGCATGCCTCCCTTTTTAGGAACACAGTGAACTGGGTTGACCCACTTGCTGTCTAAAACTGGGTATACAATACCAGCATCTAACCATTGAATCACCTCCTTGGGCACCACATATTTCATCACTGGGTTTAGCCTACGCTGAGGTTGCACAATTGGCTTGTAACCTTCCATCATGAATATCATGTGCATGAATAGAGCTGGGTTGATGCCATGTATATCAATCATTTGCCAACCTATCACTTTTTTTCTCTTCCTCAACATTTTCAGAAATGTCTCTATCTGAAATTCGGACAAATCAGAAGAAAGGATTACGGGTATAGATTCATTGGAACCTAAGCATGCATATTTGCGATGAGAAGGGAGAGCCTTTAACTCAAACTTTGTTGCTTCTTCAATTGACAGCTCGGGAGGTGGTCCCAGGACTCTATTTAATGGCTCCACAAACTTGCGAAGCATACTCATATTTGGGGAATTTAGAACGTTAGCCAACTCTTAGGCTTGAACATCTCCCTCAATGTCTTGCTCAATTAACACTCTCTCTAAAGGTTCTTGAGCTTCAAAATATTTTGCCTCCATTGCCTCATCAATGAATGTGATTCGACAATTCCTCATATATCGCAGGCAACTTCATTGCCTTGTAAACGTCAAATACCTCAACCTTGTCATGAACCCTCATTGTTAGTCTAACGGTCTTCACATCAATTAATGCACCTCCCATTGCTAGGAATAGGCGTCTCAAAATAATTGGGACCTTGGTATCAGGCTCAAAATCCAAAATTACAAAGTCCACAAGAAAATCAGCCACTTGAATCAAGACATCTTCAATAACGCCATTTGGCCTCGACACCAAACGATCAGCTAAATGCAACATAATGGTTGTGGGTTTGAGCCTTCCTAGTCCCTATTGAGAAACATGGAATTAGGCGTCAAATTGATACTTGCGCCCAAATCACACAAACCTCTTGCCTCAAAACATTTTCCAATTTTTATCTGCATGGTGAAACTCCCTGGATCTTTCAACTTGGTCGGAAGCCTATTCTGGATCCTAGAACTGCACTCCTCAGTGAGTGCTACTGTTGGATACCACATCTTTAACATATTTGGCATACTTAGGAATGTCCTGCAACATATAAAGCAAAGGCAAATTATCATGTACCTGCTTGAATAATTCAATGAACTTACCAAAACATTCCTCCTCCTTTTGCTTTCTGAATTTTTGTGGGTTTGGAGTAGGTGGTTTTGCTTTTGGTTCCTCATTTACCCTTTTTTCACTTGGTTTGGCTTCACCTACATATTTTCCTTTTTCTTCAACAACTTTTGCCTATGGCGTCAACTCCTCCAATGGACGACCACTCCGAGTACTCACAACATTTACATGCTTCGAGTTTGGGTCGGTATTTCATGGTAAACCCCCTTGTGGTTGGGAATTTGGGGCACTAGAAAACTGCCTAAATTTCTTCTCAAAATTCTGAGTTGCCAATTGATTGTTTTGAACATCTGCCATCAAATTATCTTGATCCGCGATGATTTATTTTAGCATGTCCTCCACACTCATATCACTTTGCTTGGTAGCCTGTTGATCACCATGGTTTTTTTATGGTACTGTTGTCCACTACTCTATGGTCTATATTGGTTCTGTCCTTGATGTTAGTTTTGATTGCCACCCCATGAAAAGTTTGGGTGGTTTTGCCAACTCAGGTTGTAAGTATTTCCATATCTCTGATGATTTTCTCCTCGCTGAGCATTACCTACAAAATGAACAAATTCTGGGTTTGCTCCACACACCTCAACACTGTGATCTACACCTCCACATACTTCACACCAAGCTTGTGTTTTATGTACCATATTAACTTGAGCTTACTGTTTTCCTAGTTACATGTTGCTAAAATAAACAGTCATCATATTCTGCATTGATGTGATCTGTGCAGACAAAGTTGTCACTGCATCCATTTCTAACATTCCAGCAGTCTTCTGTATGATAGGTTTAGCTCCTGTGCCATTCCACTCGGGGTTACCCTATGAAATTTTATTAATCAATGTAAACAGCACAGCATATTCTTCTCCAAAGGTTGTCTACATGCAATAGAATCAAGTAAAAAAAATTTGTTTGGTTCCAATCCTTCAATAAAGGTATAAAACAACTCTTCGTTAGCTTGATGGTTATGTGGAGAACTTAGCAGCAGGGACTTAAACCTATCCCAAGCTAGGTACAAGTTCTCCTCTCCTTTCTTTCGGAATCTCAATATGTCGTTTCTCCGCTTTGTTGTTTTACCGAATGGAAAAAACCTTATCAAAAACTTTCGGGCAAGATCATACCAAGTTATGGAATATGTGGGCTCAAATTTCAACCATCTTTTTGCTTACCCCAACAGACAAAAGGGGAATAATGTGAGCCTCACATAATCAAAGTTCACTCAGTTGGAGTGTATGTGTCATAGATCTCGAGGAAATTCTGAATATGCACTCATGGGTCCTCATGAGATAGACCAGTGAACTACCCGTTTGTATGCAATAGTTGCACCATGTTCTGCTTCAATTCAAACCTCCCATCAGGTGCAGGTTTTTGAATACTTGAGGTAACATTGGTAGTTTGTGGAATTTCCACATCCCTCACTTTCATTTCTGTCATCACTGTCGGTGGGTCTTGGTCCTCATTTTCTTATGAAGTCTCTAGTCTCTCACCACATGAGGAATAGGATGGGTGAGTATTCTTTTCTATCTCCGGTAATGAACAAATCTTTTTGGTTCAGATAGAGACTCTACCAAATCCTAGTCGTCTTCCGGTGCGAATACCTGACACAACCTGCGAAATGGGGATCAACACTTGTAGAAATAATTTAGACACTCAAAAATTAGATACTTGCTGACTTGAAAGTCCCCGGTAGCGGCGCAAAAAACTTGTTGCGCCCAAAAGCACCTATAGTGCACGTGGTCACTCAAGTAGTACAACAACTCTTTCGAGCCGGATTATCGAACCCAAATGACTTCAAATCAGAAAATTACAATTGTTTTACGTCTAAACTAAATTTACTCAAGTGGCAAATACTTTAGAAAATTCGTGTATCACTACTTACTACTAATTAGATACTATCAAAATTAGTTACGTTAATCAAACAGTTTCAAACAAGAGAATCTCACCATTAGGGAAAGGTAGCAAAAGACTCTCAAAACTAAACTTCGATACCGAAAATTCTCTCAAAATTAGTTATATATGGAATAAATTTGTTATTGGACGCATAAATACGCCCAAGAACAACTATGCAGCCTGGATTGCTAAGTAAAAGAGTAATAATACTGGAACAAGAGTGACAAAGAGGGTTGATGTTGTTACTAGTGATATTGGCTACACAGCAAGATATTGATTCAAATGGAAAGGGAAAAAAACTATTACCAATAGCAACCTTGAAAGAATGAGGATTGAAAAAGTTGTCCAAATCAGGTCTATAACTACGGCTTATAATCAAAGTCAAACCAGTTTAAGTAGGAAGACATGTGTCATGGAAGTAGAGTGTTCTGATTTTTTTATTGTCGATATTGATAAAAAAATTAATTGTGTATATTTTTATGTTTTTTGTTTCAATCAGACTTTGTTTTATTAGGTATTTTTAGGTATCATACTCTGTTTTTTGTTAGGTGCCAAACAAATCAAATTTCTTATTGTAGTTCAAATTGAAGAATTGATTATGTTGAAATGAAGTCCTCGTTTTGTCCAATTAATAGATTATTTTGTTACTTTCAGTATATCTTCTTCTCATTTATTTGTAGTTATTAAACATCTTTTTTAATTTTCTAAGATGATTCACAATCAGATAGACAAAGGGTGGGCCTTTTTTGAAGTGATAAAAATGCATTATATAAGTCTTATACAGTCAAATACTCGTAACTTGTAGAAGTCATAACTATTCCAACAACATAAAGCAACAAAAACCAACCTAAATATGTAAAGTGGAACAACTATTGCAATTTCGATCGCACACAACTACATCTTTCATCCTTCACATTCTTGATAATGCTCAAAAATAGAAAAAAAATCCACAACAATCAAGACGATTAGCTTCCGGTCACAATATTTGCTCTTCTTTTTTCCTTCATTACCCATTTGTTAAGGAATATTTTCCCTCAAAAACCTAATCACAAAAATATCTTGATTTCTCAAATTTAAAAGAAAATAGACCTTAGACAACTTCAAATTAACTTTTTTGGATTGAAACTTAAACTAATTCTTACCTTTTTAGCTGATTTCATTAGAGAGATACTGATTTAAAAAAAAAAAAAGCTTCAATCAACGGCTCTTTTAAAAAATTGGGAAAGATGATGTATTTAATGATGAATTAATTAATTAATAGAGAAAACAACTGAAAGATGACACTTTTAATTAATTTTTGAAAGGAAAATGATACATTCATGCGTGTCATATGTGTGTTTACAAACATAGGGAGAAAATAAGTCAAAATGGTCTATTTGCTAAGGTATTTATTACTTTTGTGGAGTAATAGGACTCCCACATAGTTAAAATGTCTTTTAAAAAATTAGAACAACTTTATATTTTTTCTCGTATATATTTGATACACTTCTAATTTAATGAAAGATGACTAAAATCAAATCTAACACTAGCTCAAATCTTATCCAAATAGCCTCAAATTAGATTCAAATCTCACTCGAGTTTAAGTTCTTTTGAAATATATCACCTAGTTGAAATGAAATTCTTTTACAAGCAATTTTCAACTTTAATGGTGATAATGAAGTTTTGCACATTTCATATGATTACTTTTAACTTCTCATAATTAATTTATTTTGTGATGTCTTCTGTGTTGTCACTTCCTATTAAGAAAGGTGAAAATTTATTATTATCGAGAATAAATCTACGGAACGTTTATTCCTTTTCTGATTTTTTCTTTTTGGTATAAATTAGGAGAAGGAATGCCTTGGGGTCGTTCGGTATAAAGTTAATAACACAAGGATTAGTAACGTAAGAATTAATAGTGCAAAATAGTAATATTAAGCTCATTTGTTATCAAGTGTTTGGTTCATTGTTTCTCAACATCTTGTGTTTGGATTAAAACTCTACAAAAGAACTTCTTTGTGATTATATTTTGAAATTATTTGGGGACCTTTTATTTCATGTAATTGGATCAAACTAGATAATTGTTGGACAATTATTTTTTATAATCTTCTAGATAGGTAGAAGAAGAACAATTTTGTTGTCATGTTTGATATTTTCTCACTTGAATTATTTGAGGGTATAATTGTCATCTTATAAATTAATCACTCATAAAACGCCAACTTTCGATTTTAAAAAATAGATCATCTACTTTTAGGACCATACTGTAAACAATAGTAAAATCAAATAAATCATCCACACTTATACATAAGAATTGCATGTTTGTAGTTTAAATATGTATGCAATTTTATGATTGTTCAAAATATAAATAATTAGAAAACCACATATATATCAACAAATAATACATTCAATTAAGATAATAAACGTCATTTTGTGATATATTTATTTTTCAATTGTAAATGTGAAACAAACACATTTCAAATATTATATTGATTTTATTTAGCAACAAACAATACTCTCTAACTAATAAATTTGTAAACTAGTCTATTTAAATAAATTTACTAGTACAAATATAAAACATAAAATCAAAAAATAAACAAAATAATTAAGAGAATTTGAGGAAAATTGTCTTTACATAGATTAATCTCATGATATAATACTCCCTACCAAACAACCACTAATTGTCTTAAATCTAATGGGCATAAATCCATCTCTGTGAAATGCACGGAGCGTCGAATGGAGAATTTGTAATGGGAAGAAATGAGAACCCATGCACCTTTTTCTCAAGTCTTCTATGTTTTGCAAACCTTTGTTGTGTTTGGTAAATAAGAAAAAGTATTTATAGATTCCTATATGAGTAATAGGTGTAAATCCCCCCACCCCCACCCCCACCCCACCCCCAAAAAAAAGAAAGGAGGGGGGTGGGGGAGAAGAAGTTTCCATTTCATTTGGAAGTATTCAAAAGGTATAGGTATACCTACAAGGACAAATTCGAAGGTGGGTTAAGCAGAAACACCCCTACCCCCAATCAAATGTGATATGGCAAAAAGATAGACATCAATAGAACATGGGAAGAGATGAAGGTGAGACGAAGCAATCTAAATCTCGTAATGGTGATATTATATGCTGAAGGGAGCTACATGTCATAAAGCAACTAGTATAGAAAGTTTGATTCAGAGTACATTTTGATTAGTGATGGGTCATACATCTTCTTCTTTACTCTCTACAAGTCCAAGGGCTTCTCCCAAATTCAAAGTGTTTCTCATGGTTCTCCTTCCAACACCTCCACTATTGCCCTTCCTCATCATTGCCGCAAATTCCCCATAATCTATTTGTCCATCCTGCAATTTCAACCACTATCAGACCAAGTCTTACTGGGTGCAGTAGAGACAGCTTAGAATAGCAGGGATGCAAAAGGATGGCCACAGAAATCTTAATTTCCAATTCAATTAACAAATGTGAATCAAGAGAACAAATGAATCTCTACACAGTTTCACAACATCACCATGCTAAACGGAATAGTCTGGATCAAACAAACATAGTAAGTAAAATACACTAGCCTTTTGTTTTTTGATTAACCCAGGACAAAGATGCGGAATGCAGTCTTTCAAAATCTTAGAATTGATCAAAACATAAATTAGAGTCTAGAACATCATCACACTTTATCAATATTACTCTATGATGCATACTTTAGAAGTAGCGAGTGAGAGGGGGAACACTGGTGAGTTAACACTCCAAGAATCACTACTAATAACAAGTTTCGAGTTCCTTCAAGAAAAGTAAACCCTTCTCATCCACCATTACAGGACTGCTTCACATGCTCATACATTTTAATAAATATCAAAAATGAAATTCTCAACTTAACATATATATATAAATAAAGAAGTCAATGTTACTTACCAAAGAAACATGCAGATGCTAACATCCTTCAGATAATGTGCCTAGCTGTTTAGATTAGTGCATCAGTTTTAAATGTAATAAGTTTTTCTAAAACTAGTGTTGGGAAAAATTTTGGTTGGTAAGATACTGCCCCCCACCCCCACCCCCCACAACCCCTCCATTCCTCTACTAAGCAACAAGAAAAAAAGGGGGAGGGCAAAGGGGAGAAAAAGAAAAGACAATATTGAGATCAAATGATTAAGTGAGTATAGATGTGGATTCCATTATGACAAGTGGGATCATGTGTGAGGTATTGGCTAATGACGAACCTTCTTTGGGCATTAGAAGTTTATAAGTATCAACATGGGATTCTTAAAACATTTGGTTGCATACAAGAGGCAAGGTACTCCTTCATTAGAAAATGAGGCAACTCCCTTGAAGGAAAAGGGGACATATGTTGGCACAGTTCAAAGTAAAGCCACTAAATTCAATTTGCAACAGACCGACTATACTTTGACCTTCTCTGAAGTAGCAGTATTTAAACTACACAAAGAAGGGCAGAGCTATAGTGCAAAAGTAGCTTGAAAAACATAGGTGAATCACCAACTCATGGACCTCAAGAAGATACTTAGTACAACTTGATGTTTCAACAAAAACGAATAAACTTGATCAAAAATGCAAAGAACTGGAGATATTTGCTGGATGCTACAGACTTACACACTTGACCCACTATTTCAATGACAAAATGTAGATTAGAAAAGTCAATCATAAGATTTAAAACCTTGATACCGAAAAATTTAAACTGAATTCTGTCACTTTCTTTACCCTAATCTTTTGAAAGATCTTTAAAAGAAAACAAAAGAGAAGCTCAAAAGAGAAAAAGTACAAAGAAAGAGAAGGTTGTAATCCGAGGCAACTAAAAATGTCAAAGGAATAAGAAAAGTTACTGGTACGCCCGTTGCTATATAGTAGAGAGATTGACATGGAAATAAGAGACAGAGGCCTCAGACAAGCAATAACTAGTCAATTAAAATTTATAAGGAAACCACAGAGAATGGTTTGATTAGATCAGTTATGAGTGTGGTGTCATCATCTGAAGGTGCGATAAGGCTCTCCAGTGCATATGGCAGTAACACTGCATACTCTCTCTAACATGAGAAAGGAACGATACTGAGGTCACTAATGGTCACTCAGGTCTTCTGATGAAAAACATAAAATAAAAGAAAGAACAAATATGTCAGATGAGGAGGAAGCATTTCCCTCTACTTCTTCTCTTTGATGGACGGTGGGGTGGTTTGTGATAGTACTAGGCATCACACAGTACTGTCCATTACAAAATTCATTTACAAAACAGTCCCTCTCTTGATTAAGAAGGAACATAACAAAAAAGAGGCAACTCCATCAAATCTAAAAGACTAAAACACATGGTATTTTTCTTTTTTTCCGATTCAATGTTTCTATGTGAAGGACTGAGAGTGTTGGCCAGTAAAAAACCCACATTAAGTAGCGGCAATGAGGATGTTTCTATGCACCACCCTCCCTAGACCCCACTTGTGGGATTTCACTAGGTATGTTGTAGTTGTTTCTATGCAAATAACACATGTCCATTGTGCCTTATACACGCACATGGACACAAAACTTGCAGATAATAGAACTTACATTATCTTGATCAATATCTTTGATCATTTCATCGAGATTAAGCTCACTTAGACCAAATTCTTTGCAAGCATGCTGAAGCTCATCAATAGTTATGTATCCACTGCCATCTTTGTCGAAGAAAGAGAACGCTGATACAAGATTCTCTTCTCTTTCAAACTTGTTTAAGTGTACAGTAGCAGCAAGAAACTCCCCATAGTCTATTGTTCCACTGTTGTCAATGTCTGCCTGACAAATACACCATGTCATGTGTGATGCCATAAACTCAAATTCACCGACAGAAGTATATAAGTGCACATATATGAGTTAGTAGGACCAGGTGGACATATTTCAGAGACACAACAGTGAATTAGTAACATGACAAGGAGAGTTCTTACTGCATCCATAAGATCCTTGATCTCAGACTCCATTAGTTCAGAACCTACTCGTCTCAAACCCTCTTTTAGTTCATCAAAGCTGATTGTTCCACTATTGTCTGTATCTATCATTTTGAATAGCTCCTTGAGACCACCAATTTCTTCTTCTGATAGCCTCTCCGCAATCACCTACTAGCAACAAGAGATGATGAGTAAAACAAAAACTAAATATTCCGTCAGTTTCATTTTATATGGCAGTCTTTCTTATTTACCCTATTTCGAAAAAGTTCTATATTTTCCAAAATTTTGACTCGTTTAACTTAAAATTTCACCCTTAATGACATGCTCTTACAGTCATAGAAATGTCATGTCTTATTTAAGACTACAAGCTTTACAGATATTTTTGGAATATCTCAAAAGTCTTGCTTAAACTCGTGTTGAGTCAAACACCAGTTACAAAATGAACGTAGAGAGTAACAATTTTCAATTAGAGACGAAATTAGAATGGATGATGACTACAATTTCAGTTATCCACATACAATTCCCACAAATTTTTTTGGGAAAAGTAAAAATATATACCTATGACCATAATGTTTGATTTGTTTAATACTATCCTTTGATGAGCACTCAGGGCCGACACTGTTACCATTTGTCTCAAATATACCTCTTCCACTAACAGGTTTCAATCATATTGTAAATTGGTCACCATGTACAGGTATATTCCGACATTTATTATTGCTCAAGGGTATATTTGAACCTTTTTAATTGTTCAGGGGCATACTTCAATATATTGCCGATGACATACTTAAACCAATTTAATAGTTCTTTGGTAAATTTGGATCTTTTGTTTGTTTAGGTGGCTCCGCAGCGCCAAATGTCAAAGCCAAGCTGGACAGATGTTAGAGGTAGGGGAAAATACGGGACGAAATAAATAAGGCAAGACTTTCATGGACCAAAAAGTAAACAGAAGGAAAAAAAAATATGACGAGTCAGCTATTCTCTGTTTTGAATTTTCTTTCAGTATATTAGAATTTATTTACATAACTTTCAGGATTAGATTGAATGACTGTACAGTAGGATATAATCTCTCAACAAGAGCGGAACAAGGTTCAGAAAATTAGAAAGCAAGAATGACCAAGCAAATGCAACTAAGCTAAAAGGGAAAATAAAAATCATACCACTAATAAATTTATCTGTTGGCAATTATGGCATCTAACTTAAGATGAAATGAAGAGTAGGGCCAGCAACTTTTATACAAAACTAGGTTAGAAGTCTATGACAAACTACTACAAGTATTGCAGGAACCAAAGGTGATATCTCTGATTATATAATGAAATTTCAAAAGGTTAGGATCACCGATCACGATATCCAAATGTTAGGCAAGTGATTCTGTCAATGGATGAACAAATACCGGCATAAATTCCAAATACTTAATGGCCATTAACTCTGCCAGTAAAGTGCTAGACGTATTTCCTTTATATAATACTGGCATGTTATAAGCTGAAGGTATGTGTCAACTTCATAAAAAGGATGGACCAAATCTATTTTAGACAGTCTATGTTTGCAAAATGATCAATGGGAAAATTAATTTTTGTGTTCCCCTAATCCACTTAAGCTATCAACACCAGCACAATACTGCATATTAGTCTATCAATGCCGATACTCATGTAGGTGTCAGAAAGATCATCATTAATTGAGAATTCAAGTAACACAAAAGACAAGTACATCAAAGATGAGAATGGAGAAATATTGATAGAAGAGGCTCACATTAGATGGAGATCGCAAACGTATTTACATAAGCTCTTGAATGAGGAGAGGGACAGAGATACTTTGCAGAGCGGGAGTTATAGCATTCCGAGAGTCGTAGGATTTTGGCTATTGTAGGTGCATAAAGTCTGCAGAGGTCAAGGGGGACAATAGTAGAATAAGGAGGGGCAGACCGACTGGGCCCGACGAGATCATAGTGAAATTTTGGAAGAATGCAGGCCGCAGGCGAGTAGGTATGGGGTAGCTTACTGGGTGTTTAGTGTCATTTTTAGGATGGCTAGAATGTCATAGGAATAGAGATGGAGCACAATTTGTGTTGTATAAAACAAGTGTACTACTCAAAATTGTAATAACTATAAGGGTATAAAACTAAGCCACATCATGAAAGTTTGAGAGAGGATGGTCGAGATAATGAGGAGGAGACTGTCTATTTCCGAGAACAACTTTGGATTCTGTTAGTTTAGCTGCAACTAACAGCCTAAACAAATAGGGTTCTTTCAAAAACTGCGCAAGAAAAAGTGTGGAATATGTAAACCAACACAAGTATTTTAGCGTGGAAAACTTCCCAAAGTCTTCACTTATCTCGACCAACTAAAGATTACAACCACTGTTGTACCTAAGGAACTATTCCCAACAGTCCCTACCTCAACCCTCTTCTATACTTTTCTTCAATGACTCTATCCAGTCAATAAATTTTCTTTGCGACACAAAACAACACCTACTACAATCAACTAAGAGTGTAATCAAGATCTTGTCTCGGAACCGCACAAAAAACTATATTACAACCCAAGAACAGTATAGTTATATCTTGATGGGACCAGGTTCTTTTGTTATAGCAGTTTCTTCTTGGAGACACATTGTGTAGAACTCTTCCCACTCTGAGGACATCGAGGTATCTCAACAAATTCATGTCGGGACACTCGACTAAAGGTGTTATTCACCTTATAAGGAGATTGTTGGAGCGGTATAGGAATAGGAAGACAGACTTAAACATGGTGTTCATTGACCAAGAAAAGGTGTATGATAAAGTTTCTAGGGAGGTTCTATAGAGATGTTTGAAGTCTAAAGGTGTACCTGTTGCTTACATTAGGGCAACTAAGAACATGTATGATGGAGTCAAGATCTGGAAAGAACAGATAGAGGTGACTTAGAAAACTCTCCAATTATGATGGGATTGCACCAAGGATCAACCCTTAGTCTGTTTCTGTTTTCCTTAGTGATGGGCGAAATGACTCAACATATTCAAGGGGAGATGTCAAGGTGACCAAAATATTAAGATAATCCCATGCAAAGACAGTCATTTGCCAAAACAAAGACCCCTTAAGCTTGCCCATCTCGATGTGACCATCTCTACCAGAAGCACAAGAGGATGCACGATATGACAAACACAACTAGGGACAGTAATATATTCACATGTATGAAAAGATACAAATACCATGAAAAACTGCATAACATTGGCCACTTCTCCTGGACCATAAGCTAATCATTCTGGGATAGGGATAGCCATAAGAAGAGCAATAATCCTTCAATAAATGGCACATATCCAACTACCACTTCCAATTTCCAGAGAACTGTTTTCATCATGAAGTTATTTAAAAGGAAATATGGTGCAAAAAATCTGTTCATAGAAAATAATATTCTAAAGACAGACAATGTCTTATTTTCATAAATAGATTAGAAAATCTGAACAGTAAGTAAATGTCCTACTGTAAGAAGGAAAATATGATGACGAGGGTCGGAAGAGTAGAAGTTGAGTTGCATTCTTTCTGAATTTATGCTTGGGTACTTGGCATGGAATGTACTTCAAAGTAAAAGAACATAAATTATAGTCTTCTTTTGTGATAAAATGGCACTTCCTCTATCCAAAATTAACTGTCGAACTTCCAATTTTAGGTTGTCCCAAGATTGAGTTCACTTTCCTGAAGTTGAAATATTTTTTGCAAAGAATACTTTTCAATATTCTATTGTCCAAAATGTACTTCGTCGCACACTGTTATTAGTTTAATACTCAAAATTCTCAAGAAAGCTCAACTTTACCTTTTAATTTAAATAAATAAATCTCTAATGATGTATGGGCTTACTAGGAGAGGTATGATTAGAAATGACGATATTCCGGACAAGGTGGGAGTGTCCTTGGTGGAGGACAAGATGCGGAAAGCGAGACTGAGATGGTTTGGACATGTGAAGAGGAGATTCACAGATGTCCCAATGCGGAGGTGTGAGAAGTTGCTTATGGATGGTTTCAGAAAACGTAGAGGCAGGCTGAAGAAATATTGAGAGATGATTAGACAAACATGGCGCAACTCCAACTTACCAAAGAAATGACCTTCGATTGGAGGCTATAGAGGACACGGATAAAGGTAACAGGCTAATAGGTACTTGAGAGTTGTCTCACCTATTCTTTCATACTATCAGTTGTAGTATTATTCTTGTAGTTGCTTGTTCTATCATCACTGTTACTATATGTTGAGTTGTTTCTTGTACTTCAATTTTTGTTACTATGTGTTGTTTCTAGTAGTAGTATTCTGTTGTAGTTATTGTGGATTTTGCTTTCATGTTGTGAGCTTTTGGGTTTAGAGTTTGAAGATCAGTCTAGAATTTAGGTTCAAGCTAGTTTACGGTTTGTATGTTAGATTTTTCTTCCACCAAAAAGAATTGGTTGTCTTTCTGTTTGTACTATATATATAAAAGAGAGAGCCCTGATACATATCTCTGCTCTGAGGCTAAAGGAACCCATCCTTGTAATTCGAAGATTTCATCGTTCATTTGCTAATTCGATATTGAAAAAAAATTGTTTGATCAATTGGTTTCATTATAAGAAAATGCATTGGAATTTGGACATACTAAATGATAAATAAAATGTGATAAATTGCACCAACTTCTCCATACAAGGGAAACTATTATTTTGACGAGAATTCTTACTTTGGTTATTCATACATAAGCTAAGCAATTAATTTTTTATGATCACTAAAAGCTTTATATGATGTCCAGCTCATGATATCAGTGAATGAAGCCTTCAGCACAAGGACATGCTTCAGTGATATCTCTAAAAGTAGATTTCACATTGACTCTTCTTTGCTATGCTGAAGTGTTTCATGTATAAAATTTCTTTTAGTTTATATTTTCATTTAGGAATCTGAGATTTTTGCTTAAGGTTTTATATTGGGGTTAAGACATGGAGCAAACAATCAAAAAGATTCCAAATGTAAAATAGGAGCTTTTTAGAGTTCAAGTAGAAAAGAATGGCAAGGATGGAGAAGAAGCTGCTATTGTGATCTGCAAGAAGCTCATATTATCGGAAGATCAGGAATTAAATTTCTCTCTATTGTCTGCTTGCTTTCTATAGCTTCTTGGTGTTGTTGGATATATTGCGACACCTCGTGGTCTGCGCTGCCTCGACACTGTTTGGATTGATCATCTCAGTGAACAGCTGAATAGGTTCTAAAAGAACTGATGCAAATCCAAGAAGAAACTGAAGAAGTATGTTGTGTCATCCATATGTTTATGTCATCTCTAAGAGATTGTTTATGTTCGAGATACTGGTAATAAGAGGTGCTATAAGAACTAGTATCTAAATGGTAGTTGCACTTCGTAAAGTAAAATAAGCTCACATTATACATAGACTATTGCTTATTATTATCTGTTTAAACTTCAGTATGAATTAATATTTGGGTTCATCTATGTTTATGTATCTTGATCTATGCAAGACTGGAACAACAGAATCAATATTAAACAAAGGTATATAAGCTTATCTCCTTCAGACTTGTATATAAAAAAATGGCATGTTCATGTCAACAAAGAGACATTTGGATATATGTAGTTAAACTGTTTAAGTTGTATTATTAAACCAGGCATGTTGGGTCCATGCCCAGCGTCGGCTATAGCCAATCTAGTCTTATAGTACGAGCATAATTAGTTTAATGCATTTACAACAAATTGACATGATATTTTTCTCAATCCACCCCCCCTGATACAACTGAATTCTCCAAGTGTCACATTTGTACCTTTTTTCCTTTTTATGTGGATTGTCTGGCCCTTAGACGGGGGGGGGGGGGGGGGGGGGGTCTACATTCTGCTCTACTGTACAGGTATCATTTGTTATTACTGTATAGATCTTACTTCAGTTTCATCATCAGTGAGACTCAAGCCATCTTTCTAGAAAGTCTAATAGCTTATTATAATCCTCCTGCAACCCTCTCAAATAAACCCTCTAGTATTCACAGTGTTAATCATCTTCCGGAAAAGAGTAGAAGAATGGAACATATCATTACGGTATGTTCTTTCAAGGTAAACGGGACTTTTCGCGAAAAAGCAATAAACTATGATAAGTAGACAACATTGTCAAAATCTTACTCGCAGAGCCATCTTCTTAAGTTTGTTCATTGCAGAAAATTGCTTGAGGCGTGAAAGAACTGCAGAGTCGAGAGGTTTATCAGGGGCTATTGTGTCATCCACAATCCATGGATGGCCTGAGAGACACAAGAAAAGAAGAAATTAAGCTCCTTACAAGTTCTTCCCAAAATCCAACTTCTAGAAGGAAAGCAGTAAAGAGTTGACAATTTCTAGAAACAATACCAAATACATGTTGTAGTTAAACCTTAGCATGAATAGGAACATACACAAAACTTCATGGGCAGTTAACCTCCTCTTTGGATTCCTGTCAAGCATTTTACGTATCAAATCCTTGGCACTATCTGAAATTCCAGGCCATGGTTCAGATTCAAAGTCTAATTTTGCTTGCAATATCTGGCGGAATATTCCCATCTCAGTTTCTGTAATCAAGAGGAACAAATGAATGTCAAGATATTTAAAGCACCAACACGAAGTCTAAAACAGAAACATAAAAACTTTGAAAGGGAGGGGAGCAAGAAACCTGCCCAAAAAGGTGGAACACCACTAAGTAATATGTACAAAATAACTCCTGCGCTCCATACATCAGATTCAGGTCCATAATGCTTGCGTAAAACCTCAGGTGCAACATAGTAAGGACTTCCAACCACATCGGAAAACATTTCACCTAATCATAATAAATAATAAAGGGGCCAATGTGTCTCTTTAGATAGATCAGAAATGATAATGGAACAAGAACTAGAATGGTCAGCATCTCGCTTACTGGAAGGCAAACTTCACTAAGTCTCCAAAGATACGAGGCATGCAACATCAGAAAGGTTGTTAGGTTATTTCACAAAACCAAAGTAAACACTAAATCAGATAGACAACCAAGGATATAAGCATAACATGACAGAACCTCCAAAAGAAAATATGTAAAACTAAAACCTTCTCTCTTTAGCAAGATCTAGTCGAATGAAATAACTACATGCTATATATGAACCCACCAAATACTAATGAAGAACGACACAATAAATAGATCATCAGAAAAACCTACAGAGCCAGCAATCTATCTGAAGGGGAACAACAAGACAAGTCATCTTCACATTCATGAAAACAACAAAAAGCAATCCTAAAATTTTGAGAGGAAACCTAAATAGAAAGTTCACATAAGCCACCTTGTTGCTATGTATTTGTAAAAGGGGACATAATCCTAGCAAAAAAAAGTTATATTTACAGCAATGGAGCACTGATACTATGTTCTACCTGAAACAAACCAAGTCACAAGTACTAGTTATTTCTAAAGAAATAATAACCAGGAAACTTAAGCACCTAACTATAATAATCAACAGTAAGTGAAAATCACAATGCTACATAATGCTAAGTATTTTCCAGCTACAAGGAAAAGTTTATTCCCAAACCGATTGTTAGATAAGAATCCAGAACCCATTCATACGATGAAACTTGGAGTCACTATGTCCATTAAATCCGAACAAGTAGAAACAATTAACAAAGATAGAACACAAGTTTTTTTTTCTTCAAAGAAGCTAATAACAATGGTTAAAGAGGGGAAAGAAGAGATGTTGCTATCTTTGCCTGACCTAGAAAACATCCAACTGTACAGACAAACAAACAAAAGCTTGAACCCTCTTAAATTAACTCCAATTTGCAGGTCCACAATCGAAATGACAATAATAAAATTCAAAAGTTGATATCAAAAAGAAAAACCTGGCTTGTAAAAAACAGAGAGACCAAAATCAGTGGCCTTGAGAGCAGCATCTTCATCTGAACTGAGAAACAAGAAATTCTCAGGTTTGAGGTCTCTATGCATGACCCCTAGCGAATGACAACCTTCAACCACTCCAACAATAGTTTTAATAAGCTTCGCAGCTTCCCTTTCACTGTAATGCCCCTTCTCAACGATCCTATCAAAAAGCTCTCCACCAGCACAAAGCTCCATAACTATATGCACATATAGGGTATCCTCATAAGTACCCTTTATCCTGACAACATTTGGGTGCTCAGATAAATGGTGCATTATCTGAATCTCCCTCCAAACATCCTCATAATCCTCCTTACAAATCAACTTCTTCTTTGGTATAGTCTTGCAAGCATAAAGAGTAGTAGTTGATTTTTCTGTACATAAATGGGTGGTACCAAATTGGCCTTGCCCTAATTTTTTTCCTATACTGTAAAGCTGCTGAAGTCTTTCAGTTCTGTATGGGAGAACCCATGTCGGCTTCAATGGTGGAACTGTGCTTGTCTTAGTAGACTCTGTTGCTGCTTTTCTATCAGTCTCTGAAGCCATTGATTCTTCACAATCGAAGGTCAATTCTCTTCCAAATTTCTTCAATCCTTTTCTCTCTCTCTCTCTCTTGATCGAGGATATTCCTAAATCTTTGCACTATACTTTCTCACTCTAGATACATTGCACTTTCTTTTATGGGAAAAACAGTCAAATATATCCTAAAACTTTTCTTTCAACTCAAAAATAATCTTTTTTTTGGTGATCACTTATTTTTTGTTTGTCGCACTGTAATTTTATATATATATATATAATATTAAATTAAATATTATAATAAATATATGTTTTTAATTAATATTATAAAAAATAACTGATTTATATTTTTAATTTAGTATATTTTAATTAAGTTAATCATAAAAATTTAAAGTACATAATTTTTGTGAACATCATAAATGCATGTTTGACAAAAAGATTAATATTATAAATATAATATTATAAAATTATAAAATATTTGACAAAAAGATAATCATTTAAGTTTAATTTAAAATAGCTTGTAATGCAACATGGAATCAGATGAAGTAAGATTTGAGAATAAGAAGTAAATGAAATAAAAATAATATAAAAAATATTTTTTTAAATGTTAAAATAATGAAATCAAAAATAATGTAAAATAATAAAATACATTAAAATGGAAAAAACTTAAAACAAAAACAAAAAGTAATCAGTTAGTAATTACATCATGTAATTACCAACAATTCACAATATCAATCTGTGAATTAGAGAGTGCAATTACACCATGTCAATTACATGTTAACCATGTAATTACATGTCAAACCAAACAGGACAGACAATAAATTACACCAAATCTAATTACTAGGATAGACTTTCGAAAGAGGTACTTACTCTCTCCGTCTATCTTTACTTATCAATAATGTTATTTTGCAATGCCGAACAATACTTATCCATTTTATAAAAATTCGTGATTAAGAGATTAACAATACTGTCTACCTTTTAAGTTGTTTTGTTACGGATTGATCGCTTACGTCATTGGGCATATTATGTATAATGATTCACCATGCACAATAAATAAAAAGATAAAAGGAAGAGTCATCTCAATGTATCACCATTGTCTATTTTATCATTACTATTAAATACTATTTATTTTTTGGATGTTTAGATGACTTATAATTAATAAGGGTGATTTGATAAATTAATCTTATCATTTACTATTTCTTAATTTTTGCTTTAAGTTAATGGACAACTATTATTTGAATGAAGTAATTTCCACCTGCACCAAAACAAAACAAAATGAGTCGATGTGTTTTAAATTTGTTGCGGAAGAGGGAGAAGGATCAAATATGTGAGACATACAATCAATATATATATATCTCCCCTTATTTAGAAAAGACAGTTGAGAGGGACGAACACAGCATAAAAAATTTATACCAAAAGCAAGTTTAATTGTACACTTTTTTCTTATTTAGAAAAGACAGTTGAAAGGGACGAACACAGCATAAAAAATTTGTACCAAAAGCAAGTTTAATTGTACACTTTTTTCTTTTCATAAAAGCAAGTTTAATTGTACACTTTTTTCTTTTCATAAAATATATGTATCGTAATATTTTAACACGTGTAGCTTTCTTTCTCTGCATAATACATCTGTCCTATATTTACTCATCTAGACCCTATTACTGAACAAGAATCGAACATTTATTTCTCTCAAAACCGGTGAAAGAGTAGAAATTTATCCCTGTTCGTGTTCAAATTTGTTCATCCCTTTTGATACTTGTTTATTCTTCTCTTTTGAGGAAGAATCTTGATGTTTCATCTACTGATAGCAAAACCAACATACCCAAATCTTCCAAAAAAAATTGTGTGTTTGTTTGTCAGATTTGTTAATGCTTTTTTGGTCCAAACATATTTCAATCCAGATGAACACTGGCAAGCCCTTGAAGTTGCTCATCGAATCTCATTTGGGTTTGTTTTTTTTACAATTCTTGGGTTTTTTGTTAATTTTTTTGATTACTGATTTGGGGTTTTCTTTTTGTTGGCAGATATGGACATTTGACGTGGGAATGTGAAAAGGGTACAAGGAGTTATCTTCATCCAGTGATATTTGCTGGATTGTATAAATTTCTTGCCTTTTTTCATCTTGAAAAACCTTGTTTCATGGTAATTATGAGTTTGTTTATTTTTTTGATTTTTTTCAGCTTTGTTTGGGTTGATTAATGTGAACTGAATGTGATAACATTGATACTTGATTGTGTATTTGATATGTTAGGTAAGAATTGTATATCCTGGTTGCCTGCCTAATGTATCAAATAATGGTAGAGAAGCAGCTTCAAAGGCAAGGTAAGATTCTACATTTAATGGCTTATGTGCAGCAAATTTTTTTTGACATGTTCGAAACTACCTTATTCTGCTTCTTTTTGTAATTTAATTCTGTCACTTTTCTTCTGAGTTGAACTTTGTTTTAACAACATGAACTGAATAATTATTTTTAGCTACATCTTTATGGGTTTGGCATTTGTTGAAGAACTTTTCTTTCACATTATGAAATTTTAGTATATAAATGACCTTATAGTCTAAATTGAAAAGACGCTGATATTTTATATTTAGGCGAAAACATTTTTATGTTTAGGCAAACTTTATTCGAATCCTTTTTAATCATGTACATTTTTCCGTCTTAAATGTTGATCACCGTGAAGAAAATACTGACAATTGAATGCATCGATGAAGCACCGATTATGAGCGGAAAAAATTTGGAGGATTCAAACCTACGAAGAAGAGTGAATTTTCAAGTTTGATTAATTATTGAAAACCTACTTAAATCCTATAATTATGTTGCATTTCTTATTTTATTAGGTTAGTTAAGCTTATTTTTGTGCAATTTCACATAAGACTTTATGTTATTAGTTAACTCATCTTCTTCTATCCAATACTTACAACTTCTTACTTCAGTTTTCAAGCTCATTTGTTATCTTTTTTTGGGTAAGTTTCTCAGTTCTGCGACACTTTTTTACTACTACTAAGGCATGTGGTGAACTGGTGGGCCTAAGCATGACAATTGTTGTACAATTGAATAGAAGGAAACGTTATCTTATATTTATAGCGGACAACTTTGTGTAGAAGTTAAAAAAAGAGGTATGTCATGTAATGTTTTCCACATTTTCACTTGAGACTGTTTTCTCATGAATCTGGCTCAAGGTTACTCTATCCATTGTTGCCACAGTTTCCTAGATTTTGGTATTTGGTTGTTCGACTTTCAAATGTACAAAAAGAGTAGCCGTTGTGTTTTGTAGCTAATATGCTTTCTTTCGTCAAGGCTAGGAGAATGGTGTGGCTAAATATGGAGGCTTTTTGTTGATTGGATGAATACATGTTTGGGGTCAATTTTCTTTATTTATTTAATTATGTTATCCATATGTCCTCTGTAGTTATTTTTTTTTGTTAGGAACTCTATCATTCAATTTCTCAAAGTAAGCTATTGAGGAATTTAACACAGTAAGAAACATGTTAAAAACAAGAAGATAGCAATATAAAATTAGTGATGTTTCGTTGAACAGAGGTCCTTTTCCACGCATCCATGATTGGTATACAAGTTGTAAGTATCCATGAGACTACCTAGACTCTTAGTTGAACGGACTCTTCACATAACATTTTTGAAAAGTATAAGCAACACAAGTACCTATAACTCTATAATGAAATGTGATATTGCTATCATGAAGGACCTCAAAGGTAGCATTGTGCTCAGTATCCCTGGCATTGCTGATCAATGAGCTAAGAGATCACTGCGTTGACTCCCAATGCAGATTAAGGTTGTTTCTCCACCAGAGGGAAAGCACGGTATCTGGATTGGAGTATACATCCTTAATTCACTTCATCATCACCCTTATTTAGAAGGGACAGTTGGAGAGGGATGAATACTGCACCAAAATGTGATATAAGAAGTGATGTGAAGTGTACTTCAAACAGAACTTGAGTTGTACAAGTATGTTAAAATAGTAAATTCACTTTATTTAATTTTTCAAAAGTGCATAGTGCATATTGGTTTCTGTAAATACGTTACTGCAATTTTTTGTGTAAACAATGGAACATCTTAGTTCATTGTTGACTCTCACCTTTGCTTCTACTCTTTCTTCTCTGCCTGGCAGCTATTATGGCAAATTGATAGTCATTTTAAACCTTCAGCGGAGTTTAACTCACAAGAAAGAGTGCTGAAGATGCGAGACTCTTACTCAATATTCATACAAGGTTAGGATGATGTATGTTAAAATTGTCTATTTATATAAAAATATACAAGTGAACACATAAGGTTTTTATCTTTAAAAAATTATATTTTACATATGTATAGAAAAAAGTGTACACATTTCATAGAATAGAAGGGTCAGTATTGCCGAAAAAGATCATAAGCAAAATGTATGTGTCGAGTTGCAGAGTCTGTAAAATTTTTGCCCATGTTAGACAAATGTATCTTTTGTTTTGAAGCTTTGTAATTTCATTTTTGTAGCCCTCTTAACAGCTGATTGGCTCTTGCTAGCTTTTTGAAGGGACCTCAAAATTTCTCCTTGCTATGCCTTTTTTGGAATAACCAATATACTCCAGCTTGAAATGATGAATCAACACGCTCTTGAAGATGCATAGATTTATACATAAGATGTTTTTTACATGTAACAATAAATTCTTGATATGCCCTGTCTTACGAGTTTAGAATGCTCAATTGTTTTGATTTTCAAGGAGCATTTCTTTAGCCTATAGCTAGGTGTTTTCATTTTGAATGTCATACACCCAGATGGTGGTACCTGTGCTCCTGTACACAAACATAGATAAAAGCTTCTATTCATATCTGTATTCTATAGCAAAGTTTGTATAATTGCTCTCCATAACAAACTTATGCATAACATTCATATCTGTATTATATAGCAAAGTTTGTATAATTGCTCTACATAACAAACTTATGCATAACATTCATATCTGTATTCTATAGCAAAGTTTGTATAATTGCTCTCCATAACAAACTTATATATATAAATATATATAAAATTCGCTATACATATACAATTGAAGAAATTTTGTATAAAACGAGAAAGAGAGAAATTATATACAATTTGAATTGTATAAAACGAGAAAGTGAGAAAGACAGAATTGGATTGTATAAAACGATAAAGAGATAAATTATATACAATTGGAATTTATATAAAACGAGAAAGAGAGAAAATCAAAAGGAGACTTGTGCAGAGAATATACAATTGAATCGAATTGTATAAAACGAGAAAGAGAAAAATTACATACAATTTGAATTTGTATAAAACGAGAAAGGCAAAAGAGACTTTGACAAGGAAATATTTGTGTTGTATAATTATAAGTGTATAGAACGAAAAATATTATGTATTTGCATGCTTTTATACAATTTTCTCTCGCTTTATACAATTCGAAACACAATTTATACAATTCTATAAAACGAGAGAGACAAGCGACAAGAAGCGAGCGAAAGAGGGAGATTGGCGAGCGAGAATATGAGGGATAGAGGGACTGACAAACAGTTTGCTATGGAACACAATAAATCAAAGGGAAGTTACTATATTTTTTTTATATTATTAGTTTGTCATTCTATACAATTATCCCAGGAACTTTCACATATAGCCCACTTAAAAATAATTACTCTACATAGCTATAGTTTGATAATTACAATTTGTAGCTACATGTTATATGGAGGAGAGAGGCGAGCGAGGCTGGGAGAGAGAGAAGAGGGCGCGAGAGAGAGAGAGGGGGAAAAGAGTGGGAAAAAGGTGAATTGTATATGTATATTTGTTAGATAAATGTACATTATACATATGTATTTGTATATATGAAAAAAGAGATTGGGAGAGGGAGGAGAGAGGCGAGCGAAATCAAGAGAGGGAGGAGAGAGGCGAGTGAGAGAGGGCAGAGAATGTGAGAGAGGTGAATTGCATATGTATATAATTGTATATTATACATATGCATTTGTATATATGACAAGCGAATTGAGAGAAAGAGGAGAGAGGCAAGCGAGATCGTGCAAGCGAGAGAGGGGATACAAGTGAACTGTATATGTATACAGGTTAAATAATTTTATATTATACATATGTGTTTGTATATGCTGGCGAATTATACATATACAAACGTGACTATTTATACAAAAATCGAAGTCAGCCCACATAATTAATGTATAATATCAGTCGCGAGTGGTAATTATATCAAACTATAGCTATGATGAGTAATTAAATAGTACAAGTTTGCTTAGCCGCATAATTTTCCCTTGTTGGAAACACTAATACCCAGAAGTCTTAAGCATTTTGATATGGTTCGATATGATTTTTAGTTTCATACCACAAATCTAACAATATTGGGCCCGTGCTGGCACGGGCCACACCCATCTATATATATATATATATGTATATATGTATATATATATATATAAAAATAAGGATCTTTATCCCGCCTATGTGGCATGTCTCAATGATAAGAAAAATATTTATTTTTTATAAAAATTTAGGGCTTTTTAAAAACAATTCACATAATATTATATGTATATATATTGCTATTAATAAGTTACTTAATGATCATTACACCTCCTAACCTTTTAATAATATATAGAACTACTAACCTTTTAATTTAATAATAATATATATATAACTCCTAACTTTTAATATTCATAACCTTCAAATTATTTGATATAAAAAATTATAACTCCTAAATATTACACCTATAAAAAACCACTTTGAGACATATATGATGGTCATTTTATTTTTATTTTCCTTATTCTTCATTTTTTGTTTCTTTGATTTGTTAATTTTTTGTCTTCTTTGATCTGATTTTTGCAGGAGAGGAATGTATAATGAAAAATGTTAGATATTTTGCATAGTTTGATTTTGTGAGGTAAAATAATTTCATGTCTAATTATCATTGTCACTTTTGTTCTATTCTAATTATACATTTGATATATTAGTTTGGATTGTGGATGGTAAAAATCATGATTTTTTTTAGAAAAAAAAAATTTGTTCGTTTTCTCTTTTGCTTCTCTTTGTAGTTTTTTGAGATTTTTTTCTTATTTTTATAGTTTCTAACAACACTGATTGTTTTTATTTCTTTTATATTCATAACCTTCAAATTATTTAATATAAAAAACTATAACTCCTAAATATTACACCTATAAAACCCATTTTGAGACATGTATGATGGTCATTTTATTTTTATATTTTTCTTATTCTTCATTTTGTTTCTTTGATTTGTTAATTTTTTGTCTTCTTTGATATGATTTTAGCAGGACAGGGATGTACAATGAAAAATGTTAGATATTTTGCATAGTTTGATTTGTAAGGTAAAATAATTTGACATGTCTAATTATCATTGTCACTTTCGTTCTATTGTAATTATACATTTGATATTATTAGTTTGGATTGTTGAAGATACAAATCATGATTTTTTTATAGAAAAAATAATTTGTTCATTTTCTCTTTTGCTTCTCTTTGTAGCTTTTTGAGATTTTTTTTCTTATTCTTGTAGTTTCTAAAGACGCTGATTGTTTTTATTCACTTTGTAAATTTTGAAGAATTAAATTATGTTATGTTGAGAACATGATCCTTCTTTCTTCTTCAAATCATATATAACTAAAAAAATTTAATATTTTTGCTTGATTAGTAAGTATAATTTTATGTCCTTTTGTTGTTATTATTTTAAGGATTGTTTATAGTTCTCCGATTAAACCTCCAATGCTACGAGAGCTGATTGGTTCCTTATCAACTTAATTAGTTAATTGAAAAAACGTCAGTATACTTTTTTTAAAAAAATTTCGTCTAACAATTATCTTCCTCCTCACTAGCTATAAAAAATGTTATACAAATATATAATAAATATAAGTAAAAAAAAAGTAATCACATCTCAATATAAAGTAAATAAAATACTAAATATTAAATACAAACATGTTATATAGCTAAGAATCAAATAAATCGATCCTCTTACAATTTTATATCTCACAATCACATAACAATGGTATGATAAAAATACATAATTTTAACGTTGTATGATTTATTATATTATTTATTTATAGAAATTATTTATAGGCTAAAAAGTTGTTTCACAATTTTGAGAATTTAATCAACAAAAAATTTAACTATTTTTTAATTTTATTTTAAAACATTCGTAGAGATTACTTTTTTTTTTACAATTTAAATTTTTTTCTATTCCTTTTGATTAACTTTTTAATTCTATGTCCGTTTTTAAATTTGTTTTTAAAATTTTTTCTCTTAATATATTTCTCTTCTATAATATAAAATAAGAGAAAAAGTATATATTATTCAAAATAATAGTAATTACTAAAAATAATGTTTATTAGTAGAAGTATATTTGGAGACTTTTAATTAATTTAAAATTTCTAAAATGAGGTAAAAATAAAATATGTCATATAATAAAATTAAACTATAAAAATGGTGGAGGATTTTACTTAAACATACTTTTGTTTATTAAAAAATTATGTAACTTTTTTTTTAATTTTTCTCTTATTTTAATATATTTATTTTAATTTAATTTTTATCATAAACACACACTTGTTCATATTTCATAACCTCTATTCTTAATTAATACTTATAAGTAATACCTATACCTTTCAACTTTATACCTTCATAATCCCCTTACTTAGAGCCTGTTTGGCTCAGCTTAAAAGCTGGTTAAACTGACTTAAAAACTGATTTTTGACTTATTTAGTTGTTTGGCAATACTCAAAATAACTTATTTTAAGTTTAAAAAAAAATTATTTTAAGCCAAAAGTTAAAAGCTGGGGTAGGGATGTTTTTTTTTTTTTAGCTTATAAGCTGTTTTAAATTGACCACATTTTTATCTTTTTGCCCTTAATATTTTTATACAATCTCCAAATTACCCACATAACCCTAACATCTCTTTCTTCCATTTTTCCCTTTTCACGTTTGGCATAGCAACTTCAGCACTTTTATCCAAACACATAACTGCTTATTTTAAAAATAAGTTTCAGCACTTTCAAAAGTACTTTTTTAAAGCTGCTTTTATTAAGTTCATCCAAACGGGCCCTTAGTGTTTTAATTTGTGACATCTTAAAAGCACATCAAAAAAATATTTCTAACCAAATATATTTATATGTAGCTTAATTGTCCTCTACTTTAATATTGTAATGCAAAACCTATCGACAAAGATTGCTTTCTGTAATTATTTTTACTTATAATCAGGATGATACAAAATAAATTATATATAAAAGAGAATAATTGATTTGTTTTTTTTTTTGCATGAAATTATAAGAACAAGATCATTAATAAAAGTCAGATTAAAAACAATTCTTGAAAAAATTAAAATGTATTTGTTGATAGGCTTAGCGACGTGTCACGATCCAAAGATGGTTGTGATGACACTCGTCTTATCCCACCAAAACAAATCAGCCTAACCCAATAATTTTGATAAAATGCGGAAATAAAACCAAAGTCTGATAACAATTACCAATACAAAAACAATTCTACTTAATTCAATCCCCAAAACCTAGTTGTCACGTGCACAAGCCTTTAATGTAAATAACAAAACTAAAATAAGATACAAAGTCTAAAATGATGTTGTCTTTCAAGTAAAAACAAAGTCATAAACGGGAGTAGGAAGGTTCGCTGGGATGACAAACAACTACCTCACAATTCTTCACAAGATGCCTCGGAAACGAACAAAATGGAAGGACACGATGATCCGGGCTCATAACCTAAAATTTTTTGTAGAAGCAAGGGCTGAGTACCAAACCACACGGTACCAACAATCAAACCTCTAAACACAAGATAAGAGAACAAACTACGAGTACTCCTTACACCCTATCCGAACTTCCACATTACAACCTACATAACACCAGTCCAACCAAACAGTTCACAAGCACCCAGCTCAATAGCAACACTCTAACATATTACAATTTTCAATAATAATTCAATATTCGTCAGCCACAAACTTCATAGAAAATCACTCACAAGATCTGCAAAACACAAGTTCAAGTTCTTCAATGATCAAATTGTGCAATGATGTGAAATCCAATGTCAAATATAGTGATGCATGTTTGACCTAATGATACGCACCCGCTGTCTCTCAGTCTGGAACCCATGGGGGACATATCTATCCATGCATCTGTCGCAGCGCGCGACACTACCCTCGATAATAGTACCTGTCGCGGCGCGCGACACGTCCCTCGAAATATAATATCCATCGTGACGCGCGATACGACCCTCAAAATGATACATCTTTTTATCATATAACTCTTATCACAACCATGTATAAGATTAATCTAAATGACATGCTCAAAGGAAAATGAGGAGATAACAATTTTGATAATAAGACATAATTTACAACAATGCAACTATGATACAACACCAACAAATTGCAATAAGCCTCCAAATCATTCTCAAACATCACACAAGGAAATACACGAATTTCATACGCTTAACAAGGTTTAGAAATCCACTTGCCTTAGCCAACCGAATAATCACTCTAGGAATTGAGCCTTCCCTTTCGTTGAACTTCCGAACCAATGCAATCTATTTAAATATATATTCACAATAAGGTTTCGGAAATAACAACACCCACATTATTATATGTTTAACCTTGACCTTGAAATTCACCCAAATTTATAGTCAAGTTCTTAATTCTTGATGCCAACTAACCTTCCAACTATCATAATTTCCAAGTTTTTCAAGTATAATGTTAATTCCATTCTTTCAATATCATGATTCGAATGGTATTCATATAATTCAACAACCCAATATTTAATATCGATTTCCATTTATCAACTTAAATTATAAATTGATGATAAAAAAAATAAGAATTTCCAATTTTTCGAAGCTAAGACATAAATTCCTCACTTATATGGTTCTCATTTATAATATTATGACTCTTAATGATTACCGTCATAACCCTTTAGTGAGCATTTTAATTACTATTTGAACTGTAGGTTGTATGTATGGAAAATATACATGTAAATAAACTCCTAACAAATCAATTCCCTTAAAACCCATTAATAACCTAAAATTGTATGATCATACTAACAACAGTCCCATTGTTTCTTGTTTCTCATTTCTCCAAAGTCCACGGAATGATGCAGAGCATCATATGACATCACACTGCACATGCACCCCCTTATAACTACTACACTAATTCAACAATAAACATTAAAATAATGGTTGCCTCCAATAAGTGTCAAAACCCCACGAATCACCACCACCCAAGTTAATTATTATTAATAAATGATAACAACCAAAAGAACTGCAAACCAACACTTTATTATTGCCAAAGATGAATTTTGTAATTAACGTCTTTTCTTAAATCTTGATTGACAATCTGCCATATCCCAAAAATCATATACCTTAGGGATCCATCACACTAAGAATACCCACCACAATTTCTATTTATCTTTCCCAAGTTTCAAAACATTATAATAATCCATGCACAAATCTTCTTAACCAACTTCATTTAATACACAAATATGGTAATATAATTGTATCATATAGTGGTTAGTGTTCCTAGAAAAATTAATGAATCCTCAAACTTCCTCAATTCTTAATTCTAAAAAAATGAAAAAGAATACACTGCCATATATATCTAATATCCGAACATATGAAAGAAATCTTTCTCTTTCAATATAATAAATATTATTTTCACACCTATTCATCATTTGTAGAAATTAATGACAATATGCAGAGAGCACTTGATGCCGTACCTAGAGCAATTGAGACTCGCGATGCCGAAACCCTCCACCTCCCTTCTATTTTTTTCTTATTCAGTTATGACCCATATATTAAAATTAATAATTCCACCTAACGTATTTTATTATTTTAAACTTGACACATTATTATTAAAAATAATTAAATTATCCATAAATTTATTAACTATAGTTAAATGACTATTTAAAATTGCCAAAAAATGACTTTTCGGGTCCGGGTCATTACACTATCTATCACTAAAAATTATATTCGGCCTTGAACATAAGGTGAAAGAAAGTACCTGAAGCTTCAAAAAGTTGAGGATATCTAGCACGCATGTCAGACTCCGTCTCCCAAGTTGCCTCTCCTACTGAACGGTGCTTCTACTACACCTTAACTGAAGCAATCTCCTTCGTCCTAAGATTTCGAACTTGCCTATTCGATATAACTACAGGCTCCTCTTCATATGTCAAGTCTGGACCCAACTCCACATAATCAAGTGAAATCACATGAAATTCATCCGCAATATACTTCTGAAGCATAGAGGCATGGACAATGGGATGAACTGCTGACAAACTAGGTGGAAACGCCAACTTATAAGTCACCTCTCCCACTCGACTCAAAATCTCAAAAGGTCCAATGAATATAGGGATAAGTTTACCCTTTTTTCCAAACCTCATCATACCCTTAATGGGTGATACTCGGAGCCAAACATGATCATCCTCCATAAACACTAAGACTCTAATTCTCCGGTCTTCATAACTCTTCTGTCGACTCTAGGCTGTCAACAATCTATACTGAATCATACGAACTTGATTCATAGCATCTCTAAGAAGGTTTGTACCCAAAGAGTCCATCTCCATCGAATCAAACCAACGTATTGGAGACCTACATCGTCTACCATACAACGCCTCAAATGGGGCCATCTGAATACTAGAGTGATAATTGTTATTGTAGGTAAACTCTGCTAAGGGCAATGCCGATCCCATCTAGCACGGAAGTCAATCACACATGCTCGGAGCATGTCCTCCAACACCTAAATCGTGAGCTCAGACTAACCATCTATCTAAGGGTGAAAAGTTGTACTCATATCTAACCGAGTTCGCAGACTGTTATGCCGTAATTTATCTATCCTTAGAAAAATCACTTTTTGAAATGTTCTAAGTATAAAACGATTTAGAAGAATATTTAGAAAGAGTTGCCACTTAATTTTTTAAAGAAATTAAGAAAACTTGATTTAAAAAGATTTTAACAGATTAAATCTTAATAAATTTAGATAAAACGGATAAGAGGTTCTTATTTATGCTTCAAGAAAGTTTTGGAGGCATTTGAAGCACCCGCTAACACGCGGTTATTCTATGACTTAGGTTAATTTTTTTAATTTAGAAACATGATTTAATATAATAATTAACAATATTCGATCAAATTTAAGAAGATATTTAAACAAATATCAATTTTTTTTTATTATTTTATAACAAAATGGAACTGTAATTAAAGTTTTTTTTATATATGAATTAATTATAAGTAAATAGAATTTAACCAAACTAAATTATTATTTTTTTCCATCACTTTAAAAAGATAATAACTCAAACCAAATTCATTAATTTAAGAATGAAAACCCATTTTTTAGTTAATGGAATAATAAAAGATTCGCCTAACTTAAAATAATATTTTAAAATAATAAAATGGTTAAACGAAAATCATTAAAGAATATATATCTTTTAAGAACATAGATTTGACTTAACTAAAAATATTAATTTTACTCATATACTTGACATAAAAATAAATTATTGTAAAAGATGTTTATATAGTAAGCCAACATAAAAAAATAATTCATCTTTTGGGGATTTAAGTAAGTCAATCCAAAACAAAATAAAGGTTAGAGTTAATAAACAACAAAGATGAACAATCACAATCAAATACTTTAAGAGTAAGGGAGAGAAGTTGAATTTGGGCCTTTCTTAGGCCGAATTCGCTGCTACTTTTAGGGTTTAATCCAAGACCCATTTTTGTATACAGAAGACGTATATCAGTGTATACAGCTCGCAAATCAGTACCGTTTCGTGTATATTTACCCATATATCGACTGTATACAGTCCCCCTTGATGCCTCCAACCTGTATCTTTGTTTTTTCCTAGAAGTCGTTGCGCGGAACTTGTATACCATTGTACGATGAATGTATACAGGCTGCATATCAGCCCTTTTCTTGGGGTCCTGGACCAGTAACTTGTGCTAAAAATCCGCAAAAGGGGGAAAAGGGACGAGAAGGACGACGATGGTACTGTAACGCCGTTTGGAGCTAGAACCATCCGAGTTTGAGGAAAAGAAGAAGAATACGTACAAAGGGTACTGTTGGATGCCACTTATCGCTGGAAATTACGGAGATGGTGATGGGATGGTACTGTTGGCACGATTTTCGGGTTTGGTCAACCATGATTTGTTGCTTGATTTATAGGGAAGAAGACGTTGGCGTACTGGATTTCTTCCCCAATTTTCTGGAATATCAGCGTGAAGAAGAAACAAGGTGGAATCGGGTCGGGTACTAAGGGGAAAAATGGAATGAGAAGTGGGTTGCTGAAATTGTTTGGAAAAGAATTGGGCCTGGGAGGAGTTGGGCTGCTGGAATGAGATAACAAAGAGAGGAAATTGACTCTTAAAAAAAAACTTGAAGAGAATTGGGTTGGATCACTGAAAGTAAGAAGAGTGGGAATTAATTGAAATGGGCTGGGAATAATAATGTAGGCTGGAATGGGCATGTAATTGGACCTGGAGCGTCTGAAAATAAAAGTGGGCCTGGAATAAATGAAGAATTAGTATGGGCTAGAAATTGTTGTTGTAGCAATATTGATGGGCCTTTTTTATTATACGATAAGAAATTGGATATGGGCTGGTGCAGATTATAGAAAAGGCCCAAAGCTAAAATCTTTTGGTGGATTTAAAGTGAGATATAGCTAAGTGAATTAATAACTTAGCCAAATCATATTTAATTTGCAAAATTCGGTTAAATCTTAAATAAGATGAATTAATATTAATTAATTAACGAGCTTCCTAATTTTAAAAAAATAATTTTAATTGTAAACTAGTGATATAAAAAAACATAATTTAAACTAAACTAGTTTAATAGAATACTTTCTAAAATTAAAATATTTTTGAGATGTTTTTTTTTAATAATCATAAAATATACTAATTATATACATAATTATGAAAATATATATTATCTAAAAGTTATAAAAAAATGACAAAACTATTCAAAATAACGCAAAACTTATATATATATCTATAGATATATATATAGTATAATATATTATATATATATATATATATATAGATATATATATATATATAGATATATTAGATATATATAGATATATATATATATATATATATATAATATATATATATATTCTTAAAATTTATAAAACTAATTATTTTAAATTGCTTGGAAAATTTAAGAAGCTCATGAATTAATTCTTATCGGAGAGGGTCAAAATTGGGTGTCAACACAGACCATGTTATAATGCTTTCCAGAAATAAGAAGTAAATAGAGAACCTCGATATGATATAATAGAAACAAGAACTCCATGTAGTCTCACAATCTGACTGATATATAGCTCAGCTAACTTTTCAGCCGTATACTTCACCCGAACTGGAATGAAGTGGGAAGACTTGGTCAGCTTATCAACAACAACCCAAAAAGAGTCATAACCACCTACTATGGTAGGCAAACCCACAACAAAGTTCATAGTAATCTGCTCCTACTTTCAAGTAGGAATAGGCATCCTCTAAGATACACCCCCGGGCCGCTGATGCTCACACTTGACCTGCTGTCAAGTCAAACACCTCAAAACAAAGTATGAAATATCCCTCTTCACCCCACACCACCGGTAATACTGACTTAGATCATGATACATCTTCACTGCTCCCGAATGGATGAAATATCGAGAACAATGGGCCTCCTCAAGAATCAATCTAATCAAATCACCCGTCTTGGGCACACAAATCATGCCTCCAATCCTCAAGACACCATCAGAATCAAGGACAACCTCCTTACCTTTCCCTCTCAATACTTTGTCTCGAATAAGACATAACTTCTCATAATCAAACTGGTGTACACGGATCTACTCGACTAAAAAAGACCGAGCCTCAATAAAAACAACCATCCCATCACTCTCTTCTGAAATCTATAAGTGGACAAGACTGTTAGCTAATATCTGCACATCTCTAGCCAATGGTCTCTCCTCAATACTAAGCGTTGCAAGACTCCCCATGCTAGGAGTCTTCCTACTAAGAGCATCGGCCACAACATTAGTCTTCCCTATATGATACATAATGGTCACATCATAGTCCTTCAGCAACTCAATCCATCTCCGCAGCCTCACGTTCAAATCCCTCTGATTAAAGATATATTGAAGACTCCAATGATCAGTGAAGTTCTCACAATGCACCCCATACAAATAATGATGCCATAACTTAAGTACAAATACCACAAACTCCAACTCCAAATCATGAGTAGGGTAGTTCTTCTCATGGGACTTCAACTGCCTAGAAGCATAAGCAATCACCTTCCCCTTCTGCATTAACACGCCCCCAAACCGACTCCTAAAACATCACAATACAAGTAAAGTCTACACAGTCCTCAGGTGGAGTCAACATAGGATTCGAAGTCAACAAAGTCTTGATCTTTTGAAAGTTCTCCTCACTCATCAGACCATTGAAAACCCACACCCTGGCGAGTCAATCTAGTCAATGTAGCTAGAATAGTAGAGAAACTCTAAATAAATCATCGGTAATAACCTGCCAATCCCACAAAACTCCGAAACTAGGTAGGAGAAGCAGGTCGCGCCCATCCTCTAACTGCCTCAATCTTGGCCGTATTTACTCTAATACCCTCCTTGGACACCACGTGTCCCAAGAATGTCATAGATTAAGCCAGAAATCACACTTTGAGAACTCGGCATACAACTTCTCTTCTCTCAACCTCTGAAGTACAATTCTCAAGTGTTGGACATGGTCCTCCTCAGTGTTGGAGTAAACCAAGATGTCATTGATGAAAACAATCATAAAAAATCAAGGTATGGTCGAAACACCCCATTCATTAACTCCATGAATGTTGCAGGAGCATTAGTCAATCTGAAGGACATTACCAGGAACTCATAGTGCCCGTACAGGGTCCGAAAAGCTGTCTTAGGGATATCTTATGTCCTAATCTTCAACTAATGATACCCGGACCTCAAATCAATCTTTGAGAACAATGATGCTCCCTATAGCTGATCAAATAAGTCCTTAATATGCAGAAGATGATATTTATTCTTTTTACTATTACCTTGTTCAATTGTCTGTAATCAATACACATCCTTATAGTCTCATCCTTCTTCTTCACAAACAATACAGGGGCACCCCAAGGTGACACACTAGGGCGATTAAAACCCTTACTCAATAAATCCTGCAACTGATCTTTCAAATCTTTCAACTCTTGGAGGGATAGAAATAGGATTAGTGCCCGGCTCCAAATCAAGATCAAAATCAATATCCCTATCGGGAGAAACACCTGAAAAATCAGAAAGAAATACATCGGGAAACTTCTGAACCATGGGAACAGAATCCATGAGAGGTGGTTCAACACTAGTATCCCGAATAAAATCTAAGTAAGAAAAACACCCTCTCTCTACCAATCTCTGAGCACAGATAAAAGAGATGACCTTGCTAGGATAAGAACCACTAATACCCTTCCACTCAACCCTCGGAACACCAGGCATCGCTAAGGTCACGGTCTTAGCATTACAATCAAGGACAACATGATAAAAAGAAAGCCAATTCATACCCAAGATAATATCAAAGTCTACCATCCCCAGAATGATTAAGTCTACCCAAGTGTCACACCCCGTCAAAGAAACAAGACAGGATCGATACACTCGATCCACCACTAAGGGCTCACCCACAGGTGTAGAAACACGAATAGGTACATTCATGCTATCACATATCATACCAAATTCAGCAGCAAAATAGGTAGACATATAAGAGAATGTAGACCCTGGATCAAACAATGCAGACATAGGTTGATCGCATACTAGGATGATATATGTAATAACAACATCAAAGGTCTCTGCCTTGGGTCTCCCCCAAAAAGCATAACAGTGGCCCCCTCGTCCACCTTCAGCCTGGGTGGTACCTCTACCCCCACTCTGCTGAGCTGCAACACCACTACTAGAAACTCTATCACCTCTACCTGACTGAAATCTGCCACGACCTCTACCCTGTGGTGCTGGTCATCTAGTCTGAAATGAAGAATTAGGTCAAGGTCCACCACGACCCCTTTGAGAAGTACACTGCCATATCAGGTGATCGGGATCTCCACAAGCAAAACAAAATCTCTAACCTGGAAACTGCTGTGTGGACCCTCAAAATCCACTATAATTGCCTCGCCCTGTAGGTCGTTGTTGTGAACGGTACGAGCCCTGACCCGGGCAATAAGAACCCCTAGATGTCTAATTACCCTCGGATATCATCATAGATGCATGGATGGGTCCCCGTTGCTGAAAGGAAACACTCCCCCTTTGTGATCCCCTACCTCCATATTAGGTACTATGAAACTGACCTAATGTACGGTCCCTTTTAGGGTCCCCAAACTTCTCTCTATCCATGAATTTCGTCTCTTTGGCGGCGCTCATAATGGACTGGAAGAAGCCCACTCTCTAGATGTCCGAAACACTGCTGACCTGATAGATAAAGTCAATTCCCTCACAAACCTGTAGATCCTCTCTATCTCATCTGGAATAATGGCCAACGCAAGCCTAGACAAGTGACAAAAACACGTCTCATGCTCTGTAACCGATAAACCATCCTGCCTCATATTTTCAAACCTCAAGAGACTCTCCTCTCTCACGCTCCAAGGGATAAAGTGATCATGAAATGCACTAGAAAAATCCTCTCAATTCATTGGAGGAGATACAACTAGCAAAGCCCCCGAATAAGTCCTCAATCACTCTCTCGCTAAGCTGAAGTTTAGCATATCGAAACCCATGCAACTCAGCTAATCTAACCACCTCTAGTAACTCTCAGCATATGGTCAGAAACTCATGAGCTTCCTCACTCTTCCCACTCTAAAACTGAGATGGGTCCATATTTTGAAATCTCTTATACCTACGCTGCTCATCCTCTGTCAAAACAACCACCGGTGCAACTTGACCCCCAAATGCTGGTGCAACATCATTCTCAACCGCGGGATCCATTGGTAGCTACCCCACTGCATCCTAAACAATTGAAGCTTGTTGCTACTCTTGGTTCTGAGCCCCGTCTCTAATCTGAAAGTCATGTGGTGTGGCAGTTCCACCACCACCCTAAGTAAAGCCCTTCAACACACTTGACACCCTCAATAATGTATCCTGAAGCAAAGGTGTGACTGCAGGATTTGGAGGAATTTGGTCCTCTCTGTCATCATTCTGAGGCTCTGGAGAGACCTCTCTAGCACGACCTCTCATGGGTGTTGCTCCACGGCCAAGGCCTCTAGATAGTGTCATACCATGAGCACGACCTCTACCTCGAGCTCTACCCTTACCCCTAGTTGGGGCCTCAACAACTGCCTTGGGAAGTGCCCCCCTTCTACTACCAGTAACATTACCTCTAGTCCTCGTCATCTGTCAAAAGAGTATACAATAACTCAGTACTATAGAAGGTGACCACGCAGGATAAGAAAGAATGAACAAAAAGAAAGTTTCCTTATAGTCTTTATAGTCTCTCAGATAAGTACAAATGTCTTTGTACTGATCCTTGAGACTCTATGTAGACTCGGCTTGTATACACGTGAGACCTATGAACCTGGGACTCTGATATTATTTTGTCACGATACAAAAATGGGTGTGATGACACTCGTCTTATCCCACCAAGACAAGTCAGCCTTACCCAATAATTTTGATAAAATGCGGAAATAAAACCAAAGTCTGATAATAATTACTAACACAAAAACAATTCAACTTAATTCAATCCCCAAAACCTGGTTGTCACATGCACTAGCCTCTAATGTAAATAACAAAACTAAAATAAAATATACAGTCTAAAATGACGTTATCTTTCAAGTAAATACAAAGTCATAAATGGGAGTAGGTAGGTTCGCTGGGATGACAAACAAGCACATCACAATTCTCCACAAAATGCCTCGAAAAAGAAGAGAATGGAAGGTATCACGAAGATCCGAGCTCGTAACCTACAATAATTTGTAGAAACAAGGGGTGAGTACCAAACCACACGGTACCCAACAAGCAAACCTTTAAACACAACATAAGAGAACAAAATACGGGTACTCCTTACACCCTATCTAAACCTCTACGTAACAACCTGCATAACACCAGTCCAACCAAACAGTTCACAAGCACCCAGCTCAATAGCAACACTCTAACATATTACAATTTTCAATAATAATTCAATATTTGTCAGTCACAAATTTCACAGAAAATCACTAACAAGATCAGCAAAACACAAGTTCAAGTTCATCAATTATCAAATTGTGCAATGCCATTAAATGCAATGTCAAATATAGTGATGCATGTCTGACATAATAATACACACCTGCAGTCTCTCAGTCTAGAACCCATGGGGGACATATCTGTCCATGCATCTCTCGCGGCGCACAACAGACCCTCGATAGTATTAACTATCGCGGCGTGCAATACGTTAGTTGAAATATAATATCCATCGCGGTGTGCGATACGTCCCTCGAAATGGTACATCCTCTTATCACATAACTTTTATCACTACCATGTATAAGATCAATGCAAATGACATGCTCAAAGGAAAACGAGGAGATAAACCATTTTGATAACAAGGCACAATTTACAACAATTCAATTGTGACACAACACCAACAAATAAGCAATAAGCCTCCAAATTATTCTCAAAGATCACAACGGAAATACACAAATTTCATACGCTTAACAAGGGATTAGAAATCCACTTGCCTTAGCCAACCGAATAATCACTATGGGAATTGAGCCTTCCCTTTCCGTTGAACTTCCGAACCAATGAAATCTATTTAAATATATATTCACAATAAGGTTTCGGAACTAACAACACCAACATTATCATATGTTTAACCTTGACCTTGAAATTCACCCAAATGTATAGTCAAGTTCATAATTACTAACCTTTCAACTATCATAATTTCCAAGTTTCAAGTATAATGTTAATTCCATTCTTTCAATATCATGATACGAATGGTATTCATATAATTCTATAACCCAATATTTAATACTCATTTCCATTTATCAACTTAAATTATAAATTGATGATAAAAAAAAATTAAGAATTTCCTATTTTTCGAAGCCAAAACATAAATTCCTCACTTGTATGGTTCTCATTATAATATTATCTCTTAATGATTACCGTAATAACCCTTTAGTTAGCATTTTATATACTACTTAGAACTGTAGGTTGTATATATGGAAAATATACATATACATGAGCTCCTAACAAATCAATTCCCTTAAAACCCATTGATAACCTAAAATTATATAATCGTATACTAACAACAATCCCATTGTTTCTTGTCTCTCATTTCTCCAAAGTCCACGGAATGATGCAGAGCATCATATGACATCACATTGCACATGCACTCCCTTATAACTACTACACTAATTCAACAATAAACATTAAAATAATGATTGCCTTCAATAAGTGTCAAAACCCCACAATTAACACCATCATCCAAGTTAATTATTATTAATAATTGATAACAATCAAAAGAAATACAAACCAACACTTTATTATTGCCAAAGATAAATCTTGTAATAACGTCTTTCCCTAAATCTTGATTGACAATCTGCCATATCCCAAAAATGACATAACACCCGAGTTTTTGGCTAAAATCATCCCTCTAGTATAACTCAAACTTAGAGTACATCCTCATGGTATAATTATGACAAAAAACATCCTTTTACTATCTCAAAACTTAAATAAACATCCTTTCTGTTAACTACTATTAAAAGTAACAGAAAAAAACGTGTGTCAAGTACATGAATTACCCAAATCCTCATATACTGTACTATTGATGTCATCCCAAATTCCGTCCGATCAACTTCCGAAAACAAAACTTCATCTGATTTTGAACTTGAGCAACCACAGAAGTTTTTTTCCAGCTAGGGTTATTTTCTATCTTCTCTTCCCTTGCCTCACAAACAAGGTAAAAGAACTAGTCATTGAAGAAGTTTTGGTTTTACAATCACTGAAGTATTTTTATTTTTGTTATTTCTCAAACTGATCATCATTTTCAGTCTCAATAACATCAGATTTTGTAGGTTGAAAAACAAGAAATAATATGAAGAATGTTTGCTCGAAGTTCAACTGACACATGAGTCACACGCAACTATGGTATTGTTGATATTCAAAACCTTTAAGCATTTGTTAATATCATATATAACAAACTTTTCACTTTTCAGCAATTTGTACATTTTATGATATTAGTTTTATTGAACTTGTACTTCATTCTCGGATTTATATATTTTATATTTTTATATATAAGAACGAGTTCTATATTTGTGTAGATTCTATTTCTGAGGCATCCCTTTTCACAATTAAAGTACATCATGGAGGATCATTTTTGCGTGGTCCGACAAGAGGCTACATAGGTGGAAAAGTTAAATTTTTTGACTATGTAAACAGAACAATTATAAGCTTATCAAATTTTAAAAATATGGCCGAACAATGTGGTTTGATAAGGAGTCTGGGGTGTTTTGGCACAAGTATGGTTTAACCCTTTATAAGGTTCGATTAGTTGGCAGCAACATTGAAGCAGCTAAACTTGCTACTTGCATTCCAAAGGACATGGTAATTGAGATATATTTTGAACATTTGAGTTTCTATCATGATGATCATTAACATTGCGAGAAGACGGGAATTAATTCTTTGCGAATAAGTGATACAGAAGCAAATAGTGATGATTTTCATAATGATGATTTTGAAGATTTTGATTATTCATTAGAGGAGGATGATATGTTATTTTCTAAATATATTGATCCTTCTGCTGAATCTTTTGGGATCAATATAAATCAGAGACATGAGAAAAATGATGAAAATCAAGATTATATAAATGAAAAGATGCAGAACGTGGAGGGTGATTCAGATTGTGAAGATTCTGATGATATAGAGAGTTTAAATGGTGATTGCGATTATGAAAATGAAGATTCTAACTTTCCAAAGCACAATCCAAAAACGGATGCCCTTAATCCCAAATTAGAGTTGGGAATGATATTCAGTAACAACAAAGAATTCAAAGAAGCTGTCATTGCAAATCAAGTCAAAATAGGAAAGTCAATTGAGTGGATCAAAGTTGACAAAAGAAGAGCAAGGGCCAAATGCAGAAAAAATGGATGTAACTGGAGAATATTGGGTTCATCGGTGCAAAGGGACACATATTTTCAAATCAAGACGTTTGTCCCCAATCATACTTGTTTTGGGTGGAATTATAACAACAAAAATATCACTTCCAGTTGGATTGCAAAGAGGTATGTTGATAGAGTTAGATCAAATAAGAATTGGAAAACGTCAGAATTCAGAGATACATTGAGTAGGGAATTACGGCTACATGTAAGTATGCATCAACCAAGAAGGGAAAAGGAAAATGCTATTGCAATGATTGGTGGAGATATAAATGTTCAGTTTAGTATGTTATGGATATTGCAATGAAATTGTTCGAACCAATCCTGGGACTTCTGTTTTCCTGTAAGTAACTCCAAATGAGATATCTAACAAGTTGATGAGATTTCAAAGGTTTTATATTTGTTTTGCAGCATGTAAAGTAGGATTCAAGGCTGGTTGTAGGAAGATTGTTGGGGTCGATGGGTGTTGGCTGAAGGCCACCATGTATGGGGCACAACTATTATCAGCGGTTACTTTGGATGGAAACAACATCTTTTTAATAGATTATGCAGTAGTTGAGGAGGAAATAAGGAAACATGGCGTTGGTTTTTAACATATTTAATGAACGATCTTGAAATTGAAGAGCAATACTTGTGGACTTTTATGTCAGATAAGCAAAAGGGACTTCTTGAAGCTTTTGAATCAGTGTTGCCTGATGTTTCTCATAGATTTTGTGTGCGACACTTGCATAACAATTTAAAGAAAGTTGGGTTCTGTGGAAGGGCACTAAAAATGCTCTTTGGAAGGTAGCTTTAGCAACAACTATTGACAGGTTTGATGCTTCTATGGCTGATTTGTTTGAGTTAAATATAGATGCTTATGCATGGCTTTCTACGAAATTGCCTAGTGAATGGTCAAGATCATATTTCTCTCCGCTTCCGAAGTGTGACATTCTTTTGAACAAACAATGTGAGGTGTTTAATAAATTTATCCTTGATGCGAGAGATAAATTAACTATTAAACTTTTGAAAACCATTAGGCATTTGCTCATGACAAGAATTAACTCAAATAGAGAGAAAGCTGAAAAGTGGAATTTGGGTGATATTTGTCCTACTATTAAAAAGAAAGTTGACTAAAATTATGGAGGATGCTGCCACTTATATTCCTAAAGAGTCGAATATGTGGAACTATGAAGTGATTGGACCTGTTGAAGGTGATATTTGGGCTGTTGATTTATATAACAGGACATGTAGTTGTAGGCAATGGGAACTTTTAGGTATCCCTTGCAAGCATGCTATATCATCAATTTGGTTGAAAAATGATGAAGTTTTAGACTATGTCTATGATTGTTACAAAGTTGAGACATATCAAAAAATTTATGAAGTTCCGATATTGCCACCTTTATACTTGAAGAAGACAAAGAAAAGAAAGAAACAAAAACTAAGAAAGAAAGAAGATGATGAGCCGGGAGCTAGCAGGATGAAGTTAAAAAGGAAACAAAATCAGTTCATTGTAAGAAATCTGGTATGCCTGGCGATAATAGTAGAACTTGCACTCCTTCATCTGATGCCATTGAAATTCATCCATCGGACTATCCTTGTAGTTTAGACTCCATCGTGATTGAGAGAGCATCAAGTCTCAATTTGGCCATCAAAGTTATATTGTTCAGACATCTCAAAACGGCAGGGACGATTGAAGAAATTACTTATTTTTTACTTGTTAGTTTTTTTTTTGTTCTTGTGTATCAAACTGATGATATGCTACTGGTTTTTGTTGTTCATTTTGTTATTCTGTTAATTTAGCTAGACGTTGTTTCTATATATTTTAATTGTTTAGCTGGTTTTTTTATGTTGTTTTTCTTATGTTTTGCTAAAGAAATTGTTGTTTATTATTGGTTTATCAATTTTTATGTTGTATTTACTATAAGTTTTGCTAGTATGGTGTTGTTTTGCTGATTTTCTTGTTGTTTATATACTGATTTATCAACTTCTTTGTTGTTTTCTTGTGTATTGCTATGGTTGGCTAAATTGGTATTGTTTTACTGATTTTGCTACTTTTATAGTGATTTATTAGTTTTCATAATCATTTTTTCCTGTTTCTAATTAGCTACCTTGATGTTTTCTTGAGTATATTTTTGGTTCTATTTTACAGGTGAAATATTAGTATTTTTGTTGGATTGAAGTGTTATAATGCTCAAGGTGGAAAAAACAAGAAAAAACAAATACTTTTAGGCAACTCAGAGTACTTTCATTGCTCTTGGCAAACACACAAGATACGTTTAATACGAATAACTCAAAGCGAGACTGATCCAACATAAAACGACTATTTTACTACAACTCCAAATTCTCAGTGAGATCAATCCTTCCTCTTGTCGGTATACTTCTTTTTTAGAGGCGGTGCATTTCTATGAGCTCTCAACTAGGCACACTAGGCTTGTCTTGATTCCTCTTTGCTCACATAAGAGAATGGATCTGTATGACTCCAAAGCATTCTATAAGAGTTGGTAATATGCCCTTCCTGTCCATTTTCTTGGTGTAGAGAAATCATGTTTCTAGCGGCACCTCGCAACAGTAAGCAAAAATCTCTTCAGGCCAACATGTTTGGCGTATTTCTTATGAACATTTTTTGTCTCATCTTCATTGCTAATTTCCTCTCCAAGAGGTTTCCGGAATTGTCAAAGACTGCGCATTTTCTATATTGTCGAGTGCTATTAGCTCTTTAAATGAGAAGTTAATTTCAACCCTCAGTTAGGGACGCATTTTCTGAAGGTTAAACTGAAAGTGGGATAGAGCAAACTGTTTTTCTGTACAAAAGTATGAAATAAGAGTCTGCACGTGAGCTATATGGAGATTTTGGAAGGAAAGTCATGTGCTTGACGCATATTTTTTTTAACACTAGCTAACAAAAACGATGTTTATTTAAGTTTTGGGATAATAAAAGAATGTTTTTTGGTCACAATTATACCATGAGAATGTACTCTAAGTTTGGGCTATACTAGAGGAATGATTTTAGCCAAAAACTCAAGAATACCCACCACAATTTCTATTTATTTTTTCCAAGTTTCAAAACATTACAATAAGCCATGCACCAATCTCCTTAATTCACTTCATTTAATACACAAATATACTAGTACAATAGTATCATATAGTGGTTAGTGTTCCTAGAAAAATTAATGAATCCTCAAATTTCCTCAACTCTTAATTCTAAAAAAAATAAAAAGGAATACACTGTCATATATCTAATCTCCAAACATATGAAAGAAATCTTTCCCTTCCAACATAATAAAATATTATTTTCACACCTATTCATCATATGTAGAAATTGTTGACAATATGCAGAGAGCATTTGATGTCGTACCTGGAGCAATTCGAGACTCGCGATGCCGAAACCCTCCGCCTCCCTTTTTTTTCTCTTGTTCAGTTATGACCCATATATTAAAACTAATAATTCCCACTAACCTATTTTATTATTTAACTTGGCCATAATTATTAAAAATAATTAAATTATCCACAAATTAATTAACTATAATTAAATGACTATTCAAAATTGCCAAAAAATGACTTTTCAGGTCCGAGTCATTACACGACGGGAGATAATCAAATTTATTTTTAAATTTTTAATAAAATATGAATCATGAAAAATATAATAAAAATTAATTAAGAGAATTCATTTTAAACATTTTGTATAAATTAATAAAAAGCTAAAGACAAGCTAACTTGATTATGTTAAGATACGATGCTAATTGTTATTGTTTTAAAAAATATATAAATTAGTAAAAATACTAAAGACGAGCAAACTTGATTTTCTTAATTACAATGCTAATTGTTAATATTTTCTTAATGGAATTAAATAAGCAAAGACTAAAAAAATGAAAAAATAAAATAAGAAAAAAGGGGAGACTAAAAAAATAGCGTTGAAATAAATTTTAAAAAAACGTAGAATTATAGAAGAGAATTCATCAAGGAAAAAATTAATACAGATAATATTTTCAAATATACTTTTTACTTAATCATTCATCCTCCATTATAATGATTCTAAAAATTTACTCAACTTTTCTCCTGCACTTTAATTATATGAAAATATTATTTATCGTTAATAATTATAAATATTCATATTATTTGTGCACAATCTTATTTAGAAAAAATTCAAGAGTCTAATTAAAAGTTTTTAATAAATACTATAAGATTCTTTTTTTAATCTTAACATAAATACTTTTATCATTCATTTATAATTGTTCATTTATCACTTATTTTATTATGTATTTTAACAACAATATATTATTTTTATGTTAACTCTATATCACTAAAAATGAATTTACCTTACTAAAATCATGTATCACTCATTTCCTTCCAAAGAATCAACATATAGAGAGAAAACTTTAAATTTTAATATACAAATATTGAAGTACTTCTTTTAAGTCTACAAATTATAAGTAGCTTATCTATTACAAATAATTTTTCATATTTCTAAGACTGTTTCAGGATTTGTTACTATTTAATTCTTTTGATATTTTTTTAAAAAAATTTAAAAGACTAAAAATCTCACTTTAATTTTTTAACAAAATATCAAAGTTGACCATAGTTAATTTTGAGAACTCATTAAAATGGATAATAAAGTCTTAATTATATATTATAACTAACATAAAAAAATAGGTATTATTCAACAAAAAAAAAGTACAAGTATCTGACCGTACTGCTAATATAAGGATATTTATTTTTTAATAAAATCAATTCATGAATTGAATTGAAATTACAAATTTAAATGATAAAATTTATCAGCTAATCTATTTGGATTTGAAAATAAAAAAAATGAAAATTTTATATATCGCGCGTAGCGCGACTAAATTTACTAGTACCATATGAATAATAACTATTTTTCATTTTAACAAATAAAAATAATAACATATATCAATTTTTTTTCTTTCACTTTCTTATGTATTAGGTATCATGGTATTATGTACCTTTTCTTAATTAACTATTTAGAATCTATTTTTCTAAATTAATAATAGTAAATTTATTTAACTAAACTTTAAAAAGGATATGATAAAAGAAATCAAACTCAATTATTCGAGGGTTGTAAAATATATATTTTGTTAAAAAATTAATGCAGGTTACTAAACTTTACATAAAACATAAAATTTATATTATATAAAAATTGTCATTTATAATAGTCAAATTAATCCTAACATTTTTTTGGATTTCCCTTTTAGATTTTTTATTCTTTTTCTAATCTTTTTAAAGCAGAATCATAGAGTAGAGCTGACAGAAACTAGTACCAATTACTCGACTTAAGGCACCTAAGAAAAATTAAAGCTATAAATATGTGCTCTTAAACTTGACTTTAAATTTTAAGTTTGATTTTAAACTTTTATAGTGCATAAATAGACACTTTAATTATCCTATTTTTTGTTATAAATAAACATGCGATTTTTGGAGCCAAAGAGCGCGAAATGCAATTGCGCCCACGTGTATTAGTGAGCTACTCAATGACTGCTAACTAATTAAATATTTTACACGTCAACTTAAAAAAAAATATTTTACACATCATTTAAGAACTAAAAAAATTTAAATTAATTTTAATTAATATACAGGGGTAAAACGTTTCATCTCATTTCACATTTCACCCGATTGTGAATCAAAGGCAATCAACTCAAAGGTGAAAACCCTAGGTTATCAGGGGAATCAAAATATTGGAATGAAAGGGGAAAATCATTCAAGATTGCTACTGAAGTTGATGCTCATCTGTTCATCTTCCTCGATTTAGTTCAAGTATGCCTCGATTTTGCTCTTTTGAAAGTTTATCTTTGATTACAAAATAGAATCTTTTTGTCACCATGAGTGTAAAATCATTTTTTTCTTACAAATCTATACATATGGGTCATATTATAGCCATTTTCACCATGGAGGTCACTTTTATAAAGGTCAATATGTGTCGAAATTGAGAAACATCTTATTCAGCACATAAGGATCACTTCTCTTTGATCAAACTGAAATCGTAAGCAGAAGATATTGGGTATGATAAAGTTGATGCTTTTTTTTACTGAAGACCCTATAACCCATAATTTTGTTAAGTTAGAAAGTGACAGCCAACTATATAACTTTGTTAAAGATTTGTGGAGTGGGTCATCTATTAAGTTGTTTCTGAAGCATGTGACTGATAAAGAAGGGAGATCCACTGCTGCAACTACTTTGGGACCATTGTCTCTTGAAAAAATAATCAAGAATTGAAAAATTTCTCTAGGGATTCACACACTGAGCATGGTAAAAATGGGGTAGGTGAAGTTGAACAGCCATTAGAGTGAGGAAGGAAATGGTGATTCTCTTGACTTTGAAGAGGATAACTTAGATGATGTTCCAGATCAGGATGATAGTAAAATTGATGAAGAACTGAGAGCTTTTAGAGAAAAACTTAGGGAAGACAAAAAGAATGAAGTTGCAAAGCAAAAACAGAGAACTAAAAAATCCTCAAAGGATCAAGGTAATTGAGCTTGGAGAAGTTGGCATAGATAAGAGATTTAAAAATATCTTCACAATAAGGAAGCCAAATATAATGAAAAATTGGGAGGTGATGAAGTGTTTATTGACTCATCAGATGAACCAAGTGAAGATAGTGACGAGGAGCTAAATGTTTTAGCACAACCAGGTGTTGATTTACCTTCAAGAAGAAAAAGCAACAAACTGAGGTATGATTCTTCTTCTTCTTCCATTTCTTTCTTTGATTTGGGTATGATATTTGAGAGTGCAACGCAATTTAGAAAGGCTGTTGCTGATTATGTTGTTCAACATAAAGTTCAGTTCAGGCTTAAACCCAATAAACCTCATAAAATTAGGGTAAAATGTAAAGGAAAGTGTAAATGGGAAATCTTTGCAAGCTTGGATAAAGATTTTAGAATTTTTGTTTTTAAAAAATACTATCCTGCTCATAGATTTATTTCAGAGAATAGGAACATGATGTGCATAGCCAAATATGTGAAAATGAAGATGAGGGATAGAATAATCATCCTGACATGAGAGTTCATAAGCTTCAAGAGACACTAAGAAAAGAATAGGGATTATAAGTGGGAAGATCAATATGTTACAGGGCAAAAATGAATGTTATTGCCAAATTCTTGGATGATTGGAAACTTGAGTTTTCAAGGTTGTTAGACTATGCTGATATGATTAAGAGTACAAATCCTGGGAGTTTTTGTTTGGTTAAAACTAATAATGAAACAGTCCCTGGCTTTTACACTTGTTCAAATATTTTTATGTCTGTTTTGCTGCATTGAAAAATGGATGGTTGGAAGGTTGTAGGAAGATTATAGGATTGGATGGATGCTTTTTGAAGGGTGCTTGTAGAGGAGAATTATTATGTATCCATTAGCTTGGGCAGTGGTCGATCAAGAAACTAAACACTCTTGGAGTTGGTTTTTAAGCTATCTCTTTGAAGACTTGCAACTTGGTGATGAAAGTGGCATAACAGTCATGTCTGACATGCAAAAGGTATTTATTCTGCCTTTGTTTATTTATTTTGACTTATTGCCTTGTGTTACTTGTGTTATTGCATTGTGAAGTGGCATAACAATCATTTATTTTGCGTATACCATTTGGATGTCTTGATAAAGTTGTAAGTTTTCACTGTTACTGCCTGTTGTTAGTGTGTGAAGCAAGTGAAGTTATCTACTGTTTTTGTTTATTTCTCTTAATTGCTGCCAATGTATTTGGACATTGTTAGTGTGTAAAGTAAGTGATGCTGTTAGTGTGTGTGATAATTTAAGTGTCTTAAAATTATTGATTTTATATTTCTTAGGGTCTTGAGGTGCCAGTGGAAGTCTTACTTCCTAATGCTAAAAGAAAAATGTGTGCAAGACATATTTGGGCAAACTGGCAAGAATGGAGAGGGGAGGAAAGGAGAAAAGCATTTTGGAGGTTCTTCAAAGCTAGTTTTGAGGTTAAATTGAGAGATGAATTCGAATATATGGAGAAATTGAGTCATAAAATATGTGAGACATTGCTTGAGTATAACAAAGAATACTGGTGTAGAGCTTTATTTAGTGAAAGATCAAAGTGTAATGAGGTGGAAAATAATATTTATGAAACATTTAACTCATGGATTGTTGTTCCTAGATATAAACCTGTGATTAGTATGCTTGAAGATATTAGGCATAAAATGATGGATAGGCATGGAGATATGATTAAGTTTGCAGATACTTGGATAAGTGACATTTCAACTATGACAAGACTGATTTTAGAAGAAAACAAAGCGATTGGCAGGACACTAAGGGTGAATTGGAATCATGACATTGAATTTGAAATCCAAGGAGAGTATAGACACTTAATTGACATGACTAGAAAGACATGTTGCTATAGGTTGTGGCAGTTGAGGGGCATATCTTGCCAACTTGCAGTTTGTGCCTTATATCACATTGGTCAAGAACCAGAATTAAAAAGTCAATCAAAAGGAATAGAAAAAATTTAAAATTGTCAAAAAAAAAAGTTATCTTACGGATGTTTTAAAATAAAATTAAAAAATAGTTAATATTTTGTTGATTAAATTATGAAAATTGTGAAACAACTTTTTGTCCTATAAATTATTTCTATATAAATAATATAATAAATAATGCAAATTTAAAATTAATTATTTTTACCATATATTGTTATGCGATTGTGAGATACAAAATTGTAAGAGGAATCAATTTAATTGATTCTTAGCTATGTAACATGTTTGTATTTAATATTTCGTATTTTATTTACTTTATATTGAGATGTGATGCATTACTTTTTTTATTACTAATATTTATTATATATTTGTAAAACATTTTTATAGCTAGTGAGGAGGAAGATATTGTTAAACGAAATTAAAAATAAGATATATTGACGTTTCTTCAATTAACCAATTAAGCTGATAAGAAATCAATCAACTTTTGCATTGGAGGTTTAACCGGAGAACTATAAACAATCCTTACAATAATAACAACAAAAAGACATAAAATTATGGTTACCTAATCAAGCAAAAATATTAAAATATTTAGTTATATATGATTTGAAGAAGAAAGAAGGATCATGTTCTTGACATAACACAATTCAATTCTTCAAAATTTACAAAGTGAATAAAAACAATCAATGTCTATAGAAACTACAAGAATAAAAAAAAATCTCAAAAAGTACAAAGAGAAGCAAAAGAGAAAATGAACAAATTATTTTTTCTATAAAAAAATCATGATTTGTATCAACAACAATCCAAACTAATAATATCAAATGTATAATTACAATAGAACAAAAGTGATAATGATAATTAGACATGTCAAATTATTTTTCCTCACAAAATCAAACTATACAAATATCTAACATTTTTCATTATGAATCCCTCTCTTGCAAAAATCAGATCAAAGAAGACAAAAAAATTAACAAATCAAAGAAACAAAAATGAAGAATAAGGAAAATAAAAATAAAATGACCATCATACATGTCTCAAAGTGGGTTTTTATAGGTGTAACATAGGAGTTATAATTTATATTTATTATATATATCTATATATATATATATATATATATATATATATATATATATATATATATCTATATATATATATATGATATATAAAATTAAATTAAAGGTTAGGAGTTATATCCATTATTAAAAGGTTAGGAGGTGTAATGCTCATTAAGTAACTTATTATAGCAATTATATACACATAATATCATTGTGTAACAAAATATAAAAAGCCCTAAAAAAATTTTAAAAAAATAAAGATTTTTTTTATCATTGAGGCATGCCACATAGGCGGAATGAAGATATATATATATATATATATAAATATATATATATATATACTAGTAAACTTAGCCGCGCTATGCGCGATGTTTAAAAGTTTTCATATTTATTTAATTTTCAAATCCAAATAGATTAGTTAATAAATTTTATCATTTAGCTTTGTAATTTCAACTCAATTCATGAATTAATTTTATCAAAAAATAAATACCTTAAATTAGCAGTACGGTCAAATACCTATACTTTTTTTTGTTGAATAGTACCTATTCTTTTATGTTAGTTATAATATATAATTAAGAATTTATGACTTTATTATCCATTTGAATGAGTTCTCAAAATTAAATATGGTTAACTTTGATGTTTTGTTAAAAATTTAAAGTGAGATTTTTAGTCTTTTAAATTTTTTTAAAAATATCAAAAGAATTAAAATAGTAATAAATTCAAAAACAGACTTAGAAATATGAAAAATTATTCATAATAGATAATCTATCTATGATTTGAAGACTTAAAAAGGTATTTCAATATTTATATATTAAAATATAAAGTTCTCTCTATATATTGATTCTTTGGAAGGAAATGGGTAATACATGATTTTAGTTCGCTCAAATAATTTTTAGTGATATAGGGCCCGTTTGGATGGGCTTAATAAAAACAGCTTTAAAAAAGTACTTTTGAAAGTGCTGAAACTTATTTTTAAAATAAGCAGTTATGCGTTTGGATAAAAGTGCTGAAGTTAAAAAAAAGTTGTTGATGTGTTTGGCAAATAAGTGCAGATAAACAGCTTTTTAAATCAAAATGTGTGAAATACCCTTAAAAGCTGTTAACATAATAAAAGTTAATTAATTTATATTTTACAGCCATAAATAATTATATTTTGCTATCATTCACATATTTCTTCTCATCACAAATTATTTATAGTGGATATAAACTTATTATAGATTTTAAAGATATATATTTGAATAGATCAAAGAACGATTTAAGATTTATTTTAGTTTCATTCATAGGTAATAGTAATTGTCTATCATTCACATATTTCTTTATTATCACAAATTATTTATAAGAGGAATATAAATTTTTATTTAAGTTATATGTGCAACTTATTTTACATTTTAATAATATATAATTTGAATAGATTACTTGAAAGATTTAAGATTTATTTTATTTTCATTCATTAATAATAATAATTGTCTATCATCTACACGTGAAAAGGGAAAAATGGAAGAAAGAGATGTTAGGGTTATGTGAGTAATTTGGAGATTGTATAAAAATATTAAGGGCAAAAAGGTAAAAAATGTGGTCAACTTAAAACAACTTATAAGCTAAAAAAAAAGAAGCACCCCTACCCCAGCTTTTAACTTTTGGCTTAAAATAAGTTTTTTTTTAAACTTAAAATAAGTTATTTTAAGTATTGCCAAACAACTAAATAAGTTAAAAACCAGCTTTTAAGTCAGTTTGACCAGCTTTTAAGCTGAGCCAAATAGGCTCATAGAATTAACATAAAAATATATATTATTTTTAAAATGCATAATAAAATAAGTAATAAATGAACTATTATAAATGAATGATTAAAAGGTTTTATGTTAAGATTTTAAAAAAAAACTTATATATCTACTAAAAACTTATAATTAGACTCTTGAATTTTTTCTAAGTAAAGTAAACATAAAAAAATATTCACAAATAATATGAATATTTATAATTATTAACGATAAATAATATTTTCTTATAGTAAAAGTGTAGGAGAAAAAACTAAGTAAATTTTTAGAATCATCATAATGGAGGATGACTGGTTAAGTAATAAGTATATTTGAAATGATTATCTGTATTAATTTTTTCCTTGATAAATTCTCTTCTATAATTCTAAGTTTTGTTTTAAAATTTATTTCAACGCTATTTTTTAGTCTCCTTTTTTGTTAGTCTTTGCTTATTTAATTCTATTAATAAAACACAAACAATTAGCATCGTAAGTAAGAGAATGAAGTTTGCTCGTCTTTATTATTTTTACTAATTTATATATATATATATATATTGTCACGACCCAAAACGGGCCGCGACTGGCACCCACACTTATCCTACTATGTGAGCGAACCAACCAATCCAATTTTCAACGTTTCAACCATAAATAACAAAATATAATGCGGAAGACTTAAACTCATTAATGAAAATCGATTAAATAACTTATAAAAACTCAATACTTATTATTTCCAAAACCTGGAAGTCATCACCACAAGAACATCTATCCTCAAATTACTAATCTAAGAGTATCTAAGAAGCTAAAATAAGTAAAAAGCTAGTCCATGCCGGAACTTCAAGGCATCAAGACATGAAGAGGAAGATTCAGTCCAACCTAGAAGCAATAGCTCACCCTGAAATCTGGCTTGATGAAGACTGGCTAGAGTTGCGGTTGAGTTGAAGACGATGGCACTTTTGCTGCCCTCCACAAATAACAAAGAAAGAAACATACAAGTAGGGGTCAGTACAAAACACAAGTACTGAGTAGGTATCATCGGCCAACTCAAAATAGAAAACAGTATATATCAGATAATATCATAACTCAACTACAATACTCAACATGTAGCAACAACAAGTTCTATAATCATTAATAAGCACCGCCAAGTTCACTCATGAGGACTCAAGCCTCAATACCATACCCATTTGGGAATTAGGTTCATTAGATTGGGTATATTAACATCTTTCAAGATTCATTATCTTTATTTCTCTCGTGCCGGTACGTGACACTCCGCTCCATATACTATCCTGGTGTCGGAACGTGACACTCCGATCCCCTAATTCTACGTGTCGGTTCGTGACACCCGATCCTCTAATTCTACATGTCGGTTCGTGACACCCGATCCCCTAATTCTACGTGTCGGTTCGTGACACCCGTTCCACTAATTCTACGTGTCGATTCGTGACACCCGATCCCGTAATTCTACGTGTCGGTTCGGGACACCCGATCCCTTAATTCTACGTGTCGGTTCGTGACACCCGATCCCCTAATTCTACGTGTCGGTTCGTGAAACCCGTTCCACTAATTCTACGTGTCGGTTCGTGACACCCGATCCCCTAATTCTACGTGTCGGTTCGTGACACCCGATCCCTTAATTCTACGTGTCGGTTCGTGACACCCGATCCCCTAATTCTACGTGTCGGTTCGTGACACCCGTTCCACTAATTCTACGTATCGGTTCGTGACACCCGATCCCCTAATTCTACGTGTCGGTTCGTGACACCCGATCCCCTAATTCTACGTGTCGGTTCGTGACACCCGATCCCCTAATTCTACGTGTCGGTTCGTGAAACCCGATCCCCTAATCTCATCACTTTAGTTCATCAAGCCTTCTTTTATACCAAGGCATCATCAATTCTCATTAACAAGGTAGATTAGGGTTTTTCAAGATTAAGATTCAATAGCTTCATCATGCTTATTTTATCACAATTGTATAATCACATTCATACAAGCATACAATTAAGCATATAGAAGGGTTTACAATACTACCCAATACATATCATTCCCTATTAAGAGTTTACTACGAATAGCATAAACCATAACCTACCTCCACCGAAGAATGTGATCAAGCAATCTACTTTTCCAAAGCTTTGCTTCCCTCCTCGTTTCTCCTCTTTCTCTCGCTCATTTCTCCCTTTCTCTCTCTGTTCTTTCTATTTTTCTTATTCCAAAACCCTTTTTCTTTTACCCTAATTGTCTTATAATTAAGTATAAAAGATGGTAAAAGTAACCCACTATTTATTCCAAGGTTGTCTTCTTTAACCCCCAAGTAATTAAATTATTAACATTAACCCACTAGATTTATAATTATAGCAGGAATAGTCCAAAACGCCCCTTAAAACATTTAACAGAAATCCGACCCAGCCTGGGATTACGCAGTCTGTGACGGGCCATCGTGCCTGCGACGGTCCGTCCTGCTGAGTCGTCACAGAATTCAGAGACTGAAATTTACTGAAGGGCCTGTGACGGTCCGTCACGCCTGTGACGGTCCGTCACGCCTGTGACGGTCCGTCCTGCCATTCCATCACAAAGTTCAGTGAGTCGATTTCAGTACCCAAATTTTCAGATTCAAAGTGTTTTGGAACGAGACCCCCACGACGGTCCGTCGTGACCATGACGGTCCGTCGTGGTATCCGTCGTCTCAGCCAGTTTTTCCAGAAATAAAATCTGCTGCTCAAAATGACTAAACAGGTCGTTACAATAGATACCAATTTACCCATCGTTCGTCCTCGAACGATCACGAGAAGAAAAACAAGAGTGAAAAGGAATACCTGAATCTGTAAACAGGTGTGGGTATCTTTCTTGCATATCAGCCTCCTTTTCCCAATTGGCCTCTTCAACTGGTCGATTCTTCCATTGGACTTTGATGGATGCAATCTCCCTTGATCTCAACTTGCGAATTTCTCTATCTAAAATGGCAACAGGCTCCTCCTCATAAGACAAGTTCTCATCAAGCAGAACTAAATCCCAACGAATGATGTAGTTTCCATCCCCATGGTATCTTTTCAACATAGACACATGAAATACCGGGTGCACTCCTGACAGCCCTGGAGGCAAGGCTAATTCATAAGCCACCTCCCCTACTCACTTCAGAACTTCAAATGGACCAATATACCTCGGACTAATCTTACCTCTTTTACCAAATCACATCACACCCTTCATGGGTGAAACCTTCAGCAAGACTTGCTCACCTTCCATGAACTCCAAATCCCTAACCTTTCGATCTGCATACTCCTTTTGCCTACTTTGAGCCGCTAAAAGCTTTTCTTGAATAGATTTCACCTTCTCTAATGAATCCCTCAAAAGGTCAGTACCCCAAGGTCTAACCTCGAATGCATCAAACCAAACAATGGGAGACCTACATCTCCTCCCATACAATGCTTCGAAAGGAGCCATATCAATACTTGAGTGATAACTATTATTGTATGAAAACTCTGCTAAGGGTAAGAAGTTATCCCAATGACCACCGAATTCTATCACACATGCACGAAGCATATCTTCCAACACCTGAATTGTTCGCTCAGACTGCCCATCGGTCTGAGGGTGAAATGCAGTACTAAGGTCCAACCTAGTACCTAATTCATCATGTAATGTTCTCCAAAACTTAGAAGTAAACTGCGTACCTCTATCTGATATGATGGACAGTGGAACTCCATGCAATCGAACAATCTCTGAGATATAAAGTTTGGTTAACTTCTCTGCGGTGTAAGTCACCTTGACCGGAATGAAGTGAGCAGACTTAGTTAATCTGTCCACAATTACCCAAATAGAATCAAACTTACCCAATGTCTTTGGAAGACCAACCACGAAGTCCATTGCAATTCTCTCCCACTTCCATTCAGGAATGGGCATTCTCTGAAGTGTTCCTCCAGGCCTCTGGTGTTCATACTTTACTTGCTGACAATTCGGGCATTTGGCAACAAAATCAACAATGTCGCGCTTCATTCTATTCCACCAAAAGTGTTGCTTTAGGTCACGGTACATCTTGGTTGCACCATGATGTATAGAATATCCGGAACTATGAGCCTCTGTAAGAATAGTGTGGATCAAATCACCAACACGGGGTACACATACCCTTCCCTTAATTCTCAAAACACCTTCCTCATCCATTATCGCTTCTTTAGCCTCTCCTCGCAACACCATATCTCGAATTCAGCTTAGTTTCTCATCATCAAACTGTTTCCCCTTGATATTGTCAAGAAAAGAAGATCTCGCCTCCACACTGGCCAAAAATCCTCCCTTCTCATTTACTTCTAACCTCATAAAGTCGTTAGCCAGAGTCTGAACCTCTCTAGCCAATGGGCGTCTAGAAACTTGTAAGTGGGCTAAACTACCCATGCTCCCTGCTTTTCTACTTAAGGCGTCTGCCACAACATTAGCCTTTCCCGGGTGATACAAGATGGTAACATCATAATCCTTCATTAGTTCCATCTACCTCCTCTGTCTTAAATTCAAATCTTTCTGAGTAAAGACATACTGTAGACTACGATGATCCGTATAGACTTCACACTTAACCCCATATAGATAGTGTCTCCATTGCTTTAATGCAAACACCACCGCAGCCAACTCTAAATCGTGGGTCGGATAATTACGTTCATGCACCTTTAATTGCCTCGAAGCATAAGCAATTACATTTTTCTCTTGCATTAGCACGGCACCCAAACCAGAATAGGATGCATCACAATAAACAATGAAGTTCTTACCCTCTACTGGCAAGGTAAGGATAGGTGCGGTAGTCAGCAAGGTCTTGAGTTTCTAAAAGCTTTCCTCACATTCATCCGACCATACAAATGGAACATTCTGCTTAGTCAAGTTCGTCAATTGGGAAGCAATAGAAGAGAATCCCTTGACAAATCGACGGTAGTAACTGGCTAAACCAACAAAGCTTCTTATTTCTGACACATTAGTAGGTCTTACCCAATTCTTCACTACTTCGATCTTAGAAGGATCCACCATCACTCCATCCTTAGAAACCACGTGCCCCAAGAAGGACACTGAATCTATCCAAAACTCACACTTGGAGAATTTGGCATAAAGCTTTTTCTCCCTCAACATTTCCAACACAATTCTCAAATGCCTCATGTTCCTTCTTACTCTTAGTATATCATCATAATAGATCACGAAAGAGATCCAGATATGGCTTAAAAATCCCGTTCATCAAGCTCATAAAAGCGCAGGGGCATTCGTTAGTCCAAAGGACATTACCAAGAATTCATAATGCCCATACCTGGTTCGAAAAGCATCTTTGGCACATCTGCTGCCCGTATTTTCAATTGATGATAACCAGACCTCAAGTCAATCTTAGAGAAGACACAAGCACCTTGTAACTGATCGAACAAATCATCAATGCGAGGAAGAGGATACCTGTTCTAACAGTTACTTTATTTAGTTGCCGGTAATCTATGCACATCCGAAGACTCCCATCTTTCTTCTTCACAAACAAAACAGGAGCACCCCAGGGGATGCACTTGGTCTAATGAAACCTTACTTAACAACTCTTGAAGTTGGGCCTTTAACTCTCTTAACTCTGCGGGAGCCATTCTATAAGGGGGTATATAAATGGGGCGAGTACCCGGTTCACAAGATCGATGCAGAAGTCATATCTCTATCCGGTGGCATACCAGGAAGGTCTGCAGAAACACATCTAAAAACTCCGGACTATCGAAACCGACTCAATTGAAGGTACTGGGTAGTATCATCCTGAGGTGCGCCAAGAAGATAAACAACCCTTACTAACCATTCTCTTAGCACGAAGGAAGGAGACGATACGAACCGGATTGGAAGTGTAGTCACCCTCCCACACTAACGGATCTGTCCCAGGCTTGGCCAACGTTACAGTTTTATCATTACAATCTAAGATAGCAAAATTCGGAGAAAGCCAAGTCATACCCAGAATTACGTCGAAGTCAACCATTTCTAAAATAACCAAATCCACATGAGTATTGCTCCCCACAAAAGTCACCAAACAAGACCTATACACATTTTCAACTACCACAGACTCACCCACCAGAGTAGAAACACGAATAGGCATGTCAAGCAATTCACAATGTAAATTAAGACCAGTAGCAAATGAGGAAGATACATATGAAAATGTGGAGCCAGGATCAAATAATACAGAAGCCATGCAATCACAAACCAAAAGATTACCTGTGATAACAGCATCAGATGTCTCCGCTTCAGACCGCCCAGGGAAAGCATAACAATGGGCCCTATCACCTGTCTGCCCGTTGCCCCTACCATGTTCTGTTGTAGTAGCTCCAGTTTTCTCGTTACCCCGGCCGTTTTGGTAACCACCATTACCTCGGCCACCGTGTTCTCCAGAATAACGGCCTCTACCTTGACCACCTCTACCTCTAGCTATTGGGGGTCTATAACTCTGTTTTAGACAATTTCTCCTAATATGCCCAGTCTCCCCACATCCATAACACTCTCTGGATTCAAGCATAGGTCTCTCAGAGAAATGTTGATCGGTCTGAGGTGGACTCCCAACTATAGTCTGTAGTGAAGACTGAATTGGTCGGACTGAGTAACCTCCTGAACCCTGTCCTCTAGAGTAAGAACCATTAAACTCACCTCCTTTTCGAAACCTTTTTGATGTCGATTCCATGGTGAAGTCATCTGGCTTCACTCCTTCCACCTCTATCACGAAGTCTACCACTTCTTGAAAGGATTTTGCCGTAGCCGCTACCTGTAAAGCTGAAATTTGCAATTCTGACCTCAACCTCTTCACAAAACGGCGAACCCGCTCTTGTGGACTGAAACATAGTTGGGTGGAATACCTGGATAATGCGCGAAACTTAGCCTCATATGCAGTAACCGACCGACATCCTACCTTGCTCTAGGCTCAAGAACTCATCTCTTTCCTATCCCTCAAAGTCCGGGGGATATACTTCTCCATAAACAAGCTAGAGAATGACGCCAAGTCATAGGTGGTGCCTCTGTTGGTTGACCTCAACATGTGACCGCCACACATTTTGGCGTTCCCTTGAAACTGATAGTCACAAACTCAACACCAAACCGTTTCTACTATACCCATCTTGTGTAGTAGCTCATGACAGTCAACCAGAAAATCGTAGGCATCCTCAGATTCAGCACCTTGAAGACTGGAGGTTTCAATTTCAAGAACTTACTGAAAAGTTCATGCTGATCATTTTGTCATTATAGGTCCTGTGGTCAGACGAGGAAATGTGCCTATTTCCAATGAGGCATCCATGTGGGGAGACATAGAGCGGCATTTTGTACCTCCGGACCCGATGTTTGGTGCAGAAAACACTGGAGGCGTCTGGCCCTGATCAGATACACCGCTAAGATAAGCAAGAACCTGATTGATCATCTCTGGGGTAGGTTGGGGTGGCAATTCCTCATTCTGCACTTGTTCATTCTCCCCATCCTCACCCTCTCTTACCACTTCCTCAGTTGGTGGAGGAGTCACCGCCCTAGTACCAGACGGGCTAGGTGCTCGTCCTCTTCCTCTAGAGGACGTCCTCCCACGACCTCTACCACGGCCTCTTGCCACTGCTCCTCTTCGAGCTACAGCCCCAGTGGCTGGCTCAGACGCTTCTTGTCTTGCCGATGTTGGTGTTGGCACAATCGTTGTTGCTCTAGTTCTAACCATCTGCGAAATAGAGTGAAGATGATCAGATACCAATTTGTATCACCTAGATACCAATTGGATCCAAGTATCAGCATGAAAGAAGAAAAGAAAGAATGGAGTTTTCCTAAAGTCTTATAGCCTCTCAAATAAAAGTAAAGGCGTCCCCCTACCGTTCCTTAAGACTCTACTCGACTCGTTCTTGTATGATGAGACCAACGAACCTAATGCTCTGATACCAAGTTTGTCACGACCCAAAACGGGCCGCGACTGGCACCCACACTTATCCTACTATGTGAGCGAACCAACCAATCCAATTTCCAACGTTTCAACAATAAATAACAAAATATAATGCGGAAGACTTAAACTCATTAATGAAAATCGATTAAATAACTTATAAAAACTCAATACTTATTATTCCCAAAACCTGGAAGTCATCACCACAAGAACATCTATCCTCAAATTACTAATCTAAGAGTATCTAAGAAGCTAAAATAAGTAAAAAGCTAGTCCATGCCGGAACTTCAAGGCATCAAGACATGAAGAGGAAAATCCAGTCCAAGCTAGAAGCAATAGCTCACCCTGAAATCTGGCTTGATGAAGACTGGCTAGAGTTGCGGTTGAGTTGAAGACGATGGCACTTTTGCTGCCCTCCACAAATAACAAAGAAAGAAACATACAAGTAGGGGTCAGTACAAAACACAAGTACTGAGTAGGTATCATCGGCCAACTCAAAATAGAAAACAGTATATATCAGATAATATCATAACTCAACTACAATACTCAACATGTAGCAACAACAAGTTCTATAATCATTAATAAGGACCGCCAAGTTCACCCACGAGGACTCAAGCCTCAATACCATACCTATTTGTGAATTAGGTTCATTAGATTGTGTATATTAACATCTTTCAAGATTCATTATCTTTATTTCTCTCGTGCCGGTACGTGACACTCCGCTCCATATACTATCCTGGTGTCGGAACGTGACACTCCGATCCCCTAATTCTACGTGTCGGTTCGTGACACCCGATCCCCTAATTCTACGTGTCAGTTCGTGACACCCGATCCCCTAATTCTACGTGTCGGTTCATGACACCCGTTCCACTAATTCTACGTGTCGGTTCGTGACACCCGATCCCCTAATTCTACGTGTCGGTTCGGGACACCCGATCGCTTAATTCTCCGTGTTGGTTCGTGACACCCGATCCCCTAATTCTACGTGTCGGTTCGTGACACCCGTTCCACTAATTCTATGTGTCGGTTCGTGACACCTGATCCCCTAATTTTATGTGTCGGTTCGTGACACCCGATCCCTTAATTCTACGTGTCGGTTCGTGACACCCGATCCCCTAATTCTATGTGTCGGTTCGTGACACCCGTTCCACTAATTCTACGTGTCGATTCGTGACACCCGATCCCCTAGTTCTATTTGTCGGTTCGTGACACCCGATCCCTTAATTCTACGTGTCGGTTCGTGACACCCGATCCCCTAATTCTACGTGTCGGTTCGTGACACCCGATCCCCTAATCTCATCACTTTAGTTCATCAAGCCTTCTTTTATACCAAGGCATCATCAATTCTCATTAACAAGGTAGATTAGGGTTTTTTCAGATTATGATTCAATAGCTTATCATGATATTATCACACATTGTATAATCACATTCATACAAGCATACAATTAAGCATATAGAAGGGTTTACAATACTACCCAATACATATCATTCCCTATTAAGAGTTTACTACGAATAGCATAAACCATAACCTACCTCCACCGAAGAATTGTGATCAAGCAATCTACTTTTCCAAAGCTTTGCTTCCCTCCTCGTTTCTCCTCTTTCTCTCGCTCGTTTCTCCCTTTCTCTCTCTGTTCTTTCTATTTTTCTTATTCCAAAACCCTTTTTCTTTTACCCTAATTGTCTTATAATTAAGTATAAAAGATGGTAAAAGTAACCCACTATTTATTCCAAGGTTGTCTCCTTTAACCCCCAAGTAATTAAATTATTAACATTAACCCACTAGATTTATAATTATAGCAGGAATAGTCCAAAACGCCCCTTAAAACATTTAACAGAAATCCGACCCAGCCTGGGATTACGCAGTCTGTGACGGGCCATCGTGCCTGCGACGGTCCGTCCTGCTGAGTCGTCACAGAATTCAGAGACTGAAATTTACTGAAGGGCCTGTGACGGTCCGTCACGCCTGTGACGGTCCGTCCTGCCATTCCATCACAAAGTTCAGAGAGTCGATTTCAGTACCCAAATTTTCAGATTCAAAGTGTTTTGGAACGAGACCCCCACGACGGTCCGTCGTGACCATGACGGTCCGTCGTGGTATCCGTCGTCTCAGCCAGTTTTTCCAGAAATAAAATCTGCTGCTCAAAACGACTAAACAGGTCGTTACATATATAGAGACACAGAGAAGAAGATAGACATATAAGATATAAGAGATACAGAGATATTGATAGAGATGTATAGAGATACATATAGAGAGACATAGGAGATAGGTATATATATACATATATAGAGGTATATATATAAATATATATATATATATATTAATATATATATATATATATATAATATATATATATATAGTATATATATATATATATATATTATATTAAACAGTAAAAATTAGCATCGTATCTTAACATAATCAAGTTAGCTTGTCTTAAGTTTTTTATTAATTTAAGAAAAATGTTTAAATGAGTTCTCTTAATTAATTTTTATTGGATTTTTCATGATTCATATTTTATTTAAAATTTAAAAATAACTTCATAATAATTTTGATTATCTCCCCCCGCTAAGCGTATCTACAAATACATTTTAATATTTTCAAGAATTATTTTTGTCTTACTTTTAGTAATGATCTTGCTCTTATAGTTTCATGCAAAAAAAAATCAATTATTCTCTTTTATATATCTTATTCTTATTAGAAGTAAAAATAATTACACAAAGCAGTCTTTGTCGATAGATTTTTGCATTATAAGATTAAAGTAGAGGACAATTAAGCTAAACATAAATATATTTGGTTAGAAATATTTTTTTATGTGCTTTTAAGATGTCACAAATTTAAACATTAAGTAATTTGAGGTTATGAATATATAAAGTTGGAAGTTATAGGTATTAATAATAAGTATTAATTAAGTATAGAGGTTATGAAAGATGAAGAGGTGTGAGTTTATGATAAAAATTAAATTAAAAATAAATATATAAAAATAAGAGGAAAAAGGTAAAACAAAATGTTACATATTTTTATGATTTATTTTATTATATAACATATTTTCTTTTTACATCATTTTAGAAATTTCAAATTATTAAAAGTCTCCAAATATGCTTCTAATAATAAACATTATTTTTAGTAATTACTATAATTTTGAACAATATATACGTTTTCTCTTATTATATATTATAGGAGAGATATCTATTAAGAGAAAAATTAATGAAAAACAAATTTAAAAAGGGACATAAAATTAAAAAGATAATCAAAAGGAATAGAATTTTTTTTGAAATTATCAATAAATAAAGTAATCATACGGATGTTTTAAAATAAAATTAAAAAATATTTAATTTTTTTGTCGATTGAATTCTCAAAATTGTGAAACATTTGGCCTATAAATAATTTCTATATATAAATAATATAATAAATAATGCAACGTTAAAATTATGTATTTTTATCATAACATTATTATGTGATTGTGAGATACAAAATTAAAAGGGGAATCAATTTATTTGATTCTTAGCTATATAATATTTGTATTTAATATTTTGTATTTTATTTACTTCATATTATGTAACAACCTGTTTAGTCGGTTCGAGCAGTAGAATTATTTTGAAAATAACTTACTGGGTCGACGGATCAGGCGACGTACCGTCATGGTCACGACGGACCGTCGAGGGCCTCCGTTCCAAAACACTTCAACTCTAAAAATCTGGGTACTGGGAGCGACTCTCTGAACCCCGCGACGGAACTACAGCACGGATCGTCGTAGATACGACGGACCGTCACAAACCCCCTTTACTGAATTTAACTCACTGAACTGCATGACGGACCGTCATAGACACGACGGGCCGTCACAGGTTGCGTAACCCCAACTGGGTCGGATTTCTGCTAAAGGTTTTAAAGGGGTGTTTGGACTATTCATGACAAACCTTATGAATTAGTAGGGTAAGTTAATAATTTATTACTTGGGGGTTAAACGAGATAACTTAAAATAAATAATGGGTTACTTTATCATAATGAATTATATGATAATTAGGGTAAAATAAAAAGAATCTGGAGAAGAAAAATAAAAAGAAGCAAGAGAGGGAGAACGAGCGAGAAAGAGAGAACGAGAGGAAAGCATAAGGCATTGGGGAGATAGCTTGCTCGATCACGATTCTTCGGTGGAGGTAGGTTATGGTTATTTCTATGTGATAGATAAACTCTAAATAGCGATTGATATGTATTGGGTAGTATTGTAAAGTCTTCTATATGCTTGATTTTGTGTTTGTATGTTGTGATTGTGTAATTGTGGTGGATTAGAATGATGAGACTGTCGAATCTTCAGCCTTAAATCCTCTCTATTAAGATGACGCCTTGACATAAGGAAGACTTGATGAAAAATAAAATAATGAGGTAATATTGGATCGGAGTGTCACGTTCCGACACGTAGCATTAGGGGATCGGAGTGTCACGTTCCGACACGGTAGGAATAATGGATCGGAGTGTCACGTTCCGACACGGTAGTAATGATGGATCGGAGTGTCACGTTTCGACACGTAGCATTAGGGAATCAGAGTTTCACGTTCCGACATGATAAGAATAAAGAAAAGTAATCTTGAATCATGTTAATATACTCAAATTCGAAGAACCTATATCCCAAATGAGTATGGTGTGGAGGCTTGAGTCCTCATAGGTGTGCGTGGTGTTATTGTCAATGGTTCTTGTACTTGTTGATTGTCGCCTGTTAAGTATTGTGGTTGATTTTATATTATTATTCAGTATATATTGCTTTCTATTTTGAGTTGGCCGATGATACCTACTCAGTACGTGTTCCTTGTACTGACCCCTACTTTTATTTCCTTCTTGTTGTTTTGTGGAGTGCAGCAAGTGCACCATTGACTTCGACTCGTCCTCAACTCTAGCCAGTCTTCAGCACGTCAGATTTCAGGGTGAGCTATTATTCCTAGCTCGGGCTGGATTCTCTTCTTCACGTCTTGATGTCTTTGAAGTTCGGACATGGACCATCTTTCTACTTATTTTAGTTCTTAAATACTCTTAGACTTAGTAATTTGAGGATAGATGTTTTTGATGTGATGACTTCCAGATTTTGGGGATGATAAGTATTATACTTTAGAAGCTTATTTAATTGATTTCGTTAATGAGTTTTGGATCTTCCGCATTTTATTTGCTATTCAAAATTTATATACTGATAAACGTTGGGGTTTAGATTGTTGGTTTGCTCACCTAGTAAGATAAGCGTGGGTGCCACTCGCGGCTCGTTTTGGGTCGTGACAAACTTGGTATCAGAGCTTTAGGTTCGCTGGTCTCATCACACAAGAACGAGTCTAGTAGAGTCTTGAGGAATGGTAGGGGGACGCCCTTACTTTTCTTTGAGAGGCTATAGGACTTTAGGAAAACTCCATTCTTTCTTCCTTTCGTGCTATTACTTGGGTCCAATTGTTATCTAGGTGATACAAATTTGTATCTGACATCCTCACTCTATCTCGCATATGCTTAGAATAGAGCAACAACTGTGTCAACACCAGCACCGGCAGGACAGGGTGCGTCTGAGCCAACCATTGGGACCGTAGCTCGAGGAGGAGCAGTGGCAAGAGGCCGTGGTAGAGGTCGCAGGAGGACGCCCTCTAGAGGTAGAGGACGAACACCTGGTCCAACTAGTGATAGGGCGGTGACTCCTCCACCGACTGATGAAGTAGTAAGAGGGGGTGAAGAAGGGGAAAATGAGCAGGATCAAGATGAGGAACTACCACCCCAGCCTACCCCAGAGATGATTAACCAGGTTCTTACCTATCTTAGTGGGTTATCTGATCAGGGCCAGACACCTCCAGTGTTTTCTGCACCAACACCTCAGGTTCAGGGAGTACAACATGCAGTCGATGTGGCTCCCCGCATGGATGCCTCATTGGAAGTAGGCACGTTTCCTCGATTGACTACAGGGTCTATAATGACGAGTGATCAGCATGAACTTTTCACTAAATTCTTAAAGTTGAAACCTCCAGTCTTCACTAATTACAATCCTTACAATAATAACAACAAAAAGACATAAAATTATAGTTAACTAATCAAACAAAAATATTTAAAATATTTAGTTATATATGATTTGAAGAGGAAAGAAAGATCATGTTCTCAACATAACATAATTCGATTCTTCAAATTTACAAAGTGAATAAAGACAATCAGTGTTGGTAGAAACTACAAGAATAAGAAAAAAAAATCTCAAAAAAACTACAAAGAGAAGCAAAAAAGAAAAAATGAACAAATTATTTTTTCTATAAAAGAATCATGATTTGTATCATCAACAATCCGACCTAATAATATCAAATATATATGTAATTACAAGAGAACAAAAGTGATAATGATAATTAGACATGTCAAATCATTTTACCTCACAAAATCAAAATATGCAAAATATATAACATTTTTCATTATACATCCCTCTTTTGCAAAAATCAGATCAAATAAGACAAAAGAAATTAACAAATCAAAGAAACAAAAAATGAAGAATACGAAAAATAAAAATAAAATGACCATCATGCAATGTCTCAAAGTGGATTTTTATAGGTGTAATATTTAGGAGTTATAATTTTTATATTAAATATTTTGAAGGTTATGAATATGAAAGGTTAGGAGTTATATTATTAAATTAAAGGTTAGGTGTTATATATATTATTAAAAGGTTAGAAGGTGTAATGCTCATTAAGTAACTTATTAATAGCAATATATATATATACACATAATATTATTGTGTAAAAAAATAATCTAAAAAACTTTATTTTTAAAAAAATATATATATATATATTTCTCATCATTGAGGCATGCCACATAGGCGGATTGGAGATCCTCATTTATATATATATATATATTGATTGATTGGACAATGTCTAGGATTTATGAATCAATTACTTACTTGCCACGCATGTCAACATTTAACTTACCTTCCTCTTAATTTCGACCCATCTGTGAACATGAAAATGACATAAAAATATTCTAGATGTTTAATTGCTACCAACAGATCACTAGTAATGGTTTTACATCATATCATATGCACTATGTCACCAGGTGCATGATGATGTAATCAAATGAATCTAATTCAGACATTAGTGAGGAGTAGTAGCCATTTAATCTAGAACCTATTGTTATAATAATTTAAAATAAGCAAAACTTGAAACTGTAAAACATGTAGATGCTATACTGCCTTATTCTCAGTTGTGGTATACCAAGATTGTCTATGTTAATAATTCTTCTACCATCACTTAGAACCTCTTGGAAATTTTTAAATCAAAAGAACCTGCACTAAGTTAGCAAAAAAGTCTGCAAGAGTATTTCCCTCCCATAAGGAGTGTTATACTCTTATTATCATCAATTCTCTTAATCAATTGATGGAATTGACCTCCAATGTCACACTCCATGGAATAGACCAATCTCCATTTATTATATGTACTAATGCCAACGAATCAGTTCCCAATATTACCCTATTAAGGCCTTGCTAGAAACAAAATTGAGTCCCTTCTTTTATAGGATCTGCCTCTGCCATGAGATTGGTAGTATCATAGATTTTCACTCCTTTAGCCCCCTTCAAATCACCTGTTGAATCTCTAACACAGAAAGCTGCAACACTAGGTCCGGGTTGCCTCTAGAAGCCCATATGTGTTGCATTGGTCTGAAATGCAGGTCTGTAGGCCTTTAAAAGAGTAACCATTTGAGGCCAACTATTGGGAATATAAGCATACTAGAATTTCAAGTTTTAGTAGAGCAACTAATATCCCATATCACCTTGTTAACAAAAAAAGAACCCCCATGAAGCACCGTATTTCTTCTTTTCCAGATATACCACAAGATGATGTTAGAGACTACTTGATAAACACCTTTTGTCTACTATTATCTTTAGTCGTCCACCAATTCATCAGAACTTGTTTAACTTGAATCTAAGGCCCTAGTAGGCCAGCTGCACTAGAATAATACTTCCACACATTTCTAGCAACATCTCCTGAGAGAAAAGATGTTCCAAAGTTTCTCTTGCCGGAATATCACAACAACCACATAATTGAGAAATATTATGATTCCATTGTCCTATCACAGAAGCAATTGGTACGTTGCATTTCCACACCTTCCAAACAAATAAAGACATTTTCAAAGGAATACCTTAGACCCAAATCTTCTTAAGACAATCTAGTTCCTCCTCTCTTTTCCTGACTAGATCCCAAGCACTTTTTACTATAAAAAATTGTGAACTTGTCTTAGTCCACCAAGGTTTATCTCTCCGACTTGATTTCTTTATACGATCCATGTGTTGTTGAACATGCTCAATAATATGTGTAGGAACACGCAAATGCATATTATCATAATCTCGCTTTATTGATAAAACTCTCTATATCAGTAAGGTTATGACAGGTTCAAATTTTTTTTGGAATTGAAAATAAAGGAACCAACTTTGTCCAATTATCAAATCAAAAAGCTGAGGGGCCACCTCTTGGTTCCCACCATAGGAATTGTTCAACAACATGTTTTCCCAAACCTGTGACCCTCTTTTAAACTGCACCAATGTTGGAATGTGCTTTTTACAATACTTATTCCACATGAAATTAGCCCAAAGTGTGTTTTGAGATCTAAATCTCCACTAAAGCTTGGCATATAATGCCTGTGACACATCAAACATATATTTGAACCCTTAACCATCATCTTGTTTAGGTAAACAAACTTTATCCCAGGCAGTCCAATGATTACTCTTTCAATTGGCTTTCATAACTCCAAAAGAATTTAGCAAATATTTTATGAAGTTCTTTTAAAATATATATAGGAGTAACTATTGCTGAAAGAACATGGATAGGAATGTTTTGTAATACACTGTTGATAAGCACTTCTTTGCCTCCATATGAAAACATATTCCCTTTCCAACCTTGAAATTTGCCTTTGACCATTGCAATAAGCTCAACATAATGTTCCTTTCTTTTCCTTGCATGTGTGATAGGACACCCTAGATACTTCATTAGAAATCCCCCCCCCCCCACTAATTCTTGTACATTCTTCAACCCGTTGCATACCAGTTGTCGCTGCATTAGGATGTAAATACAAGCACCTTTTTCTTTGTTTATGATATCGCACCCCTTGGCCTAGGGTATACATTCAGATCTGGAGGCATACCTAATTAATGATAAGAGCAGAGATCTCCTCTCTCCTTCGGACCCTCTACCTCTACTTCCCTTCCTCTCATAAACATCTGCCCTGATTGCGTTTCATACTCATGTAATATTGCCATGATCTTTAATAAATAATATATGTTAGCTACAGTAAATATAATGGTATCATCTCCATAAGCCAAATGATTGATATTTGCACTCCATTTAGGCAATCCATATCCTGGAATAAATAGATCATCCTCATGTAGAGAATTTAAAGCCCTAGACAGAACTTCAACTAATAAAATAAACAAAGTAGGTGACAAAGGATCCCCTTGCTTCACGCCCCTAGTAGAGTGGAAGATGCCATATGACTGCCCATTTATCATAACCAAATACCAATTATTAGCAAGTAATCTCCACAAAATCAGATTGGTTGATGAGATTAATTTGGGTAACATACCTTTAATTCTATCATGAACCACTCTTGAAATAACCGTGTTGATAAAATTGCTCAAACAAATTGGTCTCAAATCAACAAAAGCCTTAACTTGATCTCTTTTAGGCAAGAGAGCCAAATAAGTACGAGTGATGGATTTAAAAAGAATATTACCATTGAAAGAATCTTGCACTATTCGGACTATATGTTGACCCGCAATATCCCAACATATTTGATAGAATTTTCCTGTAAAACCATCTGGCCCCGGCACTGTCTTCATTTAAATTAAATACAACTCTCTTAACCTCTTCAAAATTAGGAACTCTACAAAATTGTACATTTTCCTCCTCTCTAATAAGATTAGGAGTATGCCTTAACAAAGAAAAGGATGTGGCATCTCTATCTCGAGTAAATTGACTTCTATAGAAATTCACTGCCTATGTTACTATATGTCCTTCTTGGTCTAACCATGTACCTTGATTGTCATGAATTTTGCGAATTTGGAGTTTCTTTCTTCTTCCTTTGACAATACTATGAAAAAACCTAGTATTACTATCTCCATTTTCAAACCACAATCATAACCTGCCTTTTCTTGCCAATATATCTCTTTAAAGTGCAAATATTTCTTATATTCTCCTTGAACTTTTTCTAATATTTGTTTATTTTCAGTATTTGGATTCTTCTCAAACAATTGTTCTTTCATTCTGACAATATCTTCCCTGATAGTAGTTTCTGAAAAATATCCCTATAGGTTTCTTTGCTCCACATAGACAAGGAATATTTTAATCTTTTGATGTTCTCTTTGAAACGCAAGAATGTATTTTGAGATTCATCCACCACCCAATTCTGCTTTACCATATCAACAAACGAAGCATGCTCAGTCCAAAATTAAGAAACCTAAACGGATTCTTACACTTAGTCCCCCTTTCCTCCATGGATAACAACATAAGAGCATGGTCAGAACCTGTTCTTGCAAGATGTTCAACCTCCATACGATTGAACCAATTCTGCATAATGGGAATTAGAAAGAACCCTATCCAGTCTTTCAAAAATGCAATGCTTTACCACATCAACAAACGAGGCATGCTTAGTCCAAAAATTAAGAAACTTGAACGAGTTTTTACACTTAGTCCCCCTTTGCTTCATGAATAACAACATAGGAGCATGGTCAAAACTTGTTCTTACAAGATGTTCAACCTCCATACAATTGAACCAATTCTACATATGGGAATTAGAAAGAACCCTATCCAGTCTTCCAAAAATGCAATCATTCCCAACTCTTTTATTCCACCAAGTGAAAGGATTACTCTTAAAATGAATTTTTAAAAGATCACAATTTTGAATACAAATATCAAAATCTTCATGATCGGCATCTTGAATCGGTAGACCACCAATTTTCTCTTCTATATTAAGAACTATATTGAAATCTCCTCCCACAAGCCAAGGGCCTTCCATATGTGATGATAGCTGACAAATATCCTCCCAAAGAATAAGTCTATCCTCATTATTATACTTTGCATAAACTAATGTGACTATAGAACTATGTAATTGTTGTTGATGTTTCAACTATAAAGACAATTGTTGTTCTCTGTCCTTAGGATTGAAACATCAAAATCTCAGCTAATGATAAACCAAAATTTTCCATTGCAATTGGTCTTACCCAGTGGCATTTTCAATCTTCTTCTGTACTTGTTGATATGTGTAGAATTCTGAAATGGTTCCATAAAAGAGAACTTATGAAATTTATGAAGAATTTGCAACCTATGAAATGCTTATTGGGACTTCACTAATCTAATGTCCGGATTAAGGATTTCATTTATTAGTAAATGATTTTGTTCTCTTAGGTTGTACCCTGGTAGGTTGACTGTTATCCGCATTTCCTTGCTTCTTTCCTTTTCTAGAGTTCTTTAATAATTTTGGTGACACATCTGCCTCCATAGGAATATAATCATGTAAGTAATATGAGATATCTAATTTTGGGACTCTTACAGCTTGATTATTCTGTATACAAAATGTGTCTTCCCCTTTAAGGTTATGTGAAACAATATCATGAATGACCCTACCACTTGAATATGATTCACTTGCACAACCTTAGGCATTACCATGATAGCTTTCGAGTTATCACTTTCTGCATTTTTTAATTCACCAACTCGATCATGAAAAAAAAATAACTTCATATACAGATTGGTCTTCACTTCTCATGAAATGTGGTGTTTTTATCCCTTACTTCCCTGATTGGGTCCTCCATTGCAAGTATATTTTAAGTTCTGGTATCATTAATTGTCTTCGCCTGTTGCTGACTATTGATTTCCTCTTGTGCAGGTTCTTGACTTACAGATATAAAGATGGTCTGGTGGTTTTGATTACTACCAAAAACTTGAGAGACCCACTTTTTAGTAAACTCACCCTTATGACTCTCCATTTTCCGTTCCTCTCCATTAAAATTATTGATTTCCTTTGTAATAATAAGAGTTGAACTATTGGAGTCTTTATTATCAATGCATGTATTATCGTCGATATATGTAACCTCATTATTAGAGTTTTCCCCTAGGACGGAAAACCTATTATCTTTAATCACATTCCAAGAATCTCGATCTCCAACCACTCTGCCACTAGCTAGTATGAACCCAAGGTTGAGTTGTTTGTTGATAATCCTTATTCTACCCTCTCCTTTTTTTTTATTCTCCTCCAGCTATACATGTACCTCCTTTTGTTTACTAAAGGTTTTGCATTCATTTTTTTCATGTATGCCCTTGCATCTTACAATCATAATAGTATTTAGGTACATAATCATGTCTGATATGTACCACTTCAGTTCTCATTTCCCCATCGTCTTCATTAACGATATCCATCATAATTGACTTGGGAAAATTCCTTTTTAAATCCATCAGCACCTTCACCCTCGCACAACTTGATCGAGTTTTATTAAATGTTTCTAGATAAAGTGGGATGGGTTACCCGACTACAGACGCTAAAGAAAATAAATATTCTTTAACAAAGAAAGTAGGCAAGAGGTTTAAAAATATATCCAAGCCATTGCCTTAGTTGTCTCCTCATTGATCTTAAACCGTGCATCATAAATCAAAGTCCGCATTAGATATGAATATCCATCCTTACATTTAAGATAAAATGCGCCTTCCGACACAAAATCAATTCAATCCATGTGTTGGATGTTGAGCCATATGATCATTGAACCATGTGCTCTGATACTATTTGTTGGGTTACAAAGGGGATTAGGGCGTCACTCTGAAGCTTATAATTGCATATCATATGGTTGATAAATCAGTTGATAAAAACTTAACTAAAAACATAATATTATTATATGAAAATTAATATAAAAGAAAAATATTATAAATTGTTGAGAGAATAAATCTCCCCATAAACTAAACTCTTAAACGTCTACATTGTGAAAGTTCTTGTTGTGTCGTGTTTGAAGAAACAAGTCTATATTTATAGAGTGCTAAAACTTTTTCCTACTAGAAAATGATTAGCTACTTCAAAGCTTTTTTCTACTCCAAAACTTTTTCTAAAAGGAAAGAATAAACCAAATATGAAGAGAATTAAATTTTCTTTTTAGAAAGTAAAAGCAATTACAGTAATGCTTTAATATTTCCTTCAAGGTAATAATAAAACTCAAATATGGTAAGAAAATCAAGGCAAAACCCTAACGCATCTCTCCTTTTGGCTAGATTTTCTTGATAAACTTGATATGTCTTCTTCAACTGCATGATAATTGTTGTTCTTCACATAGTCTTCTTCACTACTGCTTGCCATTGTTAAAAATAAAGTTTAAAATATATGGGTTAAAAATAGTTTGTTTTTATTCTTAAAAATTGCAGCAGCAGCAATGTTGAAAATATGGTTGAAACTTCTTCTCCACATGTAACTTGAATTTTTTTTTATTATCATCAAATTGATTATAAACTGATTTGAAACCATCTTGATTTTTGTATTCAACCTTGTTGAACCATAGGACCACCGATCTTTGAACCATGTGTTCTGATACCACTTGTTAAGACATATGATCGTTGAAACATGTGCTCTAATACCACTTGTTGGGTTATCAAGTGGTGAATAAGTCGTCATGCGGAATCTTATAATTTGCAAATCATGTGGCTGACAAATCAGAAATATTATTACATCAAAACTATTATAAAGAAAAACATTGGAACTGTAGAGAGAATAAATCTCTGGTCTTTAATTTATAAAGTTCCAAATTTCTCCTTTAAGGAAGGAATAAACCAAATATGCAAGAATATTTTATTTTTCTTCATGAAAAGTAAAACCATTTATAGTAATGTTTTGTCTTTACTTTTAGAAAAAAATAAACTTCAAATAAGGAAAGAAAAAACCCTAACATTGGGTAAGTCGGATTAGAATGTGATTATTTCGTAGAAGGCCAAGTTGAAAATCTCCTTTAATATCACATTGCTTAGGGATTATCAATCTCAATTCCTCTAGATCTGTACATTCATATATGAATTTTCTGATTAATGCGAATTGCAAATTCTCAATTTGATTCATTATATTGACCTCATATTCTGACCTTGTGATGTGAGGTACACTTCCACAGTGACAACTTCTTTGCATTGATACACTTCTGACCTTTGAGCAAACATTATCATTAGTAATAGTACTTCATATGACTCATTAGACAAACTAAGATTTGATATAGGGCAATCTGGATTAAGGGGTGTAAACTTTGTCAAAGAAATTTCACCAGCCACCGTAGGTGTCATGCTGACGACTATCAATAAATGAGTGGGTCATTGACCTGTCCAAATATTATTTTGGTTGAAATGAATTAAACTGAAATAGACTAAGACAAACCATGTAATGAGTATATTTGTTGGTTGGTAAATTATTGTTGTATGTTGCATATTTTATAATTGATAGGACTTATTGCTAAATATACTTATCATTTAAATTAAAGATCTCGTATTTTAGAATATTAAGTTTGACAAATGAAGGTGATTGTGGTAGTATATGTCCTTCATTTTGAACTTGTGATTTCTATGTTATGTGGCATTGTTTAATCCTGATTGACTGATGATTCTTATCACACGTACGTTGTAGATTGACTAGAAGTCTCTTATGGGAAGCGATGAATAACCATCCTCAACTTTTGCGTAGTTTTTGGCAAAAAGTGTCTTTTTCTCTTATTTCATTTAGAAGCACTTGTCATGTCTAAACTAGATTGTGTGAGTTGATTTTTTTTTAGTTGCATTAAGTTTCTCATTAACGTTATGAATTTTCGTAAATTTGTCAATAAATTGTAGGTGTATTTATTTAAAAGGTTTATAAATAATTTTTCTTTCTTTAGCATATTCTTAGTTAGGTGGTAAGGATTCATTATATCTTATAAGTTATAAGAAATAGGTTAGGTGTCTGCAAATTCCATAATTTGGACCATTAATGAGTCAAGGATTTTTGACTCATTTAAGACTTCCAATTCACCAAAAGTAATATCCTCAATGCCCATTTTTATTTTTGTGCGATCAAAATGTAGTTATAGTTAAGTTAGGACAACATAAGGATATTATAGAGATGACATAGATCAAAAGAAGTCAAAATTTTTAAATAAGTGGTCAAAAACTACATTGTGCATATATTAGGTGTCATAACCTGAGCCTACACCCTAGACGTGACCGTCACTTGAAAATCATTGTTGGTCCCCAAGCAAATCTTCATCCTTGCTGACTACAAGAGGAAAACTAACTTAAGCAATAGTATGCTTAAAACATAATGAAATCTGTTAAACTTAAATATTCAACTTATGAAGTCTGGAAAATACTCAACAACAATACTTAGTTTGTAAAACAACTCGAAAGAAAGTAAATGTTGAGAGACACCTTGACTCTGTCCATCTATGAAGCATCTACTATTAAGAAAGGATATCAGAACAAGACCCACGACATATCAAAACTACTAATTAGAAAGTAAATGTGAAGTCTTATGAAATACAAACATTTGGGAAATACTTAGTTCTCTTATTCTCTTTCTCAGACTCCTCTTACTTCCTCACAACTCAATTCAAAACACAAATGTTGGCTTTAAAAGATTCTCAAGATTTACAACTCAAAAGAGGATTTATGTTGATTTATAGACATGAATAAATCAATTCAAGGATCTCAATACCAATATAGAAAATTCAATACTAGAACTCATAACTCAACGATACTCACCTCAAGAATACTCAATTCATAGGATTCATGCTGAAATATAGACATGAACGAATCGAATGAAAAATCTCAATAAATAACACATAACAATTCAATAATTAGGAATAGAATTTCAAAAATAATGAAGAACAAAAAAATCAACTCATATCAAGAATACTCAAATCTAAATATGCAACTCTAGATTAATCTTTTACGGATCTGAAAGTAGATGTAGGGCGTGAGGATGAACTAGTTGAACACTACGATAACCTTACATACCTGGAAGAATAAAGATCTTAGTGAAATTGATGAAACTCGAAGAGCGCTCGAACCATAGCTTTTCTCCTCCCGGAACCTTGTTCTAATGACTTGAAGTGTTAATGAATATGAAAGAACTTATTTACATTTTCTAAGCGGTCTTAATTAGGTGTAAAAACTTTGTGGTTTAGGATTAGAATAAGGATAAAAAAAGAAGTAGTTTAAGTACCAAATGCATAAGAAAAAGACCAAAATGACCCAAATTAAAAAACTGACGAGGTTTCATGGACCATTTAAGGCTCCACGATCCATAAAAAACTTCATTGGCCAAATAGCTTGTCGTGAAACTTCACCTGCCTGACAGGACTTCAATAAAATAGGCATAACGTTTTACTCTAAACTCAAAATGATGCAAACTTAATAATGTCTGGAAAGAGGACTGAAAAACCTTTCATTCATAGGTCATGGTATGGTCGTTTGAAGTTTACCCAAGTAAAATGTTATATTGAAACTCAATCGATAAGAAAAATTTTAACTCAACTTTGTGGTAGGGGAATTTAGTGACCTTAATTCATATTAAAAAAAACTATTCACACACTAAATAATTGAATTTAACACCTAAGAACAGTCAAAAATCACTCGGTATGATCTTATGTACAAATGGATAATTTTTCTCATGAACCTTCAACTGTCTTGAGGCATAATCAATAACCTTGTCATTCTACATTAACACACAACCAAACCAACTCTTGATGCATCACAGTACACCACAAAACTTTGAGTACCTTCTGGTAAGATCAAAACCGGAGCGGTTGTTAATCTCTTTTTCAATACCTGAAAGCTTTTCTCACAAGCTTCAGACCATTGAAACTTGATTGTCTTCTGAGTTATCTTTGTCAAAGGAGACGAGAAATATGAAAACCCTTCAATAAATCTCCTATAATATCCAGCCAAACCCAAGAAACTCCTTATATCTGTTGAAGATGTGGGTCTAGGACAACTCTGAACTACTTCTATCTTTTGGGTATCAACTTTAATCCCATCACCGGAAACAATGTGCCCAAGAATGCCACATACTTAAGCCAAAACTAACACTTGGAGAACTTGGTGTATAACTCTTTATCTTTCAAAGTCTGTAGAACAATTTTGAGGTAACTAGCATGATATTCTTCATTCCTTGAATAAACCAGTATGTCATTAATGAAGACAATGACAAACAGATCTAAATAAGTTTTGAAGACTCTGTTCATAAGATCCATGAATATTGATGGTGCATTTGTTAAACCAAAGGACATAACTAAAAACTATACTGCCCATACCTGGTTCTAAAATCTGTCTTTCGAAGAGGATACTTATTCTTGATGGACAACTTATTCAACTGGCGGTAGTCTATACACATACTAAGGGAACCATCTTTTTTTCTCATAAATAAGACCGGAGCGCCCGAAGGTGAGACACTTGGTCGGATAAAACCTTTATCTTAGATCTTTCAGCTGCTTTTTCAACTCCGTTCTATATGACGGAATAGAGATAGGGCGAGTATCTGGAATGATATCTATGACGAATTCTATCTCTCTCAGGAGGACTTCGGGTATCTCATCAAGAAAAATTTCTAAAAGCTTTTATACAATAGAAATTGACTGAAGGGAAGGTACCTCAGCACTCAAGTCATTAACTCGGACTAAGTGATAGATACATCCCTTTAAAACTAACTTTGTCGCCTTAAGGTACAAAATATAATGACCCTTAGCTAAAATACTGCTCCACTCTATGACTGGCTGATTAGGAATTTGGAACTTGACAACTCGAGTTCTACAGTATATTGATTCATAAAAGGCATGGAGCATGTCCATACCTAGAATGACATCAAAATCTAGATCAACCATGGTGTTCTTGTGATTGATATAAATAGAACAATCACAATAGACTTCTTCCTCTAGAATAGACTCTCCAACAGTGTAGAAACACAGAAAGGTTCACAAAGTTTCTCAAGAAGAATGTCAAACAGATTTGCAACATAAGGGGTCACAAAAGATAACTTAAACCTAAGTCCCAAATTCTCGAGGATAAATTTGCAACATAAGCTTGGGGTTCATCCTTAAGAATTCCTGAATCCTTGAAGTGTTATCCCCTTCTTGTCGAGATCCTCTTTGTTGCGCGACTTGGTTGGTCACAACTTAGCTTAACATCTGGATAGCCTCATGGAATTCAGCGTTGGTGACTTCTTCTTGAGATTGCACATTCGGTGCATTAGGTACCTCTGACTCTTCGACATTCCATTTCACTAGTTGAGCTCTGACTACTCTTCGTGGAGGCATGATTATCTAAAAACATGCGCAGGCAAAAATTAGAAGGAAACTTTTTAGAGATAAACTCTAACACATGAAAATAAATATTCCCTCTGTTTCAAAAAGAATGTCCTCCTTTCCTTTTGGTATGTTTAAAAAAAGAATGACCTCTTTCTTTTTTTGGTAACATTTTAACTTCATCATTCCAACGTGGCATGTAAAGGACACAAGATCAAAAGTAAATTTAGTACATTTGACCTAACTTTAATTACGACCAAAAGATTCAAAATTCTTCTTTATATTCTTAAAATGTTTGCCAAGTCAAACCAGGTCAATCTTTATAAAACGGAGGGAGTATGAAAGATGTAAGAAATTCCTAAATGTTGTAGCCTCCTAATCAATGACGTGGGATGCTTCACACTTATGACTAAGACTCTAAAAACACAACTTCATACACTCCCTAGACTTTTCAACTTTATTCTCTGATACCAAGTCTATCACGCCCATGGCCTATGCCCTGGATGTGGATGGCACCCAATGACCGTTGGTGGTCTTAAGCAAACCCTTGGTTTGTCTTACTTAACTCAACGGAAGACTAACTAAACTAAATTATGAAATAAGCACATTCTTAAAAGAAAGACTTAAAACATAATAGTCTGGCCAAAATGACATTTAAATCTCAAAACATCATATCTAAAATAAAATAGACTCAATTGAATTAACTGACTATCTATCTATGAAGCCTCTAACAATACTGTGATGAATGTTGGGACAGACCCCATAACATTCTGAAATTCAAAGACTTAAAATAATATAGAAATGATCCTTTGGGATACATGGAGGCTCATCACTGACTGAGTGCTCAAAATGGATCAACAATGTGATAGGTGTTGATCCTGGTTACCTGCGCCTGCTTAATTAGACGATGCAGGCACACTAGTATCAGTACATTGAATGTACGAGTATGCGAGTTGAAATAGTAAACGCACAACTTAGGCTTGATGATAATATGATGATATTACCTTGGCTATGCTCAACTCAAGAAATACTCAACTCAACATATGAATATAAGTAATTTATAACACATGCGATATATATATATTATATATATATATATATATATATATATATAATATATATATATATATATATATATATATTATATATATATATATATATATATATAAGCTTGTAAAATCGTAATGCAACTTAGTTCATCAAGGAAAATGCAATAGCAACTCAACTATACTTATATATGAAGGTGATACAGTTCTATGGGAGTTTATCTAACCGACAACCACCACTTGAGCCTAAGTGGTGATATAGTGTCTAACCCACGCTGCCAGAACTGTCATATACTTTGCCTTCACTTAGAACATCCTCAACCTAGTGGATCCACTGGCTAAATTAACGTGATCATCTAAAAAGTATGATTCGTTAATACACATGATAGCTACATGGTTTACATGGAGAATTGAGTTAATATGAACTCTCATCCCCACATCGGTGATCAATACTACTTCAAAAATATACTTTATCTCATACTTTTAAAATAACCTCCTACCTCTGGGTTGAGATAATTTGCTCAACCCTTTTTAGCTTCAACAAGCCCTCTTGGAATCCATGTTCCCTTTTCTTGTTTTCAAATTTTGTTGGAAAGTCTTAGTTTCTACTTTACTCAAAATGTAAAAACATTTATAAACTTTCTAGTGAATATTTAGTTCCCATATATCTTTTGAGAAATGAACTCAACTCTTACTGTTTGCTTAACTTGAAACTTAACTCTTATTGAATACTTAGTTACCTTATAGTTTTTGGGGATTTAACTCAACTCTTTACTCTTTGCTCAACTTGTAGGTTGAGCCTTAAAAAAAGTTAAAATGTTTGTTTAAAACTCTTGAAAACATTAAGAACTCGCTTTAACTTGCTTCTTAACTTTTAGACTTCCCTCTTAACTTCTTTGACTTTGATTCATTGAATTGGATTATGGATTCGAAGACCATGATCTCATGTTTATGGATGATTTTATGATGTACAGATGTACTTTAGAGTGTCAAAATCAACTAGGAATTTTAGGTACATCACTTAGGAACTCGTATTAAAAGATGGGGGGAAATGGGATCTCAACGTGGCCTTGGCGCTCTGAGAGGCGCGGGGCGCTAGAGCCTGACGGACGGACACTATCCCTAGGAGCGCTAGACACTCACGGATAGACACTCTCCTCGGGCGCGCCATATCCTGACGTACAGGGTCTGTTTTGAGGGGCACTGGTTGGCGTGGCGCCCCAGGGCTTATGCGACGAGATTTTTTATTTTTCTTCTTTGATTTTCATCTCTAAACCTTCTAAAGTCCCATGGATATTTCCCCAAAGACTTAGTGATCACGAAATTTCTCAATAACAATAGTTTATACTTGTAAAACAACTCGGAAACAACAATCAAACAACCAAAGATATACTACAACTCACCCAACAAGAATTCAACGGGTTTTCATCAAGCACTTCAATGTTTCGTATCCAATTTACTCTAATTGTGCTAAATTAAACATATTATTGTGTGGGTGGAAGAACCCATCACAGAAAGATCTCACAAACCTTAAAGGGATCACCTCCGATGAAACTTACTCAACAATCTTGATATTTTCTGCTTCTTCTCTTCTCTTTTCTCCCAAGCCCTAAGCATATTCAATCTTCTAAAAACTGACTTAAGGCTTAATTTTACCCCTAATAAACCCTAAAAATAAATTAGGAAATAGTACAGTGAAAAGACTACTTTACCCTTACTAAAATTAAGATTGGATTTTTCTCAATCTAGTAGCCCAACTTCCGATAGGTATATCTCCCTCATACGAAATAAAAATTATGCAAACTCGGTGGATTTGGAAAGATATCTTCAAGGGATTTGAAAACATATAAAGAACTGGTCCTAACTCATCCTGAGCTAGAAGTTATAACCGTTCGAAAATGACTAAAAATTTACTTTTACAATTAGGAAATTTTTGAGATTTCTCCAATTTTTTTCCAAAAATAACTATTCTTAGTTTTTGTGATTAATCCTAGCTATTTTGGTTTACAAGATGTTACATCGGCCTCGGAATCGATTAAAGAAGGTGTTATCCTCGAAGTGGGTGACACTACAAAGGAACCTATATGGGTTTTCATCATAATTACTATGTCATCTATAAGTATACTACTAGAGTCTCATGCCTGCAAGATTTGTGCATGATTACTATCACAACAACTTTCATACAAGAGTTAGTACAGCGCCAAACACGAATTGAGGCTTACATATCACAATTAGTGCAACAGTTGATGTTGTGGGTTTAGACGTCTACCCCTTGGGCTAAAGTGTATGTGGCCGCAAATATTTATGCATATGAATGTCGGGTGACTAATAGGATTATGATTATATAAAGTCCCAAAGTACAAAGTTTGGAGATTGAGGTGGACCAACTTAGATCAAAGGCCACATCACTAAAAACCACACAAGCACCTGTCATTTGGTTCTTCCTTATGTCTATGCGCAGAGACTCCTCCAACCTTTGATTATTTTTTTATTGATAAGGATCCCCAACCAAAGCATAGGAAATGAGTGCAAAATGAAAGGATATTGTGTCCAGTAGAGAGGCCTGATAGAGATCCATAGCGAACGAGTAGTTGAAAGTGTAAAAGTACTGACAACAAGATGTAGGTGCCTCAAATTCAACATTGGCTACCGATAGTACCACCTCAATTGTGCATGAGACACCGGGCAAGACTTCACAAATGGACACCATTGCCTAGACGTCATAGAATTGTCTTCACCACCTTTTTTACTACAATTTATAGTGTATTGAGGAATATGCATATATTTTTTGTGATGGAGTAGGGTGATTCGTATGTGCATATTTTGACGAATATCTTGGAAAAGTTTTAGTAACCAGGGTACTCAAGTATCCTTCACAAGTATCTTGATGTAGTCTAAGCTACCAAGGTAATTGTGTATGTTTTGTAAAAGTATTCTGGCAAAGTCTAAGTGTATGTCACTCCCCAATACTTTCCTTGACGTAACATGGGATCCAAGATCACGATTGACCCTAAGATAGTCCTAAAGCTGGCATATCATAAGCATACTAAAAGACATCTCCATGAAAACATGAACTAATACGGAAGCTAAATCAATTGAAACTGAAAGTGGCAAAAACCTAACTAGTCTGAAGTATATAAATATACTAAGAATTTAACAATACTGAAAGACAAACTTGACAAGTCAAGTTGATTCTAGTACTACGTCTGAAAAGCCTCTAACATATAGAGTTACTGGGACATGCCCCATATAATTCTAGCAAAATTGAAAATTGTATAAACACTAACAATAGAATGTATGTCTATTGTCCTTGAAATATGAAGACTCACCATTGAAGCTGTTGAATACAGACTGAGAATCGATCTAAGCATGATATGGATGCAGCACAGAGAATGCGTCACTACTTGGAATGTACTAAACATGCAGGATATAGACAATAACTGAACAACATATATAGTTGAGCAATAATATAATCTAATAGAAAATCAATGTTGAATAAAAGTCAAAACTGAGCTAAATTCAATGACCAGACACTAATCATGAACATAACATGTTGAAACTGAATATTGAAGTATAAATTGAAAACCTAAAAACCTAGTCAAATGCACTTTAGGGTTGATACATAGCTCCATTTGGAGCCTGTACAACCTAACTTGCAAGTCCAATCAACGGACCAAGATGACGGGTCGTTGGTTGACCTACAGGATGTCGTTTGGTCTCGTTGGTGGACACTGCCTAGGCAGTTTTGGATCCAAGTATTGGGCCCTTCTCTAGGGCCCCTTGTGGGTCCTAGGTGGGGTCGTGCCCATATGTTAAACCTTTAAACTAAGTCATATAGATCTTAGGAACATCCCACATCAATTTTGATTAAAACGAACACATAAAACTAACTCAAACACATCAAGACACACAAACGCTATCTAAGGCACACCTTCCGAACATCATGGACGTTCTTGGACGTTTGACCTCCAAACTTCACACACTAAATAAAAACACTAAAATAACTCATTTTAACTTCAAATTAACTCAAGAAACACTCATGAGGATATAATTCACCTTAGTTCGTTTTAGGGCGTTACAGGGAGATACTATTAACCAACATAAAACTACGTGAGCTAAACTCAGAGTTTAATCTATAAGCCCCATCAAGAGGACCCAATATACATTTCCAAGGGTATAAAGACATGAGTGCATGATTACTTAATCTGATGCCCAACAGATGGGACTTATACTCCTATGAGGCACATAGTTCTTGGACTATGAGGGTAGGCTGAACCCTAGTCAAACTCGATGCTAACCCTACACCCAACTAGAAATGTATATGACACAATATAAATAAAATACTTGATAGCTCAATGATCTGATATGCAAATTTGAGAATGCAACATTTAACAACTGTGAATACGACATTCAAAATCTGGAGCATGTTATATGTTTAACTGACCAAGCAAGAATAACTCATGAACTAAGAGAATCTATACAAACTAGCGTTCTGAATTTCATACAAGAAACTGAATAAACTTTCCAAGAAAATATAATAGTTCGATTACGAATACTACAATAGCTAAGTCACAATAATTTTTCAAGGTTTTAGAAACTCTAAGTCTAAACAAGATATAGAGAATTAATGAACTTACTAATTTCTAAGTACCTAGTGGATGCAAGGAACCCACTATTAAAATTAGACATACTTGGTCATGAAATCTATAGAGAAACCCTTCGATTTTGGGGTTAAAACTGAAGAAAATATGTTGCGTATTATTGAGGAAATTGGCACCTTTTCTTATTTTTTTGTTCTAAATCTGGTGATTTTTGGGAAAAAAGTTTTTAGGTAGGTTATGACTTAATCATAAGGTGTAACACCTCGGAAAAATCTTTGAGCTAAGACTCAACCGCTTCGTAGTGAGTGAGATTTTACCAAGGAAATAGAAGTTTCTTATGTTTTAAGGTCACTATATGTAGCACCTTGAGTTCTTAAAAAACTGAATTGGAAATAGCAAAATCTGAAATTTGGAGAGTTAAGTTAAGTATGAGTTTTGGATCAACTTCAAACAACCATAACTCCTTGCATAGGATGTGTTAGGTGTGCTAATAGATACGGTACAAAATATCCTTGAATTATCTTTCCAATGCCGCCGCATTTGGATGAGTGAGATATGACCTTTTGAAGTTAGGTTGTCCATTAAGGAAATTTAGCCAAAAATATGAGGGGTATTTTGGTCCTTCCCTTACCCAATTAGATGAAATTCATTTTTGTAATATTTTAGCGGTCTAATACTTTTGGGTTAAACTTTATAATCCTAATATATGTATTAGGTTTTAGTTGAGAGCTCAAGAACAGACAAGAACAGAAAAGAACAGAAAAGAGAAGAAAAGAGGAAAAAACGAAGGCGTTCGTCGACGTTTTTAAGTTTAGTTGCAAATTTTTGCCATGGGTTTAATCCCTAAGAAGTATGTAAGCATCCATACTGTTGCATTTGTTCATCCACGAGCCGAACATGTTATTTTCAGCGTAATTTCATTCTCAAAAAGTTGAAGGATTCAAGTTCTTGATAGGTATCCTTGAGGTTCATTATAGATCTTGTCTTATTGGGTTTTTGATTTTCTTGAGATAAAAGTGATTGTTTAGAGTGTTGTTTTGAGTGTATTAGTGTTTACTTAGGTTGGTTAATTGAATCTAATGAAAATTTGAGAAAAGAAATCGATTAAAAGTGATTTAGGGTTAGAAAATAAGATGCAAAATTCCTTGAGAGCTTGCCTGAGGAGATGTTGGCGTGGTTTTCCACAGATGCACCCAAGGGTCTGGGGAGGAGCACCTGAATTATGCCCAAATGCAGCTTCTGATGTTAGGGGCTAGCATCCAGAACGCCCCCGGAACGCGCCAGGGTCGCCTGCCTCCACTCTTTTTCTGTGGGTTGTCCCGTTTGAACTCATTTGAAGTGTAACTTCACTCCTTTGATTATGAACACTTTAAAATACTTATAAACACTTAGAAATCATTCATAAAATGATTCATAACCTTGAATTAATAATTCAAATTCAAGGTAAAGTTAAGATTTAGTTTTGAGAGTTCTACCGAACCTTTTGAGAGAGTCCCTTCGAGTCCTTTTGAGAAGTCTTCTACAACTTCTAGTAACTTGTTTCAAGAGTCAACTAAGTAAGTATGAGTGTGAGGAGAATTTATTTATGAGTCTACAATATCACCTGGATCCTTCATATTATGAACCATAACTCTTGAATTTAAAATTCACATTCAAGATATAAAAAGTAGAGTTCAAGAAAGCCTTTAAGTTTAATTGTAAATTCTTTGAGATCCATCATTGATTTGAACTAAGTTTTGAGGAAGTAAATAAGAAAATGGAAAGATTCATATACATGAATTTCATATAGTATGTAGACCTTCAAGTCGAGTCATTCATGCCCATAAATTCCGCGTGGACTCCACAAGTTGAGTATCTTTGATCCTTGAAACTCTATTCATCAAGGATCAAATTTTCAAAGAAGTTTTCTAAAGTTTTCAAAGATGAATTGTCCAATTTAATGATCTATCCATGGGTTCTTACATTAAAGGTTTTAAAGCATTTTATATTGATTGAATTGTTATTAATTTGATTATTTTAACTCAATTAACCTATGAACTCATGTAATTGATGAACTCTAGTTTTTGACTACTTTATGGGTTAAGTGATTTGGACTTAATGCTTATGATTTCTAGTGTAGTTCTCTATGGGTTATTGATTGATATTATAATTGTATTGAATTGATATCTAGGTTGTATTAGATTGATGAATCTATATTGAATTGACCTAGTTTCATTGAGTATCATATCTTTATATTGAATTGGTGTTCATGTCCATGGGTAAGGGCCTTATGGTATTGAATTGGATGGTTTAGAATTGGATTGAGGTGTTGAGGATGGAGTGGTGGTACGCTGACCTAATTCCCTTTATTTTATGTTAATTAGACTTCAATTATGTTGTGATTGTTATGGTCCACTTATGGTGGCAGTGTTATGTGTTTTACTTGCAATTGATGTGGCCTTGTTGGTGTTATTTTATGTATTATGATGATCATGGCCTTGTAGGGAACTACTTGAAGTATTATGATGATTATTATAGTTGATTTATGTGAATTATGAGCATATCTATCTACATGTGAAGTAATATGAAAGTATGTGTTCATTCTATATATGTTAGGAGATCATGTAGACTATGACTATGTGTTTATATGTGTAGTCTTATATGTTGATGCATGGTTGTTCCTACTTGACTATATGAGTTGTGATGGTCATATTGATGACGATATAGTAATGTATAGGATGACATAAAGACTACAATGGTCATTCATAAGTTCTTTAAAGAATGATATGTTATATGTGACAAAGTAAAGAATGTTGTGTCTTGTTTTGGTGGACTTGTGTCCCTTACTTGATACATGTATGGATGATGTGAATATGAGATGGCTTTAATAGGTAGGCTTAGTTCACCCTTGTCATGTATGAATGAATGATATGTGAGACCTTAAATGATGTTAACAAGGTTATGTACGTGGAAAGGGTTATGTTATGAATGTTAAAGTCGAAGAGTCGTAATGGTATCCTTCATGAAAAGTATTATGGACTTAAGGTTTGTTGGTTGAAATGGCATCATATCATCCTTACAAAAGTCATAATGAGTTTTCCTATTCCTCATTGAAAGGTAGCCCTAGTGGACCTCTTTGGTAGGGTGAATGTGATTGGGTTGTGAACTAGATAAGGAACATCTTCATGTGATCCTTTAGTGTCAATCACTCTATGAGAACAAAGGCTAGCACCGAGAGTAGCTCTACTTGAGAAGGAGACTAGAGTACAATGTAACTCTACTTGAGAATGAGACTAGAGTGCATAAACTCCCTTCATATTCCTTAACCATGTGCCTACATGGGAGGTGTATTAGTTCTACCCTTGGCAAGTAGAACACCCTCATCGGAGTAGGTTAGACTCCGGATTCCATGTCTAGCTATCATGGTCTATGTTGGTTATTGCCTATTCTCATTATATGGGATACCTACTAGCATTAGAAAAGTTCTAGAAAGTTTAGGTGGTGGTATGGGACGTTATTTAGACATTGCACAATAGGCATTGAAGGTGTTAGTTAGAGTCCCTAGGTCTTGCCCAAGACCATTACTTGAATGTTTTTATGTGATGAATGACTCTTAAATGAACTAATGAATGTAATGACTTAAGTTAAGAAAGTATGTTTAATGAATAAGTACTTACCTAAAGTAGTTAAGGGTTGTTTAGTTAAGATGTGAAGGGTTCATAGGAATAGTCACTTTGTATCTTACCTAGATAAATCGTAAGAATGACTCTAGTTAGGGAATATGTTGATTATGTGGACATGATCTAAGCCTTAGGTAGTCTTAAGAATTATTTAGTTAGTCTTGAAGAGGTCAAATCATGGACGTTATAATCTTGATTTACTTAAGTAAGTCTTCTGATAGACTTTGGAAGGAGAATGTCATGTTTATGTGTTTGGTCTCTTGTAAGTGTGTGTTGATCTCATTATAGGTGGTCTTGAGGATCATTTAGGTGTGCCTAGAGAGGTTGTATGGGTGGTCTTTCTTTATCTTACTTAAGTGTGTCTTAGAATAGTTTGTAATAAGAGGATTGCATGCTAGAAAGAGTTCCTTGTGAAGTTGAGAAATATCACTGTAACATTTAAAAATGGTCACAGTAAAGTGACATAGTTCACTGTAAAGATTTCTAAAAATGTGATAAATGGACTAAGTGATTTCTTATGTGTTTCTAAGTTGTTAAATGTTATTCTATGATTATATTACGATATTTAAATGAAAAGATGCATGTTTCTAATAAAATGTACGTTTTCATGATTTTATGCATAAAGTCATACTTAGTACGAGTGTTTGTACTAACTCCAAACATTTGTTTATCTCTAAAGGTGTAGGTGTAAGGTGAGAAGGATCGTGAAGGAAAGCTTGGATTCTAGAGTCGTTCAAGCGAAGTGAAGTATGTCCTCAATTGACTCGAGTGCATATATATATGTCTTTTATTTCAAAGTATTGTAATAGACAACGTATTTCTATATTTTGAAGTATGGGCCGTGTCCCAAGTATTCTCGTGTCTAAATTTTGATGAGATTGAGACTTAGTATTTCTTATGATTTCAAATGAAAGATGTTATTAAAGATAGTTTTGTGAAAAGTTGTAATTACACACTACTTTTCACTATGTATATGCGATGAACGATACGAAAAGGGCTTGTATAAGACCTCTGAGAGGTCAAGTACGCCGGTTGCACTCCGAGAGTGTCATATCTTCTAAGGTGTGGTCTCGGGATGTGACACTTCTTTAAGGTAAGTTTTTCTCCAAGAACTTCATTCTTTCAAACTCTAATTTCTTCACACAAATATGAATCACTAATGAAAATCATAATTATTGTCCATAGTGTTTCAAGAAACAAATTCAAGAAATCTCAAGAAAGGTTTTCTTGATTTTTCCCTTCAAGCTACGATTTCAAGGCTTCTAATCAAGTTCTTCTTCAAGATTCTTCTAGAATCTTGCTCTACCAAATATGTAAGGCTATCATAGTATTGGACTAGTTCGTCCTCACGCCGTACATCTACTTTCAAATTAGTAAAACAAAAAATTAAGATTCTACCCCTAAATTTGAGTATTCTTGAGATGAGTTGATTTTGATTTCTCAAGTTCCTGTTTCTTTTTGAAATTCTATTCCGAATTATTGAATTATTTTATGTCATACATTAAGATTTTTTAGTTGATTCGTTCATGTCAATATTTCAATATGAACTCTCTGTATTGAGTATTTTTTAAATGAGTAGTATTGTTAAATTTTGAGTTCTTGAGTTCTGACTTTCCATATTGTTATTAAGATCTCTGAGTTGTCAGTTGTCTCTATCCATAATTTCACATGAACCCTATAAATTGAGTTATAAATCTTGAGAAAGTAAAGATGAGTTTTGAGAAAGTATTTCTGAAACATGATTAGTATGACAATCGATAATGTCATTAATATTTAATCAGTATTTATCTAGTTATGCCATCAATGTTTATACAATATGACTTCCCGAGTCATTAATGATCATATCATAATACAATTTTGATATATTTTTTAGAAAGATTTTTTAAGTATGACTTGAGCAAGAGTATAATAGAACTAAGTAATCTCAAACGTATCAGTTTTTACATTGATAAAAGAATTTTTTTAATTTCTAAATGATTTATGAGTTCAAAAGATATTTCTAGAGCAATGATCTGTTTTAAGAGGGTAGTTTGAGCAATTATCTTAAATTAGAGGAAGATTTATGCTTTTGAACATATGAGAATGAGTTATGTCTATTATTGGAAGTAGTATAAGCACCCATATGGGGATGAGTTCAGACAACTTAAAATCCTCATAAACCATGTATGTCAACATGGGTAAGGATCATACTTTTTAGATGATTCATTATTGATTTTAAGCATCTTTTAGTAGATTGACTTAGTTGATGTGTCTTATATTCCAGCAAGGTATAAGGCAGTTCTGGCAGTGTGAGCGAGACGTTTTATTATCATGTAGCTCATATTGATGGTTGTTGGTTAGAGAATCTCTCAATAGAGTTAAAGTGTATTTTTATATATCACTTATTATGTTGAGTATAGAGATGAGAATGTATTTTGTAAAGTGTTAAAAGATGTAAGTCCTTCATTTCATTACATTCAGTTGAGTACATTGTTATCTATTGTAGCCCTTTTATTCAATTATTTGTTATCCAACTATATACATACTCGTACCATCAATATACTAATTTCATTCGAGTTACATCTTTAAATGATGCAACTTTAGGTTCTTAGGATACTCAACAAGAGTTTATTGAGATCACTTCAGCCGCTCGTCAACTTTCGAGTAAGATCTCCTTACTTACAGGGGACTTAAATTTTATGAGTTGTTAATATTACTAACAGTTTGAGTAGTCGTGGGTATTGTCCCGACACTCATCTATATATAGTACAGGCTTCATATATAGACAGTTTTGGAGAGTTTCACGTTTTAGGTGTTTTATTAAAACTTATATTTCATACTCAGTATATTCAACAAAGCTTTGAGATTCAAAAAAATATTTTTTTAAAACGTTCCTTTCAATTTGACGCTTATGTATATGCATGAGTTAGTCTTTAGCTTGTAGTCAGCCAGGATGAGGGTTCGTTCAGAGACCAACAATGATTCTAGAGTATTGCTCATGTCGAAGGTTTAGACTTGGATCGTGACACTAAGTAGCTCAGGTACTTGAATTGTGTGTTTGGGGTTTCTTGTTGTGTTCTTTGCATGTGGACCTTAATTTTTGTTGAACCAATTGTCACACCCCTATTTTTTCATTATCTCGCTTTTAAAAATAAAACGAAGTAAGTTTTTTAACATGAAAGTGACGCTTTGAAAATGCATTATTTTATTAAAACAGAGTTACCATTTGGAATTGAGTTTTGGTGTTCTAAGTCACCATAATAAAATCCTAATCAAAAGGAAGTTGCCTGTTTAATTTATGGTCTACGAAAACAAAAGTCCCAAGTAAGAAATTTTGCTGACCAAGAGAAAGACATTAAGCACCCATCAAGTCACGTGTTTCTAGTACGATCGCTTTATTAACTTAAATTAGTGTTTGACTTATTTCATTTTTTAGCCTAATTATAAAAAAAATATTTACACACCTTCTTTTATTTATTTTAAAACTCGCTTAAAATGATCTTGCTTTATTAATTAATGTGTGGTGTATTTTTTTTAGCAGCATTTTCCAACCTTGCCACAATTTATTTATTTATTTATATTTCATACCAAAATTTGTGTTTGTCCATTATTATTATCAGCATAATGCTTCTAACAAGTTGATTTAAAGAAATTTAATCATCAAAATTATTTAAAATTTGAGATCTTCTTATAAAAGTCTAAAGGCTCTAATTATTTTTAAAAAAAAAATAATCGTTGTGACTCACTAAAAATATATCTTGAACAGTCAAATGAATGTGTGTGTATATATATATAAAGGAGAATGTTAGACTTGCTTATATGGCATGCCTCTAAGGCCACCATTTGCATTTCTCCTTTTTCTCTTTTTTTGGCCATTTTTTTCTTTTTTAAATTAGTTTATCACTTATATATATATTTAGAAAGAAAAAAAATTATTTATTACAAGAGAAATACGTTACTAGAGAGTTAATAAGTTACAATTGTTATGGAAGTCATACGCCTCATTTGTTTGCACTTAATGGAGGTATGAATCTTAATCATTCAGATTCAGCCCATTAAGTATGTTTGATTTTTAGGTCTGAATCTAAATCATTCTGATTTAGCCTATTAAGTTCATTTGTTTTATTTTTCAAAAAGTCTCTTAATGAGTCTGAAGAGGTTTGAATGAATCAGAACCCTAAGAGACTCTTAACAACATTCAGACTCATTTAATAAGTTACTAAATAATAAGTTATCATTTCTCTGCTTTAGGCGTGCCTTTTTATCTCACAACTAAAAACTTTATTTCTCTCTTTTCTCAATCTAACACAATTTGATCCCTATTGAACCGGTAAATTTTCATAAATCCTTTCAAGTATTTTTTTATATATAACATTTTCGGTGTATTGTTGTTGATCAAGGTTTTTGAATGAAAAAATAGTACTCCAAATAATGATTATTAAAACTTTTTTAAATTTTTTTTTATCAAAAGTGATATATTTTGTTGAAATGAAACTTTATACTCCCTCTGTTTAAAAAAAATGACCTAGTTTGACTTGGACGGAGTTTAAGAATAAAAAGAAGACTTTTTAATATTGTGGTTCTAAATTAAAGTTATGTCATATGTATCAAAATGCTTATTAATCTTGTGGTCTTAAACATGTTGGAAAGTTAAAGTTAAAGTGTTGCCAAAACAGGAAAGGGATCATTCTTTTTAAAATAAATTAAAAAGGATATAAGTTCATTTTTATGAATATAATGTTCAATTTCACATGCGCATTGAGGTATTGAAAACAAACAACATTAATTATTTAGTGTTTAGATTTAGATACCACATCTTAATAATCAGATATATATTCAGATCAAAACACCTAGATCTTAATGCAAAACTTAATATTCTGATTCAGACCTTTTAATCGATGGAAACAAATGAGGCCTTAGAGATGTGTTACATTATCAAAAGCCAAAAGTTTCTTCTGTATTTATCTTACTTCATTCATTGCTCTCACATCTTCTATTTATTCCTTCATTTTGGTCGTCTTCTTCTTGTAACTATGTCGTTCTTACTCTAATCATTTCCTTCTAATTTTGATTCATATTATATATAAAAGGATCATACTCGTGAATTGTGTAAAGATAAAAAAAAATACCAAAAGGTGGTTTCAATATGAACGAAGATGCTTTCATCCATGCTCACTTGATACAAATGATGAGTTTGTGATAGTGAATTTTTTTCTTAATTGTATTGGAATTTAAAGTATATATATTGTATGATATGTAATAGTACCATATAATTAGTTACTGTATTATATTTCTTTGACTTTTAGGTAATTTTTGAACTTTTCACATTGGGTGTTCCGATTAAATTTAAATCGCACAGGATCCATTCAGGGGTATAGTGACGCTCCCATTGAACCATTCACAAAAACATATGCATCAACTTTTGGAGTCTCTTTGTCTTTTATAAAATATTCAGAAGGTGAAGTTCATCATTAATTTAATTTGATTTGTCTTTTAAGCTTGGCTAATAATTTTTCCTTCTCAATTTGAGTACGTGATAATATTGGATATGTCAGGTTTGTGTCAACGTGTTAGTTTCAAGTGTTGGTTTTTAAAAGGTGTGAATGGAGAATGAAGAGTTGCAATTTTTATAAAGAGTTGCGACTTTTATGAAAAAATTGTGATTTTTATGAAAAGTGACGACCTTTCTGAAATATTGTGAATTTTCTGGTAAGGCACAATAAGAATTTTTTCGCATTACGCTTTGTTTTCTATAAATTGAGGCATTTCCTCTAATTTTAAAAATAGATAATTTCCAGACTTTTTCTATTACTACTAAATCTAGTATTCTAGTATACTTTACTGTCGTTGAGTGGCTCGCTGACACCAGCGTTTTGGGTATCAATACACTGTGATTGAGATAATTTTATCCTGGGGGATATATTCCAAGTCAAACCTTGGATACTAGAGGGGGGGAATTTCCTTAAGGGGACACTGTATATTCAGTGGACTTGATCTTCTTTCAGTTTCTCCAATTCTGGTATGTGTTACAGACTTTATATTTATGAATTAATTTATGTTCTTCGATGATTCATTAAACTTTGGTAACTTCGTGTTTCTTCAAAGTTTGTTGAAATCAATAAGATTATTTATGTACATATTGACAACAATTCTTCTTTAGAAAAAATATTTCTTATATTGTTTCTAATTTATTTATGATTCTAGTTTCTCTACTAGTTTTAATTTTCTAATTGTGAAAATGTTTTTAAACATTGTTGTGTCTTATCAAGTTCTTCAAAGTTTTGTTCTAAGTATCGTAGGAATACAAGATGAACAACAATCTTAAGGAAATTATCATACGATTAGTATTTCTTGTATTCTACTAATTGAGATAATCTGATTATGGAAGTAGAAGATTAATGCATTACTTCTCCATAATTCGTTGTTTTACATAGCAAGGTCAAAGTGAGAATGTAATTAAAATATTGGTGGTATTCCGGTTAAATATTACACCAGGTAACCTTCTTATTATTTATCTAAGGAGGAAAATAGTTTCTAAAGGTTAACAATTTCGATATTTATCATGCGTGTCTTTGAAAAAAGTTTTGCAAATTGTATGATTTCTGGAATGATTTTTTCTTGATAAATAGTGTTGCCTTTAAAATTCACTAGTTTGCAGAATGAGATATACATAAATTTGTTTGATAAAATAGTTGAAAGAGTATTTGAAAAGAAAAACATTTCTATGTGAAAAAGAATATGTTTGACTCTGTTTGGAGACTAAAAAACTTTTGTAGTTTTGTACTCCTTGTGAATTTGATTATGTATGATTGTTGTGGATAGAAAATTTAGTTCTCTACTCTGAATAAAGTAGACTATGCAATTGATTTGAAGAATATAAAAACTTCACCTACTAAGTCTATGTTGAACTTTTAATTTTCTATATATTTCACGGTTATATAGAAAAATTCTAAATACTAAGTGATATGTCTATTTTTGATAGAGGAAAAAGACCAGTGACTTAGAGTTGGTGAGTTTGTGGAATAAACTTTGACACTATGTAAAGTTTGTCAATGAGAATTGAAACTCTATAATTCTTTCGTAGAATAATATTTCTAAAAGAGGTTTCATACTACCAATGAAATTTTAATAGTCGGAAAAAATATGTTGAAAAACTATTTTCAAATACTTGAAAAATATTTTTGAGATTACATTTAAAATATGGGGTTTCTTTGCTTATGATAAAAATAAAATTAGACTTGGTGTCTAATTTGATTTTGGAGAAAAAGATATGAAATTCTATGATACTTTTATATTATGTTAGACCCACAAAAATCTTGGAGTGTATTTGGTATTGTGATTTTTCAGTTTCTCTATTATTAGTATATGGTGCTACTAGTATGATACTACCAAATTATATGTATACTGGTTGAAAATGTGTTCCTTTATGAAAAAATGTCAACTAAAATTTTGTGATCTTTCATGAAAAGATATGTCTATTATAATAAAAGTATTTGCTTATATATGAATATTGGTGAATAGTTATTTGTTATGGTTTGTAAAAGAAATATTAGACTATATTGTCTTTATTAGACCCGATGAAACTTTGTTCATGGGTAGTTCTATAATAATTAAATTGAAAGTTATGAAGAGGTTCTAAAGGATATTTGATAAAGTGATGACTCTAAACAATGTTTGTATCACACAAAATTGTAAGAAATAGGAACAAATTATTAGTGAGAAAAAAGTTACCTCGTTAAGGCTTTTCAAACTCAACATTTTAATTTGTTCTTACTTAGAGTCAAAGTTTGTGACATGAGCACTTGGAGCATGTCAATTAAAAAAACCTTGTAAGGAAAACTGATCAACTTGAAAGGTTTGTCTAACTTTGAGTGCAATAAATAAAAATGTCAAGTTTATGTGGAATCTAAATACGTTGAGCATTCGTATAAATCTATTCAAAGGAATTATAATCCCTTAGAATTAATTTACACTAACAATTGTTATATGAAGTCAACACCATCTCGTGGTGGAAAAAAGTATCTCAGAACTTTCATTGATAATTGCTTAAAAATTGACTGTCGATTTGCTGAATGCTAAGGATGAAGCAATAGAAATGTCTAGATAATATAATATCGAAGTTCAAAATCAGTTGGTAAAAAGATAAGAAGTGATAAGAATGGAGTATGAATCTTCTTGTGCAGAAATATGTTTGGAAAGTGGATTTATCCATCAAACTGCTGCCCTACTCACCTCAATCTAAAGAAAACAAGAACGTTGAAAGAAATGATGGATGTATTATTTATAAGTTCGGATTTACCAAAGAACTTGTATGGAGGAACTATCCTTACTGCAAAAGGGAACAACAAAAAGTTGTCTTTTCAGAAAGAAAGTAATTTCGTTTGTTCAGGATACAATCTATTCCATATAAGAAATGGAAAGGAAGAAATCCAATTTTAAATATTTCGAAGTGTGGGGGTGTCTAGTCAAAGTCCAAGTTTCTATTCTAAAAAGATCAGTACCTAAGACTGTGGAATATAAAATTAGACTTGAGTAGTCTAGTGAAAGGTCTAAACGACCTTGGAAAGAACAAAAGAAGGATGTACTTAATAAAGAGATTCAGAGGCATAGTAAATCTCAAGGGACATACTTCCTTCAAATATGATTTTCTAACATTTCTTGTGTCTTATGTAGACTCATCCTTTTGGATAGACGGTGTCAATAGTGAGATTGGTTCAATTTGAGTAATCCTATTGGAAGTTGGTTGATCTTCTCCAGGAAATAACTTTTGGGTTCAAATTGAATCCTCCAAAGGAAATGAAAGTCGATGGAATTGTTGACAAATATAAAGCAAGAAAAAAAATAAGGTCTTGATCTTTTTGACATATACTCGTCAATAACTAGAATTACATTCATTTCGATGTAAATTATGTTAATTGTGGTATATGACCTCCAAAATCATCAAATGAATGTGAAAGCAACTCTCTTAAACAGTGAATTGGAGGAAGAAATTTACATGGAACAGTCTGAGGGTTTTGTGGTTCCTGGTAAATAAAAGAAATTGTTCGAATTTGTTAAGTCATATTATGGATTAAAACAAGTACCAAAACAATGACATAAGAAATTTGACCAAAACATGTAGGCAAATGGATTTAAAAATGATAGAAGTGATAAATATGTTCACGTTAAAATCACTAGTTCATTGTTTGTTTGTATATTGGTGATATGTTGATCATCAATAGAGAGACTAATGAAACAAATGCTACTAAACGTATGCTACAAAGCAAGTTTGGAATAAAAAAAAATCTTGGAGTTGTTGATGCGATCTTAGGTATAAGAATCCTTATTCGCATTTTCATAGTCTAATTGCATTGAAAAGGTACTTGACTAGTTCAAATATTTGGATGTCAATATTGTCAAGTCTCCAATAAATGTGAGCTTTGCATTTCAAAAGAGTGAAAGCGAAAGTGACTCACAATTGGATTGTGCTAGAGTATTGAAAAGTATGATGTGTCATCAAGTGATCAAATATAACATTTTCTATTAATAAACTGAGTCGGTTCACAAGTGATCCTAATCAATCTCATTAGATGGTAATAAATAAAGTTTTGGAGTATTTAAAAAATACTTTAAAATATGTCTTGCATTATAACAATATCCAGCAGTATTGAAAGGATATAGTGGTAAAAATTTGATCACCGGATAAATAAAGTAGAATCCACGAGTGAATATATATTTACTCTTGGGAGAGGAGCAGTCTCTTGGAAATATTTCAAAAGAGATATGTATCACTAGCTCTATGATGATCTTTGAGCTAGGTACTCAAGATAAGGTCGGTGAATAAGTTGAAAGACTCCAGAATTTCTTGATAGATATTCTTTTTTGGCCCAAACTATTGGCATTAGTATGCATACACTTTGAAAGTCAAGTTGCAATAGGTAGGGCATGGAGCATGATGTATAAAGGAAAGCCTCGTCATATAGGACATAGATATGATACCGTTATAATACTACTCTCTAGTGGAGTAATCAGAATTTACTATGTAAAGTCAAAAGATAATGTGTTAGATCCACTTACAAAAAGGTCTAACTAGAGAGAGTTTAAAGATCATCTAAGGAAATGGGTTTACGGCATAGGACAAGTCATCATGGCGGTAACTCTATCTAGCAGACTGGAGATCTCAAGAGCTAGATTCAAGGAGAAAAAATAAAATTGTGAATGACATTTCGGCATTGTCAATCAACTCAATCCATTCTCATGATGAAGAGAGTGCTCAAGAACACGATACAACATTAAGGTTTGTTAATAAGTTAATAAAGCTTAATGGTTTTAATGATATGTTAAGTTTGGCAGAATTGACCAAATAGTGTATCCACACGATAACACTGTTAGAATTCACCTATGTGAGTGTGAAGTGTAAGCTGATTCAAAGAGAATTATTGTCAAAAGCCGATTCTCTATACACTCATGAAACTAGGAGGTGTTCATGGCTGAAATGAACACAGCTGTAAGAAACATAAATGGTAAAGGGTTAATTGTATGACATATGGTTGTCTAGGTATACACCAAAGCTCGAAGATTCAAAGATATTGCATCTACCGATTGACCGAGTATATCTGACATATGTTTTCACTACGGAAAGTCCAAGAGAAAATCTACTTATCCAAATGCAATTAATTCTTGCACGTAAAGTACACATACTTAAGTCCGTTTCTTTGTCTTGGAATCATTTTCATGCGGGGATTGTTGAGTTACAAAAGGTGTGAATGGAAAAATGAAGAGTTGCGACTTTTATGAAGAGTTGCGACTTTTATGAAGAGTTGCGACTTTTATGAAAAGTTATGATTTTTATGAAAAGTTGTGATTTTTATGAAAGGTGACGACCTTTCTAAAATATTATGACTTTTTCAAAGATTTGTGACTTTTCCGGTAAGGCACAATAAGAACTTTTTTGCACTACCCTTTATTTTCTATAAATTGAGGGATTTCCTCTCATTTTAAAAATAGATAATTTCTGGACTTTTTCTATTATTACTAAATCTAGTATTTTAAGAGTACTTTACTGTCGTTGAGTGGTTCACCGACACCAGCTTTTTGGGTATCAATACACTGGTGATTAAGATCATTCTATCATGAGAGGACATATTCCAAATCAAACCGCAGATACTAGAGGGGAATAATTTTCTTAAGGGAACACTGTGCAATCAGTGGGCTTGATCTTCTTTCTATTTCTCCATATTCTGGTATGTGTTACAGATTTTAGATTTATGAATTAATTTATGTTCTTCTATTCTTCACTGGTTCATTAAACTTTGGTAACTTCATGTTTCTGCAAGATTTATTGAAATCAGTAAGATTCTTCAAACATAAATTGACAGCAATTCTTCTTTAGGAAAAATATTTCGTATATTTTTTTCTAATCTGTTTTTTATTCTAGTTTCTCTACTAGTTTCAATTTTTTAATTTTGAAAATGTTCTTAAATATTGTTGTGTCTGATCAAGGTCTTCAAAGTTTTGTTCTAAGTATCTCAGGAATAAAGGTCTTCAAAGTTTTGTTCTAAGTATCTCAGGAATACAAGATGAACAACACTAAGTTGATTGCAACCCGACCCATTACAGAGATAAAATGAGGTGTTATTTCACATATGTCATTGTTTATTTGTTATATTGTTCATGAAATTTGTAAAATTACTGATCAATGAGATTATGATAATTTTTTAACTATTTGATTCTTTTGGTGAGCTTGTATTTATTAAAAAATAAATTGTTACATAAATTTGACCTCAAAAATAAAACAAACTACTTAGACGGCATAACTATATTGATTGGTAATTTCCTTTCATTTGTTATTAAAAATAGGATAAATTACTTATATACACACCTTTATTTTTTGTATTTTCTATTATTCCCTTATATTTTAAAATATCTCAAAAATCTCTCTTTTTCCCTCCCAAACCCCACTTTTCAGATACATAAAGTTTCAATATTCAAAACACTCATTTTTATTCCTAATTTTACTCCCTTAATATCTCCCAACTTCACTTCCTCAATCCATTCCTATTTTCACTCCCTCAATCTTTACTTCCTTTCTTTTTAATTTTCAGATTTTGTTCTCTCTCCTGTCATTAAGTTTCCTTCATAACTTTTTTCAACTCAAGTAAGTTTTCTCTCCACAATTTTTTCCAGATAACTATCGGATCTCCTCTCTTTTCACCTCACATGTACAAGGAAGGTGAAAGGTTATGGGTATGACATTACCAATCATTTCCAGTGAAAATCCCATTTTGTGGTGAAACTATTTCCATTGTTGACGGTGAAAAAAAGATACGGAAGTTGATATAGGGAAAAGATAAAAGTGTGGGAGATTTCTTAGTAATTTTTTTTCTTTCAGCAGATCAAATGTGTTATTTTTTTTCGATTCTTGTTTGTTCATTCTTATCTGTTGTATATGGGATTCAAATTTTTCGCAATTTTATGTATCTAGATAATGATTTGTTTTCTTAAACTAATGTTACAATGCTTCGTTGATTTAAATGTATCTCGTTTATTTTGATTCTTATTAGTCTACGTTTGTTTTTAAACGTAATGTAATCATATTCATATATAAAGTGTTGATACATACCCTAACGTGTGGGTTGTTCAATATTCTATTAGTTTGTTGAGGTCACATTCAATATAAAATAGTTTGTATGATACAATAAAAAACTACCGGAAATGTCTCATTTATAATTTCAAAGTTCATTTAATGTATCATCAATCTTATCGTCCAATTGTGGAAATTTTTATATAGGCAGTAACGAAATTAGTTGTGATGTTGTAGTAGGTCTTCGCATCTTTAATATTTGTGTTCAGTCTTATTTCAGGGACTTAGAAGGTGATGTAGATGTAAATTTACACGCAAAATATCTTGATAGCATAACAATCATAGATGTTTCTATAATGGAGCCTATGTAGTCAAACGCCAAACGATATGTAAATTGAATACTGTTTCATTCTTGGAAATTAAAAAATGTACCTTTATATGATACGTCAATACTGCGCACGTGCCAGCAGTATACATCTGAAATTCAACAATTTTACGGGACTTTTTGCTTTTACTTATCTAATGTATTAAAGATATTATTTACAATACTTATCATGTACTTATTATTTTAGTGAATGTAATTTCTCAGAGTAATTATCAAATCATCCACACATCCACAAGGATCGTCGTCTAGCTAGTCGAAATCTACTGAACAATTTTCGGTTAAGGCAACAATAGTTATTTTCCCTTCCTTTTCTTCCAAGCAATCATCGGGACACATAGCGACACAATTTTGTAACCATCTTGTAACATTTACTAGATACATTATAATAACCAATGATACAACCATTCAACAAAATCCAAGATGGATATATATTAATGTATCATCCACAATTGTTTCTTGATTAAAACAATTAATTTACATATCTTGATTGTTACACTGTTTATATGTACAATATAAACAAGAATAGCCTGATACATTTACACGAATTTATTATACACACACTTGATTAAAGACGTATTTGATACATGTATCCTATACAATATATTATAATGATACATTTTATACAAATCATATTCAGACACGAAATAATGACCGCATCATAATTCATAGACTCAAAATTATAATACACGGTGCTGTCGGTTATACTCTGCCAATAAGTAATCTGACTGTTACATATTGAACATCAAACGACAAAACGAAAAAAAAACGTCTTACTTCACCTTTTGGCAATAAAGTCTTTACTGTGTCCCATCAATATTCTCGCTAGATCCCTGAGTAGAAACCAAACAGTTGTGTCTTGATAAAGAATCATTTTTTGGACATTTCTGGAAGAAGTTTGTCTTATAAAATGCCCATAGAAAAAAGACCACAAATACGATGAAATTGTTCTTTTTTATATTGACTATTGGTTTCTAGTTCTTTTTCATGATTTTACCAATGATTTATTCTCAGATTCATTAATTTTCTCTGAACAAGTAACTGAATGACTTTTCAAAAATCAAATTTAATAAATGTTAATAAAGAAAAGATGAAAAAGGGGAATAAAAACTTACTAGTTGGCAAAGAGATCTTGTTAGCAAAGGTAGCAACAACCAAGGTTGTTCAATTAGATTTTTGTGATACATTGAATTCAAATTACTCAACAATTTATTATATTCTACGATTTTAAAATAATGATTCAAATCATGATCGTTTGTCCATCACATCTACCGATATTTGGAGTTCAAGATTGTTGAATTGATGGAGAGATGAAAAAATTAATTTTTTAAGATATTATTGAAGTTTTATAGATGGAATATATGGACTAGTAAAGTCTATCTTTGTGAATTTATGTGAAAAGCAAATTTATATAATGTGATTTGTGGGAAAAAACGTTATGCGTATTATGTTGGGCAAAGATCCAATTTTTATGTTACCATTGGCCATATTAGGCACAAGAAACAGTATTTATGGTTCAATATATACTGAGTACATGGAAAATGACATTATCTGCCCTTATGCTCTGCCTCCCTCTTTTTCCGGCTGTTTCTCCCTACCCCCCGGCGTCGCTCCTAGTCCTTATCTCAGTTTCCCCCTCTCCCTTTCGAGTCCTTTCTCCCTTCCCCCTCAGTGCCCGCCTCGTTGGCTCCTTGGCGCTGGCTTGTAAGGGCTCCTATTCCTTACACTCTCTTACTCGTTTCCACACCCCTCGTCACCGGAATCCATTCTCCTGCCACGGTCACGAGCGTTCGCCCTGGGGCAGGGTTTCGGCGTGCCGGTAAGTGGTAAGTTAAAGCCCATTTCGCCCCTTGATCGCATCTTCGTATTTCGTCCGCCTTGTTAATGAACTGATGAGAATTTTGAGGCGTAAGTACTAAGTCGGCGGACATGAGTGTCAGGTGGCGGTTGTTTTGTGGGGTCTTAGGGGGAGTATGCGGATGTTGTACAATTTGGATGGTGGAGCAGAACCTTATGAATTGTACTACCTTACATTTATCAAAAGAAATATAGAGTGGAATAGCAGTATACTTGAAGAACCTTGTAAAGGTGTGTAGATCTACGTCATGTTCGTGGTAGCTGTTGTACAGGTAATCTTCAACCCCCTCTCACCATCAAGGCTGGTCATGTGATTCTGCTTCGGTGTGAAAAAACCTCACAGTACCGGGGTGAGCCTGCCAGGGTGTAAAGCATCACACAAATTCAACGCGCCAAACAGCTCACACAACAACCAACACCTTGGCCCCTATACACTTACACGCCTCTTCATAGGGGCGCGGCAGCGTCATCCGCCAGGCACGGATTGCGATCCACACCGGCGCGCCCCAATGGGCCCAACCTAACAACCCCCCCAATCACCTCACCTCATGGGGTGCACGAGGCTACGGGCGAGGTGTATCCTATCTATAATATCATTGCTATGAGAGAGTGTTAATGTTATTTTATTTTCTCATTTTCATTTATATTAAGTATGGTTTTTTTCCGATTTAAAAAAATTATTCATCTTTTTCATCAATCATATACTTAATAATGTTTTGATATGACCTTCACTATGATAAAGATAATAGATATATTCTTCAAAGATTCTTCAAAGAGATTCAAAATGAAGAAGCTAAGGAAGCTTAATTATATTGGAAGATTCATCAAAAGAAATAATCATATTAATATAAAAATTTAATTGGTTTTCAAACATTATGAAGATTATTAATGTATTGCATGTTTTGATTTCCATTAATATTAGTTTATTCTTTTTCTCTTTTTTAAAAAAAAATTGATCAAATATTGTCAAATTTCCTTTTATTCAACAAAAATTAAATTACGAACTCTACTAACCAACATATTAGAAAGTTCAAATAGCATATATTATTAATTAACTTTGCTCTTCTTCTTATCATTATTATGCGAATGAATGAGATGAAAAGTATTACATTTTTATTTTTGTGTGTATCTATTAGTCGATTAATCTATTCATATCTACACATAATTTTTGTATGGTTGAAGGTATAATGATTACCTATAATACTATTTTTCATAGCGCAGTCCAAATAAATACATATATAAATACATCTGTTGATTAACTTTTTTACCCAAATTAATTATAAGAGAAATATCAATGAAAAAGAACAGCACAGGGATAATCTTTTTCATGTATGTATACATCTTAGATAAAGTCTTAAGTCAATCTACATACATATCAAAGTTATTCATATAACTCATTATAGGGTCGTTTGTAGAGTGTATAAGAAACAATGGCAAACATAGGTGTAGTGTTATACTTGGCACTTACTAGTGCTTCATTAGTAATACTTGCTTAGTTTATGTCTGCATTATTTCTTTATACTGTTTCGGTTTTTGATGTTTCGAAAAACATCTTGCCAATAATTTTCTATTTAAAGTGTATGTTTACAAATATCCTTTCACTTTATTTCTGATATACTTTCTTTGCAACCAGGTTCTTGCTAAAACATCAAAAAAAGATTTCTTTGCTAAAACATTATTTCTTCCTATTCTTCTTCTTTTTCAATATAAAATTAAAATTTAGTGGTTTGTTACTACATTGAACATAGATTAAAAACAAAAAGAGAAGAAGATGTTCAAACATCTCTCACAATTTTGCCACCATACGTCCAAAAGTTCACTTATTCATATGCAAAGGTACGGGTCCTTACGTTTTTTTCATCCAAGAAGCTGTATTTTCGCAGATCACATAATCTTAAGACACACGTACGAGCTAATCAACTCGTCTGAAAGGGGGATAACAATAAGGTATCGCTCATTGGATGTGAGGTCATAATCTGTTCCAATGGTTTATTAAGAAAATTGCAGATGCCAATACGCAGCTTAAGCGATTTTGGGTTCGAGGCATTTCTTTGTTTCTTCACGTTTTGACCTTTAAAATTGAAATCTTCAGCTCGAGTAGTTGGTTGGGCAGAATTTGTCCCCCCCCCCCCCCCTTAAATTGTGGAGCCTTAAGTGCAGATACTGCTCCATCTCTAAACCTATCCCCTTCCTTCCATCCAGAAATCATTCAAATAAATACTCCAATCCAACAAAAAAAAAAACTAAAAATTCAAAGAAATTTTTTCACTTTTCACACCCCAAAACCTCTTACAAAACTGTCACACAAATTCCCCACCCCAATTCACCAATGTTCCAAATTTTCTCACTTCACCAATCGAATCGCAGAAAAACACACACAATTCATCAACATCAGCCTTACCTTTTTTTTTTTTTTTATCACAAAAATTAAATTAAATTCATCAAATTACACCCAAATGATTAAATCAATAAAAAACTGATACAGTTCAAAAAAAAATGAATCATTCAGATTTATTCTGAAATGTTAAGCTTGGATGCCCCTACTAAAGCTCACACTATGATCAAAGAGAGTAAATAAAAATGACGAAAGAGATGTTGAAAATCAGATTTTAATGAAAAGATAAGAGTACTAACGCTTATGAAGATGAGCAAACAAGTTTGATTAGCAAAAGGAAGAAAAACCTACGCTTGAATTTTCATTGACAAAGTAAAGAGAACGATTAAGAGAGATGAAAACAAGTACTATGGAAAATATTTTTTTAAAGGGCTTGAGGGATATTTCTTGTAATTTCATAATCTAAATGTCAGTTTAAAAATGCTATGTATTACATAATACCTAAAATTTTCTTGTATTAGTAATACACAACTTAATACACAATATTGTGTATACACAATGCTGCTGTATTGTTATACATGACCAAAAATATGTAACAACAATGTATTACTATACACCACACCCTTGCCTGTATTATTTTCCTAATACACTCTACCAAACGACCCCTTAGACACTTGAATTCAGATTTGTTCCTATTGAACACCTCTACCCCATAGAATTTGAACTATTTGAACATTTTATCAACAATAAGTTAAAGGTATAAAATGATTGAATTACACTTGCCGTGACATGGCAATTTAACAAATTAAACAACGACATATGTTATTTGGATATCATTAAATTATTTTAAAAAGTATTATAATGGGAAAGAAAAAAGGAAATTATTACTATTTAAGAAAAAATTAAAAATATCTATACTCCCACCCTCTCATCCTCCCACCACCCAAATCCTTTCCTTCCGATCCAATCACCATGTCACTTTCCACCCAGTCCATAAAGCTCTGGCATCCTTAAAATTTTTAATAACTAATTTCATATGAACTATACATCACATAACAAGTTAAAAAGGATAATAGTGTTCTTATTGCCTATACATTTGGATTAGTAATTTATTGTTCCAATTGAAGAAGAAGGCACTGAGAGGATATATAGAGTGAATTTTATATGATAACATAGCTGGGAAAGATGGAGAAGGGTTAGGCTTGAAAAAGTTTATAACAATTATATGTAACTCTATCGTTTTTCTGCTCCCTTCTTATTTACTCACTCTTATTTGCTTTTTGTTCGACCTTTTTTTTTTGTTTTGTTTTTTTTTTTTTTCCCTTTTCTTTGTCCATCGTAACTTGTTCTTCTTCCTCTGGCAAGAAATAGCCTTTAATAGTGACAAACTCATCCTCACCAGCCGACAGGATCTGAATAAGCTAGATGAAAAAGAAAGAAACATAAAGAGAAAAACGATGTTATTGGTGGTGATTGTAGCGATAACGTACGACGACAACTGCTTGGTTGTAAGGTGGGGGAGCAATAGTGTATAGGTGGACGAGTAATGACGTGTTAAGGAAGAAGACGAATTCTTTTTATTTTTAAAAAAGACAAAATCTAAAAAAAATGCTTTCACGCTCTGACTAGCCGTGAATCACACTCAAAATGCAAAGTATAATCTATAATGTAATGTTATATAATCAACTTAATTTATTTTTTTTCAAATATTTTTTTATGTTTTTCTTCTTTTTATCGGCCATGTTAAGAGGAAATTAAAGTTTGAAATTATCTTTCTAGCAATTTCTTGAATATACAATATCAAGACCGTGATTTGATTTGTATTGATTTTTTATACACTTCTTACTGAAAAATAGTCAACTAACAACATCCATTATTTTTGAAATATACTTAAATCTGTGCGAAGCGCAAATAAGTATACTAGTGTAGTATATTCGCGAACTAAAATTAGTTACCATATAATCATACTTAAAACTTTTTTTAAAAATAAATAAATAAATTATTTATATGTATTTATTTTAGTGCAATTTAATTGAATTAACCAAATGCAGAACAAATTAAGTAAAACCAAAATAACGTCAATTATTTAAACCAAGCAAATAAAAACAAAAACAACACTTAATGATTAAAATTCTTATTTAGTAAAAATAAATTAAGGTTTTCATTTTAATAGTTAAAAAAAAAAACTTCTACAATATTTCAATAACGCAATATCTACTTAATCGAACTCCTATACATTATGACTAATAAAACCCTTCAAAACTTAAAATTAAATTATTCCAGATAGACTTTAAACTACTGGAAATTTCAATGTTACTCACAAACCCTCATTCAAATATATATTACCCATTCAAATATATATGTTAAAGAAAATGAATCATTTGAAAAGGAAATATCGAATCTTAACAGTGAACTATCATCAATGTTATGAAAAATATATTAATTCATAGATTCTTCGTAAAAAAAAAACATGCATAGAATTTCTTCATCAATTAGGGGTACAAGACAAATACACCCTTAGATTATGACTGAAATTCTAAAGATACAACTCAATTAAATTAATATTCTATTACCCTTTGAACTCATTTTTTTAATACATCTTTTGGCTTATGTAGCATACTCCGTGACTACAGGCAATTGAGACGCGTGAAAGATATTTGAATGTTACGTAAGTTAAAAATTTGTTCAAAATTACAAAAGTATGAATTCGAGATAGTAAGATCTTAGTTTAATTAAGATATATCTATAGGGAATAATGCATAAATACTCCCTCAACCTATGTCCGAAATTTCAGAGACACACCTATACTATATTAAGGTCATCTTACCCCCTTGAACTTATTTAATTAATAATTTTCTACCCCTTTTCAGCCTACGTGGCACTATCTTGTGGGTCCAACACTGGTTGATTTTTTTTCAAGCTAGTGTCATGTAGGCCGAAAAGGGGTAGAAAATTGCTTATAAAATATGTTTAGGGGGTAATAGGACCTTAGTATAGTATAAGTGTGTCTATGAGATTTTGGGTATAAATTGAGGGGGTAGTTGTGCATTTTCCTATAATATTTTAATCATAGTCTAATTAGTACTTATATCGCTAAAATTTTGATCATAAGTATATCTGTGTCGTATGCGAGATGAGAAATTTTGAGAAAATGTAGAGAAAATAGTAGTATAGTTACTGCGCTTGGGTGGTTTTGATAGTTTAGGGGTAATTTTGTTTTCCTTATTTATTTAAAAAATATTCTATAATATATATTATTTTAAAAGTATAAACTCCTAACTTGAATATTAAATTACTATAATATTCTTAATTTATGTTGTGACTTTTTTGATGAGTTGTGATTTTTCTGATAAGTTGTGATTTCTTTTAAAGGATTATAATTTTTCGATGAGTTGTGACTTTTCTAAAAAGTTGTGACTTTTTCAATAAGTCGTGACTTATAAAGCGTTGTGACTTCTTGAAAAGATCATGACTTTTCCAAAAGGTTGTGACTTCTCGAAAAAATCATGATAAATAAAGGAGTTTCCTCTCATTTTTCAACCACGTTTTTTTTTACATTTCTACTCTTCTCCTTCTTGCATTTTAAAAAAATTTGTGTTATTTATTATGGTTGAGTAAGTTTGAAGTTTAGCGGAATACGAGATTTCACTATTCTGATGAAGTAAATTGTTCTATATTAAGAGGGTATATTCCATAACCTCGCATAACATGATGTAATAGTCTAAATTCATTTATTTGTGTTAACAATATATCTTGTGATGTAGATATATGCTTGTGAATATCTTTTTCTAAAACTAACAAAATTGTCATAATTTGTTTTTTTATTCTCATAAGTCATAACAAAAGAATACCTTTATTTATCAACGATACTTATAGGATTTAGATTGTAAGAGGTTTACTATAAAATATATATTATTATATGAACATTACCTTTTTATTTGACTTGTTTACTATTTCTTAATATTTCAGTATTTTAGACGGAAAAAAATTTATATGGAGCTGGAATACAGTTAGTTGAAGTGTGTTTTTTTTAGTGTGAGTTTTTATTATTTATTAATAGTTAATTTTAGAGTAAATATTTTTGTTAATCCAAATATAGATTTAGAGTTGGTAGGGTATTATATGTTAAATTAAAGTATGATATATGTCACTAACTTATTATCAAGGTAACAAGATCTGATAAACATCAAAAATTATTTTAAAAAAAAAAAATAATTTTGAGTTCGTTTTTTTGAAAAAAAAAACTTATAACAAATATAAAAATATGTGAATATATTAATCAGTTTGATATCATTTACAAAATAAATTTTTATGGAATAAACATTTACATTTTGTCCCTACACCATATTAAAATATAAAAAATTAGTAACATTAATTAAATAATTTATGTATTTATAAAAATAATGAATTTATTAGAAATTAAGTTATTCCACTATTAATCTTCTGTCGAGTAACATTATAAATTCTTAGGTTAATTAGAGAAACTAAATTATGCGAACATTTCACCTCTTTACATCAAGTTGAGTAATATTATAAATTGCAGATTAGACATTAAATTATTATATTTTCAGTCTTTCTTTATATTAAAATTTGACCCACATCGTTACTATTATATGATTTCATAGATACAATTATCTTTAATTGTTAATTTTAATTTTAATTGTTCGGTAGGACAAAAAAGAAGAAAACATTTGGTAGTTCACGTTAACTATTTTCTCACATGTTTATATGATATTCAAACACAGTGTAGAAATCAGAATTATGTGCAAAATCACATTTGTTGAGATGAGAGAAAAATACACAACAAAATCTCATTATAAGGGGAATAGGGAAATACGGGCCAAGTTACATAGTGAACGTATCAAATTGAACAAAATACATACATAGTGCATTTAAATAATAAAAAAATTTCTTGACAATCTTCATATGTTCAGGGTGAAATGCGTATATATACATATATATATATATGACGATCCACATAGAACATTCACAAAAAAAATTACAATATTATTTTGTGCTAAGCTTATTATTCAATATCTTCACTTAAATAAGTAATACTTTTTACTGTAACATTTATTTTCTGAATTGGTAATCACGCGCAACGCACGTTGTAATCATTTAAAATTTATTAAATATAAATTTATAAAATGATTCGGATTATATTGTAATTCCATAAATTACTTTAGATCCAAAAACTATTGTGGATGAATATAATTGAGTTAAATATTTAAGGCCAATAAAATATTTGGATTTTAATTAAAGTCATAAATTATTGATTTGGGTACATGGGGATGAACCAATTTGTGAAACTCCAATTCGCAGCTATTCTAGAGCCATCTGGCGCCACGTTTGCAGATGGACAGGGCATGTCAAGTCAAGGAAGAAAAAAAACCATAGAATCAGAAATGTGTCAAGATGACAGCCACTCCATAAAGCCAAATGTCATGTCACTAAATGTCTGAGGGCTGAACGGAATCTTATTCCAATCGCATACTCCTCTAGTTTAAAACTATAAATAGGTGGGTCCTCAAATCCAAAGGGCCGACAGGAACATTTAAAACAAGAAGCTAGAGAAAGAGAAACTCTGTGGTACAAAACGCCATTTAATTCTCTACAAAGCTACCAAGTTTAAGAAGCACGCATTCAAGTCAAGAACGCCTCAAGATCAAGACCACGAAGTCAAGACAGCTCGAAGCCCTTGAGGCAAATAAAAGTCCAAGATCAAGATAAAGTTCAAGTTCAAAGTGATCGTAGATTCAAGAACAAGCTTTAAAGCCATTGAATTTATTTGAACAGGCGAATTCAGAGGATTATGAAATAATAAAAAAAAACATCGATGTGGCTACATTTTCCGGGCTTGATTAGGGTTTCTCGACGCGAATTTTATGTCTACAAATTCTGGCCTGAAGCCATGTGGGACAATCTTGCTACATCTTTCATCTCAACTTTCAAAACGTAAAAGATGCTCAAGCTGACTTCCCTGAACAACAATCTCGATAACTCCTCAAGGTCACTAGCGCAAGTTCTCTTACTGAAGGTTTGAGAACCTTGGAGGACCTTTGAAGTTTTGGATTGTTCCAAGAAGCAAGGCTTGCTACACTAGGGCAACAAACGCTTCAAGTGGCGTCTGCATCAACCCTTATTTTGTGACTCGACCTCCAAAAGGAGCACAGTTCCTCACAAATTCTCTAGAAAGAGGAAGTAGTGGGTGTAGTGTTGTTGAAAAGATCAAGAAGACATTGGCTTACTTGCGAATCTGGTTCAAGACTCTACCACAAGGGAGTAACTGTTGATTCAACGTTGTGAATCATCTCACGTATAGTCGCGTGAATGGAGTCCACTGTGTGGAAAGTTAACTACGCGACAAGCCAGGTTTACTTTCCTGCTCCCCGAGTATGCCAACGATGGTGACTGCTGGCTGTTCCTCTCCTGAGGGAACACTCGCAAATACTGACTAGTTGGTTGAAGATTGACGAAGCACTACTAACACAAGAATCTTGAATTGAAAAGTTGATGGACACGATAGAAGGACTTTTAGATGGGATGCGAGGCCATGCTACCTGAAAAGGTGCATGAAGTTCGAGAAAGAAATCGAAAGACCTACTAAGAAAGCCCCGTTGTTGAAAGAGATGCCAGTTGTCTTCTGAAGGAATGGATCCCACTCGATCGCTTGAAGGAGTTTATTGAAGGCACTATCAAAGATAAGTATGAAGTCTCTACTCAAGTCTTCCCATAGTATGCTAAGCCCTAGGATTGATAACTTTAAAATTGCATGCTGTTATCAACCTCCCAAATTTCAACCAATTTGAGGAGAAAGGAAATCCGAAACAAAAAAGTCGTTGCACTTCGTGGCAATGTAAAATGCTTGGAAACATATGGAGACTATCTTGTCAAACAGTTTTGTGCCGCTCTCTAATAGGGAAAGGCCTTTGATTGGTACCCACAAGACTGACCTACTCTATGATAGTGTGGGAGCAACTAGAGATAAATGAGTTTCTCAATCGATTAATAGTACAAGGAGCACGGTGAGCAGGAGTAGAACTCACGAATCTCACAAAAGAAAGGATGAACGGTCAATATTCATTAAGCGATGGAGGATTTGCGAGCCAAAATTGGCAAGGATAGGCTCAGTGAAAGGCTTAGCAATTGAAATGTGTATCAAGGAATGCACTGGGAGCTTTGTACATGCTTGCAGGAATAAACCAAAATCTTCGAGGATTAGCTACTCGCGCTCATGATATGGAGTGAGCATGTCTCGCCGGAAAAAGATATGACTATTGTCCATGATCCTAGCAAAGGAAGGACAAGCAGGAACCCAAAAGATGGAGCAAGTTCGACCCGAAAGTGACAAAAGATCCGATGAGTTGTAAACAGGTGTCCCGCAAAGTTCACCGGGGAGGATGAGGGACGTGAAAACAAAATGTGAGAACGACTTTTCCAAGCACGATCAAATCAAACGTCGACGCTAGAGAGATGAAGGAAAAAAAGTATCCCTTCTTGGATTCTGACGTTTCTGAAATTTTTGATGAATTGATGAGTTAAAGCACGCATTGACTTGCCAGAGATTTGAACGACCGATGAAGCTGGAAAAAACTGATGACCCAAAGTATGGCAATGCATAGACTGTGAGTAATCATCTTGAAAAAAGTTTTGTCTTTAAGGCTAGAGTAATGTGATTGGCAACGAAAAATATATTATCCTGATGATGAGAGGCTAGTGTAACCATCCCTCTATCACGTGGGTCAACTGGATCCGGTCCAAATTCCACATACTATTCTCTGAAAAGCATTGAAGAAGACGCCAGTTAGACCATGACGGTAAAATAAAGGTTGATGAGGGGGGATTCTTTGTAAACGAGGAAAAGACGCAAAACAAGTCACTTACGAAAGAATATCGAGCAACCGGTAAGAGGAAAAATGGTTGAAGAAATTAGAAATTAGGGAAGCAAAAAGCAATCAGCGCGCCCAAAAGCGGCAAGGTGTTGAAGTGCCATCACCACCAAAAACTCGACGTCTTGTGACATCTAGAGGAATTCTTGCCAAGCTCGTTCGACACAAAGTCTACTCAAGGCAACGTCGAGGCATTCATGTTTCAATGTGGATAAAGATACAAACAATGAAGTGCCTCTACTATAAAAAGAAGGACCAACAAGGATCCTCACAAAAAGTGTTCCTGGGGAAGAGAAAAGAACAAGCGAAATCTCAGAAATGAGTCTATTCATCTTCTGAAAAATCTATTAAATCCTTCTCCAAGAATCACAGTCGTGATACTAAAATCCATTACAGATAACGATCTGCTATTTGGTGATGGAACATAACACAATCGTTCCTTTGTATAGGTGGGATGGGCCATGGCTAGAGAAGAAAATAAATAGAATCTTAAAGATGAACGATTGGAGTCAACAATTCTGCCTATCCACACAGTGAGGCGGAACTTGGCATCACCGGATGGGGAACTTAGTGATAAAAGTCGTCGGTTGATACAAGGAATTTAATGACAAGGGGGTAGAGGTCCATAGGCTCTATTAAATTAGAGACCATCATGGGAGCTTTTTGTGGGCATCAGCGATGGATGATGTGATGACGTTAAAGACATCATACAATAATACTGGATAGGCATTGTGGAATGGAGAATGAATTGTCTCATCGTCGTACGATCACTGTTTGAAAGATCTTGAAGTGGAATCGAAAGAAAGATATATTGCGATGATAATCACTGTTCACCGAGAGTGGAGACACACTTTGCGGAATATAATGCCGAAATTTATATTGAGAAATTATGTTGTTAAATGGAGGTCAACCCCATGACGTCAAAGTCAATCAATATTGATAGAGCATAAGCAAAAGAATTGACGCGGCTGATCGAATAAGGTGAAAAATGAACTTAAAGACTCTTGTCCCATTCTTAATGAAGGGAAGCCCTGTCTTCAAGAAAAAAAAAAAGCAGATTCCGAGGTTTTGTATGTTCCAAAAGCGAAGAAAAAGAAAGACACGATTCCAATATAACCTGGAAGAATAATGCCATTACAAGGGCTTAGCTCTTCATAGAGCGGATTGATTTGCGAATAAGCTTTGTCTTCAAAAGTGCAGAGGAAGTCAGTTGCTCAAGATCAGTGCTAGATATGACTCTCCCACAAAGGCACAAAAGAAGGTTTTGATCCCACTGCCGACAAGTATTTGTGAAGGACCGGATACACCCCCCCCCCTCCTCAAACACCCCTAGCGAGCCGATCAGCGCTAGGGAAAACTCACATAGAAGATACAACTAGGAAAGCGCGGAAGGCCTAGGGATTTACTTCAACTCTGGCCGCCAATTCGCATTTCCATAGAAGGGCCAGTAATACAGTAATAATCATATAACTTTTGAGTAGGATGTCACTGCTCCAATAAAAAACCTTCTGTCTTGATCGACTTGGTGAAGCGACAAGAAGAATTTCTGTTTGAGAGGTTAGGGTCCTTGAAGAAGAATAACAAGAACTCTGAGAAGTATGTAAAAAGTTACACGCCCTTCGTCACATGATTCAAAAGGAATTTAGTATCGTTTGATACTTCTAGGTATGAGCGACGGTAGGACGAGTGGAACTTATGGGTTTCTTGTAAGAGGAATCAAGGCAAAGGTTTCGGTATGTGGTTTACACCAAAGAGCGGAGAAGATGGAAGAAAAAGTGTTAGGTTCCTATCATGTTACAATCCACCAAAATGAGTGTGATTCTGCCCAAAAGAAGAGTGTGGAAGAGTAGTAGAAGATATTGTCTCGTGTTGTCCTATATCAGCAAGGACAATGGTGGAAGAGGAAGATGGATTAAAAGGCTCCATCAGAGAACTTGAAGAAGGACTTAGCAGATCACAATAGATCCTTGCAGGAAGTTAACGGTCTGGCAATTGATGAAGATCCGAAGCCAACTGTACTTGAGTGCGTTTCTAGAAAAGTGATTTGAGAAGTGCTTCCATGAATATACCAAAGATGATAGGAGGATGTATCGCTTGGGAGTTACAAAGAAGAGAAATGCTTGTGATTGAATCCTAGAAGTAGCGGGTTTCCAAGCAATTGGCAGCAAAATGGTTATCGTACAGGTTAAACAAGCTCAAGACGTTTCTAGCCAACTTGATTCGTGATAGAAAAGGTAGGGAAAATGAAGTAACAAACTCCTGAGGCAGGCTTTATTCGGAGGTTCAAATATCATACATGGATTTCAATATTGTTCCTCTGTGAGGAAGAAGAATGTCAAATCGATGTTGGTGACTTTAGAGAGTCTCAATAATGCTGCCCCTAAAGATGCGGTTTCCTCTTCCATTCCAGAGTGATGATTGATTGCCACACACGGGTTATGAGTGGGCAATGTCGTTCATGGATGATGGTTCTATCGGATATAATCAAATCCGCATGTCCACAAAAGATGAAGAACTCACTGATTTCGCACGCAAAAAGGTATTATTGCTACAAAGTGAGCTATTTGTTTAAAGAATGCTGGCGCGCCACAGATCAAGGGCTATGCCCCAAAATATCTTTGACGACTTGTCCATAAAAATGTTGAAGTTATGTTGATGATTTGGTAGTAAAGTCGGTAGGAAGAGGGGGCGATCATTTGAAAAGATTAAGAATGGGTTGTTGAGTTACTGCCGAAGATATCACTAAGGATGCATCCATTGCAACGTGCCTTCGGAGTACTCTCGGCAAAGTTCCTCCCTCGTGGCTTATTGTGAGACACGAGGAATTGGAAATTTGATGCAAGCCAAAAGCTCGAGAAATATCAAGAGGCCTGAACCTCGAGATATCAGAGTTAAAAAGTCTCCAGGAAAAGTTAGGGCTACTTGAGAAGGTTCATCTCAAATCTAGCGGGGAGATGTAAAACCATTCAGTACATCTCATGAAGAAAGGGGCTCCTTTTAATGGGGACCAACATTGTGCGTAGAAACGTTTAAAAAGTTATCAAATCGTATCTTAGCGAAAACATAGGTTTTGGCAGCACCTATACCTGAGAAAACCACTGATACTCACATGCAGCACAAGAGAGGTCTGTAGGAGCCTGTTTAGCTCAAGACATAGGAAGGCAAAGAAAATGCTATTTATACTTCAAGAGAACATGACGCCAAATGAGCTTAAATTATTCGCAATTGAAAAGTTATGTGCACTGGTCTTCTCATTTCAAAAAATGACGCATGATTTTCGAAGTTGCATGTGTCCCGCCTTATTATAGGAGCAAGCCAATCAAGTTGTGATGTTCAAAAACCTTGTCCTAGTGAGCGATAGCAAGATTGTACTCTCCAATTCCAACAATTTTGAGATTGGGTAGCATCCCTAAAAAATCTGTGAAGGGACAGAGCATAGCGGATTCATTAGCAGACATCCTATATCAACATGATTGGGAGTTAACTGATGAGTTCCTGATGAAGATGCGATGTTCAGTGAACTCTGTGACTACCATCGCTGAGTTATCTCGACTTTCTGGCGTGGTTCACGTTTGGTTCGGCCCTCCTTGGAACCTATACTTGACGGGGAGCACCACGCGGGCGGGAGCTGGGTGCTGGGTTGGTGTTCATCACTTCACAAGAAGAGATTCTCCCATTCTACTTTACTCTAAAACAATGTTGCTCCAATAATGTCGGCTGAATATCAAGACACTGATACTGGACTGAAATGGACGTTGACATGAAACATTATATTTAAAGGTCTGGTACTCTCAATTGGTGATTATCACCTTTAGGAAGTATGAGAAAAGAATGAACTCGACCTATCATGTGATTATCTCAAAGTTGATGGGAGATGGCTTGGGGATTGTGTAAACCCTTCATACATGTGATGTAGATCAGAGAATAAGAAAAGACTGACGCATCGGATACTCAGCTCAACGGCTACCCTTCCTGATCAAACGCAGTAAGCTGCTGTCAAAAATGGATGTAGTACCACCGTCAAAGTGAGGAAGAATATATTGAAAATAAGCTTGATCATATTGTCGCGGAGATGGTTGAAGTGGCGAAGGAAGATTGGATACAACTTATCATGACTACAGGTTATGAATACTTCCAGAAAATCCAAGAAGAACAATGAGATACGTCGTCGTGCACCTCGTGTCACCTTTAATACAAGGATATATTATATAGAAGATATGTGAGGGTATGTTAGTTACGCTGTTTGGGAGAGGAAGAAGCGATCAAGTAGCTCTGCAAGAAGCAACTCAAGAGGATGTGGATCACATCAATCTGGACCAAAACTTTATTTTCACATTAAAAGAGGATGGGGCTTACTGGCAACCATGGTGAAAGATGGCTTTGTTATGCTAGATAGAAAATGTGATGCTAGAAGGGCGTCAATGTCACGCGAATTCAGTCATCAGCCACCCGAGAGTTTAGGTGCACCAAACCATCGCATCTTGGACATTTGACGCTTGGGGAGGAAATGTAGGACCATTACAAAGTCTTCTGGTGGACACTTGTATATCTTGATGCATGATTACATTTTCAAAATGGGCTGAAGCTGTCCTCTTTAAAGAGGTGAAGAAAGGAAGTTTGCACTTTGATCCGAGTACATATTATCTACCGCTTGGCATCCCGCCAATAATAACTGGACCAATGGCAAAAAACCATTGATATCCAAGTTATGAACAAGATTTGTGATCTTTATGGACTTTTAAGCGAGCGTAAATCTTTATTGTACCATAGCTGCACTAATGGTTCTTCGCTGAAGCATCAATAAAACTCTATGCAACATACTTAAGAAAGTGTCTCCAAATCCAAAACGGGATTGGCAGAAGAATGGAAGAAGTCGTTTGGGGCATATGGAACAACATATCGCACACCAAATCAAGCACACCATATCACATGCTTTTGGAGTGATGAAGCCAGTTCCTCGCTACGAGCCGTCAATACCCTCCTAAGAGCTGCTATTCAAGAAGGGCTCACTGAGGAAGAAAAATTTGGACCGCGATTGCATCTTGCTGAGTTAGACCACTTGATGAAAAGAGGCTTAGAAGCCCACAAAACCTTGAATGTTATCAAGCTCGTCTATCTGTATGCTTTTAATAAGGAAGGTTCGTTAAGGTGCTTTCAAGTTGGAAGATTATGTTCTCGCAGCGTAAGAAGAACAATCATTTACTTCGCAAAGTTGGAGGACAAATTTACTCCAAAAGTGGGATGGACATATGTCGGACAAGAAGATATTCAAATGGGTGCTTAAAGTTGTTGATGCTTGATGGGCTTAAGGATCGGTCCTATTAATGCCAAATTTCTAAAGAGAATATCCTTGAAGAAAGATGAATGCCCTTCAAGTACGAGCCTACACGGAATGTTTACTCCTGGCCCCGCAAGAGTAAGTAAATGTGTATGACACAACCACAAAAAAAAAGAATAATACTCAAATCCCCAGAAAAACGACGTTGTGACTTGATCCTAGTTAGAGGGGGGTACGTAGGGGGCGCTTAGAACCATATTCTAAGTTAGTTCATGAATGTCAAAAAAAAATGTTCTCCCACTTGATCTATTGACAGTGAAAGTCAGAGCGATATATATTATTTTGATCTTTGTCTCACAAACGTAAGACGTTGCACGAAGTATATTGAGGGTCTATGCGAAAGGGGCAACCCTTACCAAAGATGAATCCTTATTAGTACGGTGGAAAAGGTCTGTAAATGAGATCAAGTATGAAAATGGAGTCTGTATATTCTGCGAGTTTATTATTTGATGGTATTGAAGTAGCCAAAATTCTCCAAGTATCAGGTTTTGAAGTATCAAATAACTTCAAGTATTGAAGTTAAGACTTCAAGTATATAAGTAGAAGTTGCCAAATGCGTATGTAATTGAATTTTAATGCCTAAAGTGCGCGAGATTTGTCCCTTTGCCACCTTAATCTAGCTTTGTTGCGAGCTTATCCTTCAACTGGGTATCTTTAACTTTCTTGCCTTAAGGGGACAAACTTGTCCTTTGCACCTTAAGCTAGAGTTCAAGGATTTATCTTTAAAAGGATCTTAAATGCCATGCTTAAGGTGGACAATATTTTCTTTGCACCTTAAACTGGTCATTTTCAGAGTTATCCTGTCTCAAGGTTGGTTAAGTATTCAGGACCTTGTAACACCTTGAGTTACTGTCAAGGCGGGAGCGTAACGGTATCCTATTAAACCTTCAAGTTGGTTTTTAAACATTTGGAACCTTGTAACACCTGCGATATTTCAAGGGGGGGACGTAACACGGTATACTAAAGCCTTCAAGTTGGTAAAGCTTATCCTTCAACGAATCTTAAATTTTCGTAGCCGTAGGTGGAAAACTTGTCCCTTTGCACCTTAAGCTAGAGTTCCGACACGGATTTATCTTAAATTCAATGCCTTTAACGTGGCCAATATTGTCTCTTTGGCACCTAACTGGTCTTTCACGGGTTTATATTGTCTCAAGTAGGTTAAGCCTTCAGGACCTTGTGTAACCCCTTGAGTTTATCTCAAGGCTTGGGGGGGAGCGTTACACGGTATCCTATTTAAGCTTCAAGTTGGTTAAACATTCGTGAACAATGTAACACCTTGAGCTTATTTTCACGGGGGGAGCGTTCCACGGTATCCCTATTAAGCTTTCAAGTGGTCAAACGCTTTTATCCTTCAACGAATCTTCAAATTTCTATGCCTTAAGGTGGACAAACTTGTCCCTTTGCACCTTAAGCTAGAGTTCCGACGGATTTATCTTTAAAAAGATCTTTAAATTTCCATGCCTTAAGGTGGACAATATTTGTCCCTTTGCACCTTAAACTGGTCTTTTCACGGGTTTATCCTGTCTCAAGTTGGTTAAGCATTTAGGACCTTGTAACACCTTGAGGTTATCTTCAAGGCGGGAGCGTTACACGGTATTTTAGTAAAGCTTCATGGTTAAGCATTCGGGACCTTGTAACACCTTGAGGTTATCTTCAAGGCGGGAGCGTTACACGGTATTTTAGTAAAGCTTCATGGTTAAGCATTCGGGACCTTGTAACACCTTGAGGTTATCTTCAAGGCGGGAGCGTTACACGATTTTCTAGTAAAGCTTCATGGTCAAACATTCAGGACCTTGTAACACCTTGAGGTTATCTTCAAGGCGGGAGCGTTACATGGTATCCTATTAAAACTTCAAGTTGGTTAAGCATTCGGGACCTTGTAACACCTTGAGGTTATCTTCAAGGCGGGAGCGTTATACGGTATTTTAGTAAAGCTTCATGGTTAAGCATTCAAGACCTTGTAACACCTTGAGGTTATCTTCAAGGCGGGAGCATTACACGGTATTCTAGTAAAAGATTCAAGTTGGTTAAGCATTCGGGACCTTGTAAAACCTTGAGGTTATTTTCAAGGCGGAAGCATTACACGGTATTCTAGTAAAGCATCAAGTTGGTTAAGCATCCGGGGCCATAAAACACCTTGAGAGTTTTATTTATTTATTTTGTTAAGGCATGGCCGTTAAGCACATTTTTATGTGATAAATCCTTCCATTATGTTGCCTCCATAAAATATAAAATTCCTTTTGCTGATCTACAAAAAAAAAAAGGAAAATACAAGTGAAGGAGAGATTGTTACCCGTCAAGATGTTTGAGACTCGAAAGGTATTAAATCTTGAATCTTGGATGTGTTGTAGACCTTTATGTCTAGATTAGGAATCACCAAGTGAATTTGTGATTTCGCTGTTCCAACGTCAAGACACGAGATTTTTAGTAAGTCACACAAATCTGAAAATTTTTAGCATGACAGAATTTAGAGCTAACTTCAAAAAATCATCTAGAAAGATTCTGAAGGTGTTAAATTTTTAATTTTGGATATTTTAGAGATCAAAAAGTCTAGTTTCTGAAAAATCAAACGGTTCATGATTTTGATTTTTCTACAATGAGATATGAATTTTCTATGACGAACAAGTCAGGCTGTAAAAAAAGTGACGAATTTTTAGCATGACAGAATCTAGAGCTAACTTCAAAAAATCATCTAGAAAGATTCTGAAGGTATTAAATTTTGAATTATGGATATGTTAGAGATCAAAAAGTCTAATTTCTAAAAAATCAAACGGTTCATGATTTTGGTTTTTCTACAATGAGATATGAATTTTCTACGACGAACATGTCAGGCTGTAAAAAAGTGACGAATTTTTAGCATGACAGAATCTAGAGCTAACTTCAAAAAATCATCTAAAAGGATTCTGAAGGTATTAAATTTTGAATTTTGGGTATGTTGGAGATCTAAAAGTCTAGTTTCTGAAAAATCAAACAGTTCATGATTTCGATTTTTTTACAATGAGATATGAATTTTCTACGACAAATATGTCAAGCTGTAAAAAAGTGTCGAAAATAAATAAAAAAAGAAGGAAAATTACCTTGAGTATGCCCTTTTCGTCGTAGGCTTACAATTTGTAATTGAAGATAAGGTCCTTACTTGATGGACTGAAGCAGCCCTCCACATCAATCTGCTAAGGTCCTTGTTTGGAAATTTAGATTGAAAGTTGCTATTTAGATGCCTTATGCAAAATCGATGGAAGGTTCGAGGCTCTTGAAATCAACGCAACTCCTTCAAACTAATCAAGATTTCTTTTGCCCTATCAGAAATAACACATACATCTTATCTACTTTTTATCATTTGGGCACTCAAATATCTAAAAAAATACTTTCATGCCTCTTTTGACTCTTTGTCTAAAATAGCAAACGCTAAGGGAGAATGTTATCATTTTCATCAATTCCAACAACAACTAATAATTTGATCTCTTATTTTCCATAAATATGAGCTTCATGTACTAAAATAACAGGGCGACATGTTTGAAATCTATCAATGCATTGCTTAAAAAGCTCAAAATACAAATTTAAAAGTTTTTACCTCTGATAAACTCATAGTCTCTTTATGCTTCCATTCTACAGTTATTCCATGGTTAAAGTGTTTAAAAGTTACAAAAAATTTAGGTAGGTCACTAAATAATTTTTCAAAGTCACAATACACCAATTCAAATGCGCGTTGACGTTCGAGCCTCGCTTTTCTGTATGTCATTTGATGACCAAATTTTTCATGAAACTTTTGAAATGACATCTACCACAAGTACTTAGGATTTTTTTTTTTTCTAATTTGATTTAGAAACGATGATGCAATCAAATTGGTATTTAGGTTGGCGTGGCCGCTAGAAAATCCTTGAGTCTCAAATCTATGATTTTCAACATATTTTCAAATCTTCCAAAGGTTATCTCCAAATTTTTGACCTTAGAGAAACCACAAACAACCCAATAAATTATAAATCTTACATCTCACAACCCATAGACTTTTGGTAGATGTTACCACCTTGAACTCCTTATTTTTGTGTAAATTCTTTACTACTAAAAACATACTTTTTTTTGCTTCCTCAAATCAAACTATTTCATCTCAGATTCACAGGTAGACATGAAAATGTCTTCTTTATTCTTTAATGTCTTGAAATAAGTTATGTCATGAGACACACCCTAATCATGATTATAAAGATTTACACCATTTGAAAAATCCTCTAATATCATCGATTTCTCCATCAGATTTACTTTCATCACCATCTGTTGGAGTTTCATCTTCCTCCGAACTTTCATCATTGATTTGAATATTTACATCATTATATAGATCAACGTTGGTCTCATTATAAAAAATATTAGTTTATATATTAGCAAAATTATAAATATAGAAGTTTGTTTTAAAAGTGATAACTAATACTAAAAGGATATTTCTTCTATTAATAAGAGATAATTTGTGTATAAAATTATCTTATTAAATTGTAAGACTAAAATTCAATAATATAGACTTGTTGTTTACTTGAGCCTTCACCAAATGATCGATTACCATGCATCAACAATTATTGAAATGATAGTTGAACAGTCGGTTCTACAAAATGTGGTTGATTGGCCATGGTAAAGCGATAATTTTGAGCCAATAAATTCATGTGATAACCACTAACTTGAAATACAACATTTTGATTTTGTTTATTTGGTCTTTACATACATCTCCAAAACATTTATATCAATCTTATCCGCAAATTTTCTCATGCAACAATCCAACATAGTTAGTTGAGGTAGACATGCTAATAATTGTTCTAGTACATTTTATATACCTAAATCTGTTTACATTCGTAATTATTTAGCCACACCAATAGAAAGCAACCATCACATTATGTTCAAAGCTCGTCATCTTTATCCTACACACAAAAACAAGGTTTTTTTTAGAATAATGTTAATAAATTAGAAAAAATATTTTTAAAGCTATAATAAGATAAGAACTTAAAATAATATGATAAGCTTGACTTATTTAATTCATACATGATAAAGTTTTATGAATATTATTTTAACAATGGGCCACACAAGTAAAAGTTTTGCTGAATTATGTTGAACATGTAAAATATTATAACAACATTTATTTATAATCACTTTGGTTAGTTTGAAAAATGGAGGAATATGACTTTAACTAAAGTTGCAGGAGTCGAAGGTCCGTGATTGGATTCTTAAAAAATGTCACTCATAGTATAGTTACATGATTTGACTCCACATATGCAGGATTGATTCAGTGACCCGTGATTGGATTCTCCATAAACGTACTCGTGAATAACGTTTTACAAACATTACTTATAGTTACGTTATTCATTTGTTGAATCTTTAAAATAAAAACATCCTAAAATATTACTCAGAAATATTTTTATACTAATTTTATTAAAAAATAAAAATATATTATTCTGATGAATTAATTTAAATAATGACTTAATTTGTAAAAATAATGAGTAGAAGTATAATCCGTCAAAAATAAGATGTGATTAGTCGGCAGAGACATGTAATTAGAAATCAGAATATAGAGTGCTAGATCGAAAACAAAAAGGAAGCCGAATATGGCACAGGTATCTAGGATATGAAGAGCACGCACTTGTCAGACGAAATCGTGTGTAAGGCGGGACTTTTCGAAACTTTCCCCCCTAAATATATCCATCCACCCACAAGTTTATTTTTCACTCTTACCAAAACCCTAACCCCCAATCCACTGCTTTAACCCCAAACACATAACACTCTACTTCTTTTTTTCTTTCTGTGGGGAGCCAAAACGTCTATTTCGGGTATTATGGAGGAAACTATTCAGAACAAGGTAAAGTTTGATTCTTTAGAGGAAACGGAGGATGATATTCAGGTAAAGTTTGAAACTTTGGAAGAAACTGTAGAATCTATGGAGGAAACTGTTGAGGTAAAGCTTGAATCTTTGGAGGGTCTTAAAGTAGTAGAAGAAGAAGGGATGGTTTTGACTGAGGTTGTTAAACCAAAAAAGAAAAGGGGGAGACCACCCAACAAAAATAAGGGAAAACTAAAATTGGAGGAAGACACAGGAAAAGAGACTTGTATTAAGAAAAACACGAATCTTGGTAGGAAAAAGAATCATGTTCAAAAAAAGGATCATGTCAATGAAAAAGAAGACGAAATTGATAGTATGAGAGAAGAGGAAAAGATTGATTTTGATAGAGTCAGTGCTACTCATAGGCCAGTGAGGTCGTCACGTAAAAAAGCTATTGAGAAGATAACTGAATTTTCTCTGCAAATGAATGAATGGGATGAATGGGATGAAGAAGATCTTAGTGCTCATAAGAAAAGAAGGGGTCAAGGCAGGAAGAGTGGCGTCAAAACAGACGAAGGGAATGCAGATAGTGGTCAGAAAATTGCAAGTAAAAAACGTGGAATAATGAGTTCGAAAGTGAATGGTGGAGATTATAATAGTAAAGAGGAGGAGAGTAATGGGAGTAAAAAACATAGGGCTGAGGAACAAGACAAAGTGGAAAGATCAGAGTCTGCAAGGCAAAGCAAAGATAATGCATCAAATCCCCGTGCTAGAAAGAGGAAGGATGAGAATGTAAATAAATCTTGCTTTATTTGAAAATTTCATCATTTGATTTGTTCTTTACTAACCCCAAATGTCCTTCATTCTGAAATTCAAAACATGGGCAGGGTAATGAGATTCTATCAAATATGTGTCATCAGTGCCAGAGGAATGACAAAGGAAGGGTTGTTCGCTGCACCAGCTGTAAAACAAAGCGATACTGCATTCCTTGCATAACCACATGGTACCAGAAACTTTTATTTGGTTGTGTTTGTTTGTCCGAATAACTCACATGAGATTTTAATTGTAACTTGGACTTGTAAAGACATAATACTCTGCTTCTTCTGGCTTTATTTGAGCAGTTGGTCTCTTGATGATTTATTTCTATTGTCACAACTGATATGATGCCAACCATGATGAACATTTTAACAATTCAAAGTTTTTTATGTTTAATCTATTTTGTTTAATATTGTCAACTTCAACACAAGTTTATCATTCAATCATGTAGTTTTTCTCACGAGTGCATTTTCCTTTATGATCAATAATAGGTACCCTGGAATGCCCGAGGAGGCTTTTGCAGAGTCTTGTCCTGTTTGTCGTCAAAACTGTAATTGCAAAGCATGCTTGCGTTTGGATGGGCCAATAAGGGTTGGGCTCTTTTGCTGTCCCACTATAATTAAGTTACAGTCTTATTTTGCAAGTTATTACTATGTGATATGCTCTTATGTTGAATCTTTTTTGCAGGCTTTGAAGGATTCACAATGTCAGATTAGCGAAGAAGAAAAGTTTGAACATTCAAAATTCATTTTGCAAATACTTTTGCCTTTCTTGAGAAGATTTAATGCAGAGCAAGTGATGGAGAAGGAGATTGAAGCTAAGACTCGAGGTTCTATTATCTTGTTTTGAATTGATGCCACATCAATTGTTTATGTTTTTCAATTGATATGCCATATTCTTTTCATGTGCGCAAGGGCAACTGTAAGTGTGCATTTTAAGTTCTGGTTAGGTAATGTCTATTGCGCAGTTAGAAAAGATAACAACATAGCCATTTTCCATATATCTGCAGTGTTGGGTTTGAATTGTCAAACAAGGAATGTCTATATGTATTAGCTATTTCTCAGATAAGAAAACATAGTTTCATGTAGCAGGTAGGGAGATACCAGCTTCTTCCAGGAAAAACTGTATGCCTATTGCATCTTCACTTGCTACCTGTTGTAACTAGAATTTCTTTTACATCTGAGCAGGGCCATCAGTGTCAGAGTTAGTGCTGAAGAAGGCGAAGTGTCAGAAGAATGAGCGGATGTACTGGTGAGCATGGAGAGCCTCTTCTTTCCATGCAAGTCCTTTAGAATAATGTTCATATTAGCTAAATTGGGCAATGTTTTGTGCAGTAACAACTGCAAAACATCCATTTTTGATTTTCACAGGAACTGTTCTAGCTGTTCCTATGATCTATGCCTTACTTGTTGCCGGGAGCTTAGAGATGGTCACCTTAAGGGAGGCGATGAAGAAGTCATTGTGGAATTCGTTGACAAGGGGGTTGATTATTTGCATGGTGATGTGAGGCCTGGTTCTTCATCAGATACCCGAACTTCAAGAAGGTCTAAATCTTCCAAGAAGATGGTTGAAAATGATTCGGTGGATGATGCCAGGATTGCATTTGAAATGGAGCCTGGGGATAATGGAGGGCATCTGCAAGATAATTCTGGTGGTCCTGCTGGTGAATGGAAATCCAATGAAGATGGTAGCATCCCTTGTCCACCACAGAAGTTTGGTGGTTGTGGTAAGGGAAATTTAGATCTGAAGTGCCTGCTCAACAAGACAGAAGGTCTCTCTGAGTTGTTGGCAAGAGCTGAAGATATTGCCAAAAGATTTGAATTGGAATACATGCCTGAAATTTCTCAGGGACCATGCTGCTGTAGGAATTCAGTAAATGAAGATGATATTCAGAAAAGCAAAATGTGTAAAACAGTATCTCGTGACGGCTGTGATGACAACTATTTATACTGTCCAGCAGCTAAAGATCTTCAGCAGGAGGATATGAAGCATTTCCAATGTCACTGGCTGAAAGGTGAGCCTGTGATTGTCCGCAATGTGCTTGAGACTGCGTCAGGGTTAAGCTGGGAGCCCATGGTTATGTGGCGAGCCTGTCGTCAGATAAAGAACTTAAACCACCCTCTTCTTTTGGATGTCGTTGCTATCAATTGCTTAGATTGGTGTGAGGTGAGTTTTAATACTTGCGAGTCGCACATTCATTGACATTTTCTCCTTTTCAAGTAATTCGACTTGTCTTGGTAATCCTTAGTTTTATTTACCATTTTGGCCTTCTTTCTAAAGCCATCAGTTGTGGATTTTTGTTCTTTCTTTGTTGAGACAATTAAACATTGCAGCTAAAATTTAACAAAATTTTACTTTCAGAATAATATCAAATATTTATTCTATCAGTACAGTACAACAGTTCTTTTTAAAAATCTTGCTTAGACTTTATATTTTTTTTTTGAAACTGGTAACTTCTTAGACTTTATATAGTAACAGACTGAAGTACCTATCAGTTTAAAGTTTATATCAATATCTAAGAACATAATGCTTAATACAATATGTATTACTATGATTTCAACCCTGTTAGTGTGTTTAGGTTAAAGCAACTTAATGGTTGTGATTTGTAGAGTGGGAGTAGGTTCCAAGTATATCTTTGGATGTGCTCCTATTGGATTATTTATCCTTTCTTAGTTACTTACCTTATTATTGATAAGCTACTTCCACTCTCTTTTGTTTTTGTTGAACTAGTTTCAAAAAAACATTTAATCGAGTACCTAATTCTACTAATTGAGGATAATGTTGCTTTTATCTGATATGTTCTTTTAAGTGCTGTGTAAATCAATGGACTGATTCATTTACATTGTCAGCCGGAGTATTGTTTAGAAGAATAACTTGATTAATGTTTGTAAAATATCAGAAGTTCTTTTTTTCATTTCAAATCTTGTGGAAAACCCCTCTAGATACATATATGTTACCTTACAAGTGATCTACAAATAATTAAGGATGTGTGCGGTCAGATAATAAAAATCATGGCTCTTTGAGTAGAAGTGAAATCAAATTGAAACATTAATTTATAAAATACATTTTGCTATGTAGTGCACAGCTAGCAGCAATCTCAACAATTTCAGACTAAGAAGTGAAGTAGTGCATACAATTGTTAGACCAATGCTTTATCTTTTATCGTTTGTTGTTAGGAAATGGACAACTGTGTCGGTTCATGCGTATTTTTGTGTTTCTATTTTTGTGTGCGGCATGTGTTTTTTGTTTCATTTTATTTATATATTTTTATCTTTTAATTCTTGTATTTTGAAATCAACCCAAAGTATTCATGTCTCCTTTTTCTTGAAATAATAGCTCAATGCGATTTCTCATAGACCATGTGGAATTTCAGGTTTACTGGAGCCAGTGATGTTCAATGTTTTAACAATGTTTTCTTTCTCGTTTTTTGTTTCATTTTATTTGTGTTATTATCTTTTAATTCTTGTAGTTTGACAAATTCATGTCACCTTCTCTTGAAAATAATAGCTCAATGTGATTGCCCAAAGACCATGTAGAATTTCAGGTTTGCTGGAGTCAGTGATGTTCAATGTTTTAACAATGTTTTTCTTTCTTGTTTTTTGTTTCATTTGTATGTGTTATTATCTTTTAATTCTTGTATTTTGACATCAACGCAAACTATTCATGTCACCTTTTCTTGAAAATAATAGCTCAATATGATTTTCCGAAGACCATGTAGAATTTCAGGTATACTGGAGCCAGTGATATGTTTTAACAATGTTTTTCTTTCTCGTTTTTTGTTTCATTTTATCTGTGTTCTTATCTTTTAAGTCTTGTATTTTGACATCAACCCGAACTATGCATGTCACCTTTTCTTGAAAATAAATAATAGCCCAAAAACCAATGTTCAATGTTTTTAACAGTGATTTTCTTTCTCCATTTTAGTTTCTGACGTTAGTAATTTGCTGTTAAGTGATATTCTAGTTGTGATGGATAATTTTGTTATTTCTTGGATGACTACAGGTAGAAGTTAACATCCATCAGTTTTTTAAGGGATATTTGGAAGGTCGAACTGATAGTGCTGGTTGGCCCCAGATTCTGAAGTTGAAAGATTGGCCTCCATCTGATTTATTCGATGAGCGATTACCTCGTCATGGCGCTGAGTTTGTTAGATGCTTGCCTTTTCAGGAGTACACAAATCCACAAAATGGATTCCTAAATCTTGCTGTCAAACTGCCACCCAATTCGTTGAAGCCTGACATGGGACCAAAGACATATATTGCTTATGGAGTTCGACAGGAGCTAGGGCGTGGAGACTCTGTGACTAAGCTGCATTGTGATATGTCTGATGCGGTATACCTTGTTTTTATCCATTTTTTTGTGTTGCATATTATTTTCTATTTTGTTTTGCATACTGTTCTCCCTTGGGTACAGTTGGGATATTTCTTGAAGAATGTGGACATTCATGCCATGCAGTTTATTTGCAACTCTGTAACTGCGATTTCATTAAGCTAATAGAAGCCGGCAAGCTGGTTCTACATGTCTCCCTGTCAAAAAAGAAAAAGAAAAATGGAAGTCCTGAACATGTAATGAACTGTTGATTATTGTGTTCACCAATAAAAGATGGATTTCTTAAGTTGTTTGGTTTCCCCTGTTTATGAAGTCCTGAACATGTAATGAACTGTTGATTATTGTGTTCACCAATAAAAGATGGATTTCTTAAGTTGTTTGGTTTCCCCTGTTAAATTTATCTACTTCAAAAATGTTTTGTAGGTGAATGTGTTGACACATACTCAAGCAATAAACCTGACGCCTGAGCAGCTTTCAGTAATGGAAAAAATGAAAAAAAAACATGCTGAACAAGATAAAACTGAACTTCAGATGGCTGAGGACGAGAAAAAATGCAAAAATGAAGCATCATCTGAGTTGATTGATGACTACTGTGTGCACAGTGACAGAAGTAGCAGAAGAGATGAAGAAAAAACTGAACATTCTGAAGTTCAAATCTTGAGTTGTGAACCAGATTGTGGCAATCCTTCAATAATTCCATCTGCTTCTTGTGTCGAACCAGAGGGAGATACTGATGCTGATTTGGTAATAAATGGTGCAATCAATTCTACTAGCTATAGTGAAGCAAGTGGAGGAATTAGAATTGATAATGATAAAAATGACGAGTGCAAAGATGACCCTGTGTTTGGAAAAAATGAAGTATTTGAGGATATGGAAGGCGGTGCACTGTGGGACATCTTTAGAAGGCAAGATGTTGCTAAGTTGGAGGAATATCTTTTGAAGCACTTCAAGGAATTCAGACATATCTACTGTTGCCCGGTCCCACAGGTATTAATAAAACTTGCTATGGTTTTTACTTCGACAAGTGCAAGGTGGTTTTTAAATTATATATGTGTGTGTGTGTATAAAAATTAGGGTGGGGGTAATCCTGTATTGTTTGTTCACATGTACCAGAACTCTGCAACTTGACTTTGAGATATTAATGGTTACCTGTAGTTAGATGAAAAGATCCTAAATATTATGCAGTTTCAACAAGAAAGCCAAGGAGTTGGAGACTAAGTTTCTTATTAATGTGCTGAAAATATTCTTTCAGATACCTAATATTCCTAAATATCTATATTTGACTTGGCATGAAATTTGAGAAAGAAAAAAGAAGTCTATTGAATCTTGTGGTCTTAACCTAAAGATGTGTAAAATGTATCAAAGTGCCCTTTAATCTTGTAGTGTTAAACATGTCATGTGGAAAATTAGAAGTGAGTTGCCAAAAAAGGAATGAAACATTATTTTTGTGTCGCATGGAAAAGGAAAGGACGACAATCAAATTAAAACCAAGGGAGTAAGAGAGTGCAACAACCAACAGCCCAGACATGCCCCTTGTTATCACCTTAGCTTAATAGGAGCAAGAGACTTGGAGGCAACAACCAGAATGAAATATTATTTAATCGTGGAAATGCCATGTCAGGCGCACCTATCAGAATCGGAACAGACCAATTACCAGATCCACCTATCATCGCCGGCATAACCATAAAAAAGATCATTAAAAAAGCGTGAGCCGTTATTAAAACATTATAAAGTTGATGATTCCCACCAAGAATTTGATCGCCGGGTCGTGCTATGTTTATGCAACTTAGTAGTCTGGTAAGGGATCTGTTGGAAACCACCTCTCTACCTCTAAGGTAGAAGTAAAGTCTATGAGCATTCTACCCTCCCTAGATTCCACTTTGTAGGATTTTACTTGGTATGTTGTTTTTGCAGCTTGTAGTTTGCTTGCTCACCTGGGAGACAACATCCTATCATTTTACATCATGTGATGTTACATTTTGGGCAAGGTTTTCCAATACGGGACATCAATTTTTCTAAGATGAGATCATACTTCCAAGTCTTCCAATTTGTCTTTTAATTCTTTATAAGAGGGGGTGGGATGGTTTTGGAACTCAATCATTCAAAGTTTGGACGAGGAAACAATTTATGACATTGTTTTGATATTGGAATTTCTCAATGTGAAGTTTGGTTTTAGCCTTTATACATTTATGATGAAAATACTTTTAGTTGATCTTGATTCTTGGCTTTGTAGTAAGTGTAGATTCTTTCACGATCAAAAAAGAAAAGAGAATGTGTATCATTTCATTTTTTCCAAGGTTAAAATTTATTAATTGCCTTTTTTTTTGGTTGATATAAAAAAAAGCCAAAAACTTCAACTTTAATTGCCTTTGTCTGGGTCATGTATGCTTAAATATGTTTATCTAAAAAAATGCTTTAATATAATTTCAGGAGGGATCCTGTGATGTGATGTAATGGTCGATGAAGTGGGTACTAACCTTAGGGATTGGGGTTCAAATTTTAGTGGAGACAAACCATTAGAAGGTTTCTTCTCATTTGCTTAAGTATCAGTGGTTAGAATGACTCAGTATGTGTTAGTGGGTGGTCGTAGGTACTCAATGGAATAATTGAGGTATGCTAAAGGTTGCTCAACACCACAATTGTTAACAACGACAACAATTATAGGACTTTAAAAGGAAGTGTTTGGCTCTATTTTTCATTTGTTGTACATAGTTTATTAGCTGAAATAGAAGACATCTTTGATGTTCTAGATTGCTTATATGCAACTTATATAGTTTTGAGCTTTTGATAGATTGTAATACTCTTGAAGGGGAACTACACTTTTGTTTGTGTGTATTTATTAATTTTTTAAAAACAAATCATATTAAGTGTAATTTCAGAAGCCAGGTCTAGGTAGGATATAGTGTACACTTACCTTACCACTATGTCATAGAGATAGAGAGTTTGTTTCTTATAGACCCTTAACTTAAAATAAAACAAGTCCAAGAATCTAAAAAAGTGGTAGTAAAATCAGAGCACTAATACTTACATAATAATGTGCAATGCGAGCAACTCATAATACATAATACATAATAGAAAGAATAGTAATTTAAACAAATTAATGCTTAACCGAAGCACAAAAACATAGAAATTATGAGAATAGTGCTAATACCATCGATAAGAAAGAAGATCTAAGTACTACCACCAATTCTATCCTATAGGTAAGCGTGCAAGCAAGAGAAACAACTATCATCTTATCTTCTACCATGACTTGCGACCTCCAAACCCTCTTATCCAAATGTTATATCCTTTGTAAGCTCCAGATGTGCCATTTCCCGTCTGATCTGTCGCCCAGTGCTTCTTTGGCCTGCCTTTATCTCTCCCGATGCCCGCTATTGCCAACCTCTCAACACCTCCTCATTGGGGCATCTACACTTCTCTTCGCATGGCTAAATCAGCTCAAGCTTGGTCCTCTCATTTTATCCATCGCTGAGGCCTCACCTACCTTGTCTTAATATTTTCATTTCTAATCTTATGTCACTTAATGTGCCCGTACACCCACTCCAACATTCTCATCTCCGCAACTTTCATCTTTGGACATGTGAGTTATTGACCAATCAACACTCGGTTCCATACAACATTGTTGTTCTTACCACCACTCTTTAAAATTTACTCTTTTAAGTTTTTTTTTTTTTTGGGGGGACCACAATTATTAAAAAAATAAAACATGCTTATACATAATTCTTTATGCTTATTGCGTTGTTATGTTTGGAGGAGAGCCTTGGAACAACGATAAGAGTTATTTTCATGTGACCTTAGGTCATTATTTTGAGCCGTGTAAGTAGCCACAAATTCTTGCATTAGGTAGATTGTCTACATCACACTCTTCGGGGTGCAACCCTTTTTTAGACCCTGCTAATGCTAAAGGCTTTGTGCACTGATCTCACTTCTTTTTTTAGAAAATGTTTTGTTATGTTTCCTATAACTGCCATTTTTTTGGTTTTGGTATGTAGGTTATTCACCCTATACATGATCAAACATTTTACTTGACTGAGGATCACAAAAGGAAGCTTAAGGAAGAGTATGGTTAGTGTTCACATATGAGCTCTTAAGTTTTCACTATTCAATAGTTTAAACTCTTTACTTGTTCCTTCTGACAGTTTTTATATTTATTATGTATTTTTCAGGAGTTGAGCCATGGACCTTTGTTCAAAAATTAGGAGATGCAGTTTTTATACCTGCGGGCTGTCCTCATCAAGTTAGAAACTTGAAGGTGCAGTTACTCGCCAACTCTCTCTCTCTCTCTCTCTCACACACACACATATTCTTCTCTTGATTTAAGACTTCTAGTTAATATTTGAAGCTATACTAACATAAATGTTATGCAATCCCTAGAGGTGCTGAAGGTCTGAAGGATAAATTATCATGTGTAAATACTAATGTATCCTTGGTATGTATTAGGATGAACTGTTGCGATGGTATATTCAAGTATTTGATTAAATTATAGTGTGCAGGAGAACTCATTAAAACATCTTTAGGACTTGTTGTGTCTATTTGCAAACAGGCTGTGAGCTATATAATTGAGACATCTTGCAAGTTGATGTAGGTTAATTTGGTAGTTACTGAAATACTGTTAAAGATTATCAGTGTAGGTTGATTTATGCTTGGTTATCAACAAGGATCCTAAAATCGAGAACCAAATTGAATATTAAAGTTATAAAGAAATTAATATTGAACCAAAGAACTTAAGTGATATGGTCTGGTTCGGTTTTTCAGTTTTTGGCCCACCACATACTAATAACGCTAAGTAGCCACCCCACCAAATTTCCTCTGCTTAGCATGTTGCAACTTGCATTTATTCTATAATTAGAATTATAGAAATGTAACATTCATTTTGGAATGGACTAATAAAGAAATAATACCATATAAATTGCAATGGCAGAAGTACTATTCGGTCATAGTTTTGAGAACATGGCTCAAATCTATGACCAAGGTCACAAGTCTCTCAAATTGTCACTTGAACTAAGCTTGGGAAGCTTCTATTTTCCAGTGTTGTTAAAAGCGCAGAAAAGCGCGCTTCAAAGCGAGGCGACCCTTGTGCGCTTTTTTAACTTGAGGCGAGGCGATTTGAAAAAAGCACTCGCTTCAGAGGAAGAAGCGAGAAGCGACGCCTTTGAAAAAGCGCAAAAAAGCGCGCTTTTTATAAAAAAAGCGACAATTGGGGTATTTTATAAAAAAATAGGGTTTTTTAAAAAAAAATTAGGTTATTTTTTTTAAAAATCTGAAATATAACTTCTCTCCTCACAACTCTTCTTTCCCTTCTCTCCTCGCGACACTTTTTCCCTTCTCTCCTCGCGACTTTCTTTCCCTTCTCTCCTCGCGACTTTCTTTCCCTTCTCTCTCCTGAAGCTCTAGACTGAGGCTGCTGGCTGCAATTTTGTTGGATAGTATTGATGAGGCAAATGAATGGTTAACTGGAGCACCACAAGATCACCAAGATGAAGAAGTGTATGAAGGAGAAAGTCTCACTTATGGTGATGTTTCTATGGCAAGTGGGGTTGAGGAGAATATTTATAGTTTTAGGGGAGTACATTAAGGGGCAAGGAAAGAGAAGTTGGAGGTCCTAGTTCAAGTTGAAACCTTGTTGATGAGCCTTCTGATGATGAAGAAGATGATGACCAAGTAGAACCCTTGGTTATGGCACTTGAAGAGTTTGAGGATCTTGTTGAAGAATAGGAGTTTGAATCTTTGTGATTTAATCATGTTTTTGATTTTTTGCTTTATATGTTATGACTTGTGAGTATTTTTTCAATCTAAGACTATATTACCTCTTTTTAATTATTTAATATTTTTTTATTTTTATACTAAATGTCGCTTTTTTTTAAAAAAGCGCGCGCTTCGCTTCACGCTTCTCGCTTCTGTGAAGCAAGCCCTCGTCGCTTTTTTCCGCTTCTCGCTTCCCAAAACACTGCTATTTTCCAACTATTTTTAGAGCAAACACTTTATATTAATGACTACTAAGATTTGATGCTTTTTATAAAGAAGCAAATTGTTTGGCAAACTCTTTACTTGTTGCAACCTTTTCCTCGTGAAATCAATATATTACTACTTTCATCAAAGAATTTTTTATCACTTCTCATGTCCAGACTTTCATCAAAGAATTTTTTATCACTTCTCATGTCTAGACTTTTAGGAACTTTTTTTTTTGGGTGTTCAAGATAAACTTATATACATTATATTTGTGTATAAAGGGGATCATTGGGGGGAATGGTTCAAGTATTTTATTGAACAATAGGACGGATCTGCAAATTCTTGTTGGGGGCTGGGAGTGGATTTAATTGCTATACTACTAGTGCAGGATCAGCTTGTGCTGCCTATGCATGGTTAATGAGATACATTATTAGGATTACTTTATTCCTCAAATGGACGTTGGAAGTACATTATCGTATAAATCTAAAGATGTGCTTGTTGTACCTCTAAGGCTCTAACCTTGAGGGTAGAGCCATATCACTTCATTGTTTAGGTTTTCTGATTTTTAATGCTATACAAACTACAAAGGCATAATCAACCTCTAAGAAAATGCTTGAGAACAAGGTTTGATTAGATTATCTCTGAGTTGGTACACTTGTACTTCACATTAAAATTTCATGGTGCACTTTCTTGCCAAATCTTCTAAAAGAACCAAATGAGAAAAAACTAAATTGGATTGAACTAATTTTGGTTCGATAATGCACCGATGAGGATTTAAAAACCAAAGAACCGAAAGCCCATCCATATTATATTAATACTTAACCACCATTTGTAATGTATTGAGAAATAACCACTTATGCTTATAGTGCTTGATTTCAATCTTTCAAAGTGACATTCCAACAAAATGTGCTCGAGTTTGAACTCAAGGACAAAATCCTTTAGTTCTTAGTTGTAAAAGCACACATTCAAGTTCTCTTTCCTTGAGTTATTAGCTATAGAACCACAAACCTTGAGTTCTCACTTGTTGAAAAACCCCATAATATAGTTCGAGTTATTAGTCATAGGATTGCGAGCTCCACTATTTATTTCTCGAGTTCTCAATTGTAGGACCATACATTTCCATCTCTTATTTCTTGATCTTTAAGTTATAGAATGCAAACTTTAGAACTCCTCTCGTTGGGTTCTCAATTGTGATATCATGAATTATCATTTCTTTGTTCAAAGTTTTTACTCTCTATTTGAGAATGAAGTGATCAACCATCTCTTATAGACAAGAATGCCAGTTACTGTGATACTATTGTCTTTCATATACTTTTTAGTTACTTACTTTCATATACTTTATAGTAGTTGTTAACTTTCATATACTTTGTTTTTAGTTACTACAATGATATGATTAAAGCTTCAGCCTTCTTGAAGTAATCTTCATATGAAGTTGGTTTGCTTGGCAATCACTTGATGAGAAGTTTTAACTAGAATTACAATTGTGGACGCCTAGATCTAAAAGCACGTGGATTAGGATGTGACAAAAAAGTAACTTAAGCACACAAGAAGAAGTGTTGGTTTTTGTGTTTAGTTTTGGGATATTTTTGTGCAAGTAATTATGAAGTGGCTAAATATTACTCCCTTTGTCCCAATTTATGTGACATCGCTTGACTTAGTACAAAGTGTAAGAAAGAACACAAGTTCTTTAAAATTTATGGTCTAATGTAATTTGTTTCTAATTAAAGGAAGGAGCTATCTACTGATGATGTTGGAAAGAATGGGCTTCGGGAAGAAACAGTTTAGATGGATAAAATATTGTATTTCAACTATCAAGTTAATTGAGCACCTGTAGGGTTTTTTCAAGGCAAGGTGACCTTTTATCACCTTTTCTGTTTTTAATCACTATGGAGGGGGGTTGAGTAGTATGATCAAAATATCCAACACCAAAGCTCGGGTGAAAGGTTTTGGTGTTACCAGAGAGGGTAGTGACAGTTTGGAGGTGACACACTTACAATATGGCGATGATACCCTAATGTTTTGTGATGTTGATGAACAACAAACTGAAATATCTAAGAGTTATATTGATTTTATTTAAAGGAATGTCTCAACTTCATATCAATTGGAAGAAGAGCATAGTGTATCTAATAAACGAAGTCACAAATATGAACTGCCTGGTTGCATTATTTAGTGGGGAAATTGGTACTCTGCCAACAATGGCAACATACTTGGTTCTTGGTGGCTAATTCAACTCTATTGATATACGGAATGGTGTGTTGGAGAAGTAGAATAGAATTGGTTTAGATGGAATACTCAATATTGTCCTTGGAAGGTCAGCTCAGTCTTAGATTCCTTGCCAACTTACATAATGTCCCTGTTCTCAATATCAACAAGAGTTGCCAAACAGACTAGACAATATCTGGGAAAAATTCCTATGGCATGACAACAAGGTGAGGAAAGGCTTCCATTTAGTGAAGTGGAAAGTAGTGATAACTAGCAAGCAGGTACGTGGTATGAGGATAAATGACTTGTAGATGTAGAGTTAAGCTCTCAAAATGAAGTGGTTGTGGAAGTTTGCCAATGATAATCAAACGCTATGGGAAAGGGTAATAAGTGCCAAATATAAGGGGGAAGCTATGCGGATTACCAAAGAAGTGCCTACACCTTATGGAGTGAATTTGGAGATCAATAAGAAGCATGTGGGATGAAGTTAAGAGCAATGCAAAGATCAAATTAGTAGATTCTTGCAAGACAAGATTTTGGAAAGATGAATGACATGAAAAAGGAAATTTGGAAGTACGTTTACTTGACATATACAATTTAGTTCTATAACAATAAAATACCTTAATATAGCTATGGACAAATCCGGAGTGGAGCTTTAATTTCAGAAGACAATTCAATGACTGGAAATTGATGAATTTTTCAACAATGTGGAAGATTTCTATGGGCTACAGATAGGGGAAGATGTTGTGGAAGGAAAATAACAGAGTGGAATTCAAAGTTAACTCAGCCTATGAGTTGATGCATCAGACAAACCCACAAACACACAGTTGGCCATGGAAACAAATATGGAGAAACAGAATACCTCATAAAATTTCATGCTTCCTATGGTTGTTGTCCAAAGAAGTTGCTTCGACTCAAGATAACTTGATGAAAAGAGGGATAACCTTATGCTTTATATGTTCCCTTTGTGGGGAGACACTAGTGATAGTGAACCATTTGTTCCTACTCTGCAAGTTTACCCAACAACTATGTAGGGTTTATTGAACCTCGAAGGCATCTCCTGGACCATACCCAGGAAAGTCTTAGGAGTTTTAAAGAGTTTGGAGGCAGCAAGAGTGATTGCAAAGGATAGAAATGGATGGAGAATTGTTCCCACTAGTGTATGGTGGACTATTTGGAAAGAAAGGAACTCAAGGTGTTTTAAGAGCATGGAGAATAATTTCCAGAAGGTCAAGTAAAACTACATTTTATTGTTATGTTTTTGGTGTAATCAATTATACTCCAACGACACTGTAACTGTAATTGATGTCTTGGACTTGTTATAGAATAAACAATGGAAGAGGAGACATTTGTGTTATTGTATTAGTACAACCCGTGTACTAATTTTTGATGTAATACAATATTACCTACTTCAAGAAAAAAGTGACATTCTTTGTAGGACAGACTAAAAAGAAAAACGTGCTACTTAAATCGGGACAAAGGGAGTAATTGGTTTTGAGATGATGGCTATTTTTTAGATAGTAGCGTACCTCCCTTTAAACAAAGCTTCCCCACATTGGACATTTGCTTTTGATGTAGAATAAAGGTAATGGATAAGTGTTGCTTATGCAATGAAGAATTTTCATAGACCAAAGGATGTAACATAAGGGGGAAGTTGTCCAAGTTGCCACTTCTAATATTGCCGTCTCCATATTTGTAGGAACACCTAAAGCTTTAGAATGTACAACCTGCTAATCTACTAGAACCCATAATTTTTTAGTGAAATACTAAATCATATCTACATTGCCTATGAGGAGCCTTTGTATGTCGAGGGATCCAAATGCTAGCTAAATACTTTCCTCAAATGTTCAAATGTAAAATATCACCATTATTTACTTCAATTTCACGAAGAACTTCACATATGATCCTTTAAATTTATATTATAGTGCCAAAATCACTTAACTACCTTTCGTAGTAAAGAAGTCTCTAATTTTTACATACGTATCAAGTAATCGTGACATCAGAGCAGTGTTGTATGACTCTTTGGTTAGAAATTATATTTTAGTAACTTTTGTGATGCTCAAGTAAAGTTGAAATAGTTTAGTAATGTTTGTGCGATAAAGTTAAAGTTTACTGCACTTCAATTTCATCATAATTTCTTATTTCATTCACAACCTTCTGGCGTATACTCAAGACATACTTTAAAACGTAATTCACCATCAACTTATCTTACATTATTCATTAAATGGGAATGACAATTAAAACTATTTTGAAGTAAGATACATTTTCAGAAAATAAAATGACTTGGGAACATTGTGGAAAATTTTTAAACTAAAATTAACCATAGAAAAGGGCTTAAAATGTGATACAATTTTCTAAAAACCCTATTAAAAATGGTTACTTATTCAAGTTTTTCAAATCCTTTACCAAATAGATTCGCAAATGAGTTAAAAAATGAGAAAATTAAATGAAAACTAAAACGTCAAATAACAATTAGTTGTTTTTATTTACTAAGCATGTGATTGTAAATAGTTCGAATCTAACTGAGACAATTAGTTGTTTTGTTTTGTTTTAAAAGTACTTTTGATAAAATTTGTTTCCTTTTATGTCTCAAAAAATGATTTGTGGATGAAAACTTTTGAACTCTCAAAAGTATATGCAGGACACATGGCTTTTCTGGTTCAGAATTTAGGTTAAGAGGAATTTCTTTTTTATATGTGTTTTTTTAGGAGAATCATTTTTGAAATGTAGGGTTTATTATGACTTTATTCTAAAGAAGAGTAGAGAAATTTACAATTGGGTACTATGACTAAATTTTAGAGAAGCGGATAGAAATCTACAATCCCTAGACATTTAATACCACAAATGCACATTTAGAAAATAACAAATGCACATGTGCTATAAGCAAGACACGAATTGGTGAAGTTTACTGTTGGTGTTACATTAGTTGTGTCTATTTGTGAAATGTCAAGGATATACTTCGGTTTTTTTTGGAATATTTTGGTTACCTACTCTGACAATTGAAGTTATTTGTTTTGTTAGTTTTCTTGTTTGTAAGTGCTGTGGAGTATCCAATGCTTGTTGCTTTTGAGTGGAGTTTTGAGATGTGCTATATTGATGTTTGTAAAGGAACATATGACGGGAAACAATTATATAGCTTGGCTCAAGCATGATTGTTATAATATGTTCTGATTTTAAGATATCCTTGCAAATTTTGAATCTTTCTTCTGTAAGGGTATATTATTGCTGTCGATGCAAGCTAATATCAGTTTATTTTGGCTGCGCAACTAGTACAATATCATTGGTCTGTTAAGGCTTGCATCTGATAGAATTCTGTTTAGGTGGTTTTTAAAATTGAAAGATAGACAGGTTGGGCATAAAAAATGGATTTGATGTATTATTTGTTGCTTTGCAGCAACAATCATTAAAAAGTTTTGCATAGTGGCATCCTAGGAAGGTGAGTGTCTGTGGTGCTTGTAACTTTTTCTACAGAATGTGAAGTTGATTCTGGGTGGTGAGCCAGTCTTAGTTGGTGCTCGAATTAACTGGTTGCTCTTTTGGGCACTTCCAAGCTATTCAAATTGTACGGACTGAAATGAGTGGGGCCAACTCAAAGATGACAACTCTTTTGGATTTTGAAGCATCAAGTGTACTGTCACAATGTTAAGATTCTTTTGTTTGTATTGGAGTGGTTGAAAAATTGAATATTACTTTTCAATTTATGGGAAAAAAATAAATTCTTTTGAAACTTATGGTCTAAAGACTAAAACAAGCTGTACATAAAATAGGGTGTTTAAAGTTGCAATTTTTTCTAATATAGAAATGCACTAATTATGTTAATAATGCCGCATAAACTGAAACAAAGGATCTTCTCTTACTTCCATTTTAGGTTGGTAGCTAAATGTTTAGTTTTGCATTCTAATTCGTTAGTTATGTCTTTTATATGAGTTCCACTTTAGCCTTAGTTGGATGCTTCGCCTCTCCTTGGAGGTGAATTGGTAACATTGTAAACATCATGAAGGGCCTTTAGACTCTTGTTTGGAGAGTGATTGTAAGCAGTACTTATAGTTGACTCTTTCTTCTTTAGTTCTCTCCTAAAAATATTGACACCTTTCAACTATTTTTATTGACATTACTTGTTGGGCCTCACATGATATAAAAGCTGATAGTTTATTAGAAGAGTCAGATGAAGGAACATGGTACTATTATCGTTTTTCAGTTGATTGTTGGTAATATAAGTGATTTGGTAGTTTTGTATATTTGGTTTGTGTTATATGTCTATTTTTGTTTCAAAACTCCTTGTACATCAACAGTAGTAATGATGTTTATGCAAATCTTTTGGAAAAATATCAGTAAATACATAAGTAAAATAAGTAAAACAGGATATGCAAAAGCTAGTGAGGGAATTCAAATAAAAAAAGTTCAAATTAGTTTGTCTATTTTTTTTTCTGAACTTCGTGTTCATCGACAGAAGAAGTATTGATGTTTATGCCATTGTTATGGGAAGAAATAGTATATACACAAGTAAAACAAGATAGGTGAAAGCTAGTGAGGAAATTTAAATTAAAAAAACTTAAATTAGTTTTTTGAAATTGATCTGTGTTTTTACATCATGTCACCTGGTTCAGGATGTTTTAATTTTTCATGTCTATGCGATAGTGGTTTTTAAGTTATATTTTCCGGCATTACGTCTTTTTGGTATGTGCATTTTTTTCTTAATTTGTCTTTATCCATAAAAACATGCCTTTCAATCTTGTTTTAGCCATTTCTGTGCTTTTCACCTTTAACAATGTGGTGCTCTATATTAGTAACATTTATCAATACTCTTTCTAGCTGCATTTGTATTCTTTTCAAAATGCTGGGTATGCTCATCAATTCATTGACAAAGTAGGACTTCTGTTAAGTAGTTTCTGCTGATTGTTTTAATCTTTATCTGAGTGAAATACTTTAATATATTTACTGTCTTCGTCTTGTTGGTAGTATTTACTTCACTATGCTGTTGGATACTTGGACTGACACTGTGTAACAAATTTAAAAACTTGATGTTGACTTAAAAGTACTTCCATCTTTGTGTAACAGTCCTGTATTAAGGTTGCTCTTGACTTTGTGTCTCCCGAAAATCTTCACGAGTGCATCCGTCTGACTGAAGAGTTCCGCACTCTTCCCCAAAATCACAGAGCCAAGGAAGACAAGTTGGAGGTATGTCTAATTGTACAAGGAGTTTGGGTTCTTTGCTTCTATTTGCTCCGGAGTGCTTATAGTATTTTCTTAAGGGATGATTATGGTAGTTTGGTTCTATGGTCATTGGTGCTTTTTGAAGGGATGATTATGGTAGATTGGCTTTCTTTAGCTTTCTAGAATTTGGATGTTTTATACTGTTAAAAAGTGACAATGAGTTGAATCCTGCATTTGAGGAGAAGGTTTGAACCAGATGAATATAGCAGTAATCTTATCATTAATTGTTTGTTGACATATGGCCATATTTTAATTATGAGAACTGTTTTGATCTGTTTTTATTTGTTCATGTGGGATGTCTTTGGATAGTAAGTTACTTGGCTTATTGGTCTATGAGTAGCATTTCTTTTCTCAAAAAAATGTGGATCGTCTTTTGAATATTTTGCATTTTTTTTTGTGTTGAGGTTTTCTTGGTTGTTGCTTAATTGTGACAGGTTAAGAAAATGAGCATTTGTGCAGTGAGAGACGCGGTAGTTGAATTGGAAAAACTTTCAAAGTAGGTCTCATCAACTCCAGCTTCTCGCTGTCTCTGTTCACCTCTAATAACCCTGTTTCTGTGAACTTTTCCCATATTGTGGTTCGGTACTTCTCATTATTTTTCTATAGTAAAGTAATCTACATGTAAATATTATTTCTTGGTGATGAAATATTCAAGTATGGGCTGGCCGACCATCCAGCAGCTGGATAGTTTCTCAAGTGAGTTCATATCATGAAATCAAATGCCCTGTCAACCACATTCCGATTCTAAGCTAAATCTAGGCTCTGTTCTTTGTTATTCATCATGTTTTTAAACTTTTGTCGGAAGAACTATATTTTCAGTTTCACGGGTATAACTGTGGAGTTTTAGTTCTTGCTGACGGAATAAAAAATGTTGTCTTGCTTCCAAGCTATAACTTTTAGATTTCAATGATCATTAACTGTGACAATTAGTGGCAGAGCTAGGAATTTTACCGAAGTGTCACAATATTAAGAAAGTAGACACAAGTGGAAAATAAAATTAGTTAACATTGTATGAAGACTTAAAACTAAACATAGCGAATTACTGTAATCTTCCCTGTAGGTATCGTATTTTTGTGTCGATATCATGGTGCATTATGGCTAATTTTGTACCTTGATTTATAGGGAATCATCTGGCAATAATGAGAAAAAAAGGCATACAGTTATGGATGACGATAGAGAACATTCAGGATATGATTAGAATGGGATTTGCCAGGATTTTGAAGAGACAGATTCAGCAGAACATTTCAGTAGCTCAAAGGAGGATTTTGAAATGAATTGACAAAGGCTCTAATTGTGAAGTCACTTTTTGGATTTTGAATGAATATATAGGATTATCCAAGTTTTTGGCTGTATTCTATATCATTTTTTGTTCAGTTTATGGGGCCATTTCTCTGCATCTTTTTGTCTAGCTGGTACATGGATGGTAACACAAATAGTGTAAGCTTGATGTTCACTGACTTAATACCTCCTTCAATGTAATATATAATGTCATTCATTACTCTTTTAGTAGCGTGCCCTTTGAAACGGGTTGAGTAGACGTCTATCCCCTTTGATTATTGCTGCGTTTGTTTCAGGTGGAGCGGAACACTTGGGTATTAGGCTTCGTTTCCGGCTTCAAATTAGTGGTATACATATATGATTGGAAATATCTGGGATACTGGGGGTGTGAACTTGAATTGTTTTGCTATTGATTTAGTGGTTTTATGAAGGCTTATGTGATTGTGGTAATTTTTTTTTTTTACATGTAATGGTAAGCATGGTTTGATTTATGAAAATGTCACATCACTTGCTGGTGGGCTATATGTATGTGACCAGCCACATGTTTAGGCCAAGGTTGTCGTTTTGTGGATAGCGCGATTAAGAAAATATTTATTATTTATAGTAATATAATTTTTTTAAACCATAACAAAGTTTTTTGTTGGGTACAATTCAGGGATTTATACAATTAAAAATTCTGATTTATACAACTTGCACAAATTTTGAGCGAATTTGCAAATTAAACAAATAACCAGATTTAAAGATATTATGGTTGGGAGTCGCAATTTTCCAAAGTTCTCTGCCCAAAGAATTTTATGATCAAAAGGTTGTTGCATACTTGCATTCTTCATTTATTGTTCTTGTTCAATTAAGATGAATTTTGATTCAAGATCAGATGCATTTTCGGTAAAATTCATCGATACAGAAAGTGAAACTTCACTTTTTTGGGAATTTGATTGAAATTTCTCGTTGAGGTTTACAGATTTGAAAATTATATTAAAGTTATGAATTCAACAATTGTTATCTAGAACATACATAACATTCCGAAAACATAAAATAATTTAAATAGTACTTTAGTGTCTAAATTCAAGAATAATATTTTATTTGAATATAGACCCACTTATAATACATATTGAAGATAAGGAGTAGACGTAAATACCGAAAAAATTGATTTGAATCAAACTAATTTGGCTCTTCGATTTATCGCAATGATGTCGATCGGCATTGTTTTTCAAAAGTTTGATTCTTCTGTCCGGACTCGATATAAGGGTCTTAGAACTTTGGTGCATCGAAGAATCGAATTTTTATTAAAAAATGTATATATCTAGATCTATATCTATCTATCTTTACTATCTTAAAAACATGAACTCTCAAACTTACATGTTAAATTAATATAATACCTTAATTAAAAATATTCAATTTATTTTATTTATCATATTATATTAAAAATAGGTACCTTTTCACATTAGGTTGTGACTTTTTCAATGAGTTGTGACTTTTTCAAAGAATTGTGACTTTTTCAAAGAATTGTGACTTTTTTGAGGGGTTGCGTCATTTTAGATGAGTTTGACTTATTTTTGAAGGGTTGTGCATTTTCCGATGAGTTGTGACTTTTTCAAAGGGTAGTGCATTTTCTGATTTATGACTTTTTCGATGAGCAATGCCTTTTTCTAAAGGTAGTGACTTTTCTGTTAAGATACCTATTCATATTACTATTTCATAACTACATATAGAGGGATTTCATCTCACTTTAATCTACATTTTTTGCTCTTCTTAAAAGTTTTCGGATGTTATTTGCAACAGTTGATTAAGTTTAAAATTCAACTAAATTCAAGATAACACATTAGAAAAGTGAATACATTGTAGAAAATCTTTCATTAATTCACACTCATATTTTCCTTTTTCATCGGATACATACTTCAGTATCATTTATATCCTTTTTAAATATTAATATCCTTTTAATTAAGGGATAATGCACAAGTATCCCCTCAAGCCTCAACCTATGCCCGAAATCACAGAGACACAAATATGCTATACTAAGGTCCTATTACCCCCCTGAACTTATTTTATTAATAATTTTTTACCCCTTTTCGACCTACGTGACACTATCTTGTGGGCCTAACGTTGGTTGACTTTTTTTCTTCAAGTTAGTGCCACGTAGGCCGAAAGGGGTAGCAAATTACTTATAAAATAAGTTCAGGGGGGGTAATAGGATCTTAGTATAGTATAAGTATGTCTTTGGGATTTCGGGCATGGGTTGAAGGGGTACTTGTGCATTTTTCCTTTAATTAACGTACATATTTAATTTATTAAAGAAAGGACTTATTTACTACGGATAGTTACAACAATTTCAACCTTTAGATTTCTTCGGTCATAAATCACGACCATTCACTTCTTATAAATTCTATTTTTTTTTTTGATAACTTGACATAGTTTAAAATTTTCATAAATGATTGATCCGCAATCCACTGATATGATTTGCTGAAGTTCTTGTAAAATTTAGTTTTGACTCTCTATTATATAAGAAACCCCCCCCCCCCCCCCAGAGAAATGTGCAATTAATTGTGAACTTTGTTTCAAACAAAAAACTTTAATATATAGTGCTCGAAAAGTTTCATTTCTTTTTCTTGTTTTGTTTCTTCAACTAATTTTTTTTTTTTGTATTTTTATTCCAGAGAAAATTTAATAATTAGTGTTCACATGATAAGTGTACTATGACAAATACACACATTGCAGATTATTTTTCTAATAAAATTAATATATCAAGTTGTGGTAGAAATAATAACACAATAAACAAATACAAAAAAAAAAACACATGATCTTTGTTTTTTCATTTTTTATTCTTTTACCCTCAAGCAAAAGAGTTTCTTGCTAATCTTTCTAAAATAGCGGACATCAACGCAGTCCATTGAAATGTTAAGTCCACTATTTTAAAAATGGATTTCTGCTTTTACTTATAATATGATAATATAACCATGATAATTAATAGAGTAGCTTTTAATAGATATATATGTAAGTAAAACTGAACAAAGAAAGTAAAGTGTTAGTGACAAGAGATTTTAATCAAATGAAGCACTAGAGTGAATATATAGCATGAACATATATTTTCGTCTTCCTTCTTCATTGGCCATGAATTATGTTCCATATATTTTTTTAATTTTTCTCTATTTATATTGAGTATAATTTTTTTTCCTGTTATTTTGTGTTCATTTTACTCTAAAATAAGTTATGTCGCAACTTGCAATATTTTTGTTAGCAATATAAAATCAGATAACAAAGTAATGATTGATCATAAAATTATCTTAGAATCAAATTAAATATTTTATATTTATACTTTACATTTTATTTACATTTTATTCATTATATATAAAGTTTAATCTTTTATATCATGATACAACTTCCATAATATAGTAAATACTTGATACTTTCACTAGACAACAACTATATGATATGTATGCATAGAAAAAAAAAAGAAGACTACAATTTTGCAAAGATAAGTTAGAAATTTTAAGAAATAAAATATTTTTTCATCATAGGTGATGTTGTTCATATAATAACATTAAATAGTTATAAAATATTTGGAAAATAGTTTGAAAAATACTCCAATTTCAGGCGAAATTGATGTTATGATACCAAACTTTATGGAGGATCTTTTAATCCACATGCACTATTTAATAGTAAATTTTAAAGGTATATATGTGCCCACGTGGACACACTACTATTTATAAATATGAAATATTTATGATGTCCACGTGGACACATATATACCTTCAAAAGACACACTATTAAGTAGTGTTATGGTAATTGTTATTAGTGTCATTCACATACTCAATTTCAAGCATGAATATTTAAGAGAATTTTTACTTAAATGGTATCCATCATTTATGGTCATAACCTTAAGAGGAAACACTACTTTGATGACCTTTTTTATATTGATATTTTTCTATTTTATTGGTTAAATTTGTTTACAAAATTGAGTGAAGTAAATAATAATACTATTAAAGAAATGTCACTTTCTCTCCATATATTGTATATTCTTACCTTTGCTTTCCAATTTGCTGAGTCTTTCCCTGAGCTTGGCATTTTCTTCCATTAAGGCCTCATTTTTCAAATTCAGCGTTTTGAATGCTTCAGTCATGGATGAGCAATGGTCACAAAATATGATTTTGTCTGTGTCTTTTTGGATGTTATATTGTGGGATTTTTTCTGGATTTTGTCTGAGAGCTGGAGAAATATAATAATTTGGTCCTAAAATTCCTCTAGCATAGTCTAAAGCTTCTGTAAAATCGTTAAAACCTTTGAAAAGTGGTTTATGAAAATCTTTGATTGAATCTAAAACTTCTATCCATGTTTGAAAAACACCATTTGTCTTACCATGAACTAATACATAATATTTAAATTTATTTTCTTTATTTTTACTAGTAAAATAGTATCCTAAAGCATTTAGAACAGCAATTATATATTTAGTGTCTTTTTTATTATGTGCTATCCATATATTATCTATAAGACATGTCTGTTGTTTGTCTAATTGACAGTTAGGTAAATGTCTAAATGTTAAGTTTGACGGTCCATATGCAATTAAGTTTTGTACTCCAAATTGCATTCTTTCTATTCTAACATCGTCAATTTTATCTAATGATTTAAAATGTAAATTAGCTAACATTGTTGCTTATAAGAGTCTGCCAAACCTGAGGTTGAAGGTTGAACCTTTTTACCTTTGTTTGATAGTAGAGGTCTCATTCTGTAAATTTAAACTTTAATTAGTAATCTACTTAATTGATTCGCAATATTATTATCATTTCCTTTAATATGCTCAAAAATTATAGAATGGTAAATAGATATGGTATCTAAAAAGTTTAACCATCTTCTTCTACTGCTAGTTTTATCATTAATTTTTTGATGAAACTTTACTATTGCTTCACAATCTGTTCTTACTAATATTTCTGGTTTATTTAAAATATAAAGTCTAAAACTATTTAAACCATGTATTACCGCTAAAATTTTAACATCTATACTAGCCTTATTACCTTTTTCTTTAAATTTTTCACTTTGATAGGCGCATATCTTTTCTTTTTGTTTAGTACTATATTTATGTGGTTTTGATTTTAATACTGCACCCCATCCTTCAAAGCTTCCATCTGTTTCTATTATTAAATAATCTGTTTCTAGTGGCATATTTAGATCAGGAATGTTTTTTATTCTTTCTTTTATTTTTTGTACTAATTTTATGTCTTCAATATTGAAGTTTCTTTGTCCTTTAGTTCCTGTTTTAGAGTATAAAGGTCCTGCTATTTTTCCTAAGTCTTTAATAAAAGGTCTAGCATAATTTATTATTCCTAAGAATTTTTGTAAATCCTTTAAATTATTTAATTTGTCTGGCATATCTAGAGCTTTTTTAGCTATATGAGGCTGTAACTTGATTTTTCCTTCTCCTAAAATAATTCCTAAAAAATTTATAATTTTTACATAACTCCATTTTCTTTTTACTAATTATTATTCCATTATCAACAAATAATCTAAAAACTGTCTGTAAATGTCCTAAATGTTCTTTTATATTTCTACTAAATACTAAAATATCATCTACATATACTAAAACAAATCTTTTATATTCCCCAAATATTTTATTCATCTTTCTTTGTAAAATTGGAGGTGCTGTTTTTAATCCAAATGGCATTACTAACCATTCGAAGTGTCCTTCAGGACAGTTAAAAGCAGTCCATTCTATACTGTCTGGATGCATTTTTATTTGCCAATATCCTGATTTACAATCAAATTTACTAAAAATTGTTTTTCCTTGTATTCTATTTATTAATTCTGTTTTGTCTGGTAGTTTATATCCGTCTGTTCTAGTGTTGTCATTTAATCTTTTGTAATTTATAACCATTCTAGCTTTTCCTCTAATTATTTGACTATGATTTCTTACCATAAATGCTGTTGATCTATGTTTTGAAGTAGATCTTCTTATTACTCCTAACTCTAACAGTTCTTTAATTTATATTCTAAAATCTTCTAGATCTTGATTTGTAGCTTCTATTGAGGTTGTTTTTATTATATATTCTGGAACTATTATGTCTAGTTTACATACTTCACGATTATTTTCCCAATATTTTAAGGGCTTTTCTCCTATTATTTCTATTTGATCTAGGATTTTTACTATATTATCTAGGTCTTGCTGATTTTTTATTTCTCCTACTCTTTGTATTCCTGTCTTAAAATTATATAGCTTTGTTTCCATTTCTATTAAAACATAATTTTTATTAATTATTTCGTCTTCTTCTTCTATTTCTAGTATATTTTCATATAATATATTACAATTATTTTTAGTACATTCTATATTATTTTCACAATTTTCACAATATTTTTCTTTTTGTCTTATTTTAGTATCTATTTTGTTAGTCAAAACTGAAGTATAAGTTGTATTCTTCATAAAAAGTATTCCATCCTTGGTTATTAAAGTTCCTCCTTTATTATATTAGTATAAAATCTAATCCTAACACAAAATCTACTCTTATGTCTAGGTCTCGTACCCATATTTTATCCATTTTATAAGTGGGTTTATAAAATCTTGAACAAGTATTTAAGAAACTTATTTGTGCTCTATCTATGTAATGTCTATATATGTTATGTGTTCCATCCATCTGCATAGCTGCAAGTGATTTTTCTAAAGTCTTTATTAGTTCTGGAGGTACAATCTTTTTATTTAAAATACTTTTGGTACATCCTGAATCTATTAATGCTAAGGTCTCTATTTCATACTTTCCAATTTGGAGTTTTGCTAATATCTTAACAGTATTTATATTTTTGTCTTCATTACATATTAGGGTGTTTGATTCTTCATTCATTAATTCTTGATTATCTATTGATTGTTCCTGTTGTATATTTTTTCCTTTTTCTAACCTTACTATTCTTTCTTCTAATTCTTTTACTTTTGCTTCTAATACTAGTACTTTTAAGTTTACTAGAGGTTCATTTGTGTATATTTCTTTTCTTTTCTGAGTTGTTATTCCTAATTGTGTTTCTATACAATTTATACATCCTTCTATAAAACATTTATTACATTTAGCTCTTTTATGTTTGCTCGGGTACCATTTACACCAATTACATGGATTACTATCTAATCCTGTATCTTTTTCAAAATCATGTTCACATTCTACTATATTCATAAAATTTATTTTTAGATTATCTATATTTAAGTCTTCTATTCCTATTTCATTAATTAATTCTTCTCCTTCTGAATTAGAAGAATATTCTTCTTTGTTATTTTCGTCTATATCAATACTTACTATAGAGTAAATACTTTCATTGTCTGACATATATTCATCTACATTTAATAATGCTTCATTAAATTCTTTTACTAGTTGCGCATTTCTGGTTTTAGCATTATATCTTTTAGGACAAGTATTTGCTAAATGTTCTATACTTCCACATGTAAAACATTCTAGCTTATTTTTATAATTTCTATCTGTTCTATACTTTCTAACATGTCTATCCCTATTTAGATAGGGTTTCCTTGCTGAGGATTTTCTAAGAAAATATCCTTTTTTATTATATCTCTTATTATTTTGTGGATGGTACTTTTTATACTTTCTCTTTTTATATTGTTCTTTAACATAACTTTGAGTTGTATATATTACATCTTTACAGAAGTTCATTTCATTCTGTTTTAGTTGTTTTTGTATCTGTAGATTAGTACATTTTTCTTGTAATATTTCCATTATATGTTGTATTCTATGTCCTATTTACCATTTTGCTTGAGGATTTTGGGCTACTCCATCTCTTTTAGTCCATCTTTCTTCTATTTCTCTACCTAAAGCTCCTGGTAATTTATTAAATAATTTTTTACCTAAGTCTTGGTCAAAAGCATTTCCACTAATTGTACAATAGTAGAAATAGTCATTTAATTTTTTTTTATATAATACCAATTACTTATGCTTAATTGTTCTAATTTTATTACTGCATTTCTTTGTAAAGCTATTAATCCACTATTTGGGTCTTCTCCTGTTATTAAGGTATGTATTTTATTTGTAAAGTTATATGGGTTAGGTCCTAATGATACTAAGTATTGAAATTCTGATGGGAATTCTACTTTATAAGCTTCCCATAAAGCTTTAGTTGATTCTCCTAAAAAAGTTTCTAAATATTTATACATGGTTTCTGCATCAGTTTCTGTATAATTTTTTATGAAATCTGCCACTACTATTCCTTTCCATAAGTCTATCACTGAATTCCATCTTTGTGGATCATGTGCTGCTATATTTAAATTTTTTCCTTTACTTCCTCCTTCTTGGAGTACTATTGGTTCTTCTATAGACATCCTTTTTCCCATAGGTTTTACTTCTATTGTTGGAGTATCTCCTTGTCTATATACTCTTCTACGTGGTATATTTCCTGTGCTATTGTCTGCAGTATGTCCTTGTTCCTTTGTTCTTTGAAATGGACTACTAGAACTAGCTGTTTCCATTAATTCTTTCTGACTAAGTATAGATTCTAACTAAGATATTTCACTATCATCGTCTTGTATTTGTGTCATTATATTATTGCTTTTATCTAATTTATCTTGTAAATCTTTTTCTAATCTATATCCTTTATTATCAATTCTTTGTTCACATATTTTAAAATGAGATATTGTTTGTTCTAAATTTAGGTCTTTTAGTTTACATCCTTTACATGTAAAAAATCTATTTTTATTTTCTTTGCATATTTCTTTTGCTTTTTCTATAGCTATATCTACTGCATAGTCTTCTTCTAATGTTATTTCCATATTCATTCCTTCTAAAGGCATTTCTTCTATAGTACTTTCTTCTTCAAAGTCTTTTTGAGCTTCATAATTATAATCTGTAAATCTAATTGAAGGTTCTCCTTTAGAATTTGTATATATTAAGTGAGCATCTGGTGTTAATGCTTCTTTTTCTTTAAAGTCTCCTAACTTCCATTCTAATCCTGCATATTCTTCAGGGTCTATTTTTATTGGTTTTATTGGTTTTATTAGTTTTATCCCTCTATTTCCCATTACTTCTACGACATCATTTATTTGTAGTTTAAATCTAGTATTACTATTATCTGTCATTTTTCCTAGGAATCCTACACATATTAATAAATTTTTTCCACTACTCATTTCTTCATATCCTTTAGTTTGTATTCCTATTCTTATTTGGGTTCCAAATTCTTTTAAATTCATCATAAAGTCTGGACTTATGTAGAAAATTCCTCCATTATTAGTCATATCTACTTCTGTTAATCCTACAATTGCTTTTTTTATATCTGACCATCTATTATCGTATATAGTAATTAATGTCTCCGTTCCTAAGTTTTTTCTGGTTAATCCTTTAATTCCTATAACTATTAATCCTATATGCATTAGATCTTTTTTAGCGTATTGTATTTCTTTTATAGATTCAGTGTTTACTAGTGGTAACGATACTGAATTTTTTCCTAATACTGACAATTGCTCTTCTCTATAGTGTCTGTATAATTGAGATTTTGAATTTGTATTATATAGTACTTTTGGATTTAATAATTTTAATTGATTTTGTTGAAAGTATATCTTTATTTGTGTCTATTATTTCTCCTAATTGTTGATTATTTTCTTCCTTTGTCTTTCTATTTAATATTCTTGATATAAAGTTATTACTTATCATGTTTTTAGAATAGCTTGGTCTTGGTCTGTCTTCTCTTGATCTAGTTGGAAAAATGTCCATTTTTTCTGTTCTTTTTTAATTATTTTTTCTTTTTGAGGAGTAATTTCTATTTTATTTAGCTTTTCTATTAGTTCTCCTATTCCAGTTGTATCTATATTCTTACTTTCAAGTTTTTCTTTATAGTTTTTATCTATCTTGTTATTTAGTGATAATAAAAGTGTTATTATTATATTATTTTATTGTATAATAATTTTGTCTAATTTTGAAGATGGATCAAATTCTTTATAATCTGAGGGGAGGGTTATTCTTTTTTCTATTAATTTTGTTGCTTCTTTATAGATTTCTGATTCTATCATTAAAGAACTATTTCTTTTATTAATTCTAATTCTGTCTTTATTTCTTGTATCTTTATTACTAATGTATTACTAATTTCTTCTTTAGGTTTATTTCTTAATTCGTTTAATTTTTTATTTAAGTCTATTCCTTGTTCTTTTAAATAGTCTAAATTATTTTCTATTTTGCTAAAAAGCTGTTTTTGCTTATTTTGTATTTCTTCTTGTTCACTTAATATCTTTATAATTTTATTATTTGATTCTTTTAATTTTTCGCTGAGATTAATTATAAGGTCTATTAGGGTATTATATTGAGGATCTTCTGTATGTAAACTATGACTTCCGTTTCCAAAATTACACTTAATAGTATTATCTGGTTTTATTCTTTGGAATCTCTTTTCTATTTGGATCTGTAAATCTAGATAGTCTATATTCTTTGATGAAGCTATTTTTACTATTTGTTGTTTTTATCCTAAGGTAGTTGCTTTATAACATTCATAAAAATATATTATTCTTTTATTTATGTATTCTATGTCACTTTCAATTCCGTGTACTTCCCATTTTAAGGCATTTATATATTCTTCGTTGATTATAGTTTTTTCAAAATAGTTAGTTTTTGGTACAAAAAATTCGTTTTCATATATATATATATATGCTTCTATAGATTTTTTTATTCTTATTAGTCTTTTCTTATCTTCTATATGTTGATATCTTATTTTATTATGAAATCTTACACTCCAAAAACAGGGCATACGCTTCATAAAGTATGTTTTAGTGGGATGTTTCTAGTTTTAAGGTGTATTATTAATTTTTGTTCTAACTTTCTAGCTTCAAGAAATATGTAATCTAAATATTTAGTTATTTCTCTTTTATTACTAGTTATTTTTAAATCTTCAAGTAGTATATTTGCTTTAAAATATAATTCTTTTTATTTTTTTTTAGTTTTCTTATATTCTTTAGTATTTTTACGTGGTCTTCTCATATACTATCCTATAGAATTATAATAATAAGGATTATTTTTAATTATTTTAATTCTTTCTATTACTTCTTTTATCTCAAATTCTATTTGACTTAGTTCTTCGCTAATTTGTTTTATATTTTGTCTAAGGATTTCTCTAAGTGTTTTTACTAAATTCTTATATGTATAAGTTAAAGATAGTCTTAGCTTTAAGGTATATATATGACTTTCTAGAGATTTTTTATATAATTTTACTATTTTAAAGTGTTGTCTATTATAAAATAAGGTTCTATGGGATGCAAATGTTCTTCTAAAATAATAATCTTTTCTCATATAAAGGTCTTTTAGATCTAAAGCTCTGATACCAAAATAAAGTGATTGTTTCAATAATATTTCAATAATTTTGGTGTAGGACTGTTAATGTTTAGTTTGTTTCTTTTTAGTTGTAAAATCCTACTCAGTACTCCTTCACTCTTTTCGTTCTATTAAGTAATTGTCACTCTAGTTTCTAGTTTAAACTTCCCTTAAAATTTATACTTTTTTTTTAATTTTATTTTATTTTATGAATCTATTATACCGTTCATCTCTTTCCCTTAGCCTTTTTGTCCTTACGAATGATCTTCTTTAACCCCACCCCGGAATTGGTTATTCATCGTTCTTCTTAGAACATTTAACCTGACATAGTCCTAGGAATTTACAGGTTAATCCATCGATATTCATAAGAGGCTAAGAGACTAACCATATACTAGATAAAATAGATTCATAATAATATTTACATGAACTTGACAAAATAATTAACACATATTTTTATAACATAATTAAAACACACATGATTTACATATAGGGGAAGTTTAACAAAAACTTAGATATGAAAACTTACATAATTAGAACAGAGTGAAGTTTCCCTTTCGGGAAACCCGAAAAGCTTCCAAGCTTACTTTCAAACAAACTTTTAAAACCCTTAAAAAAAACCAAAAAAACTGAAAATCTTTTTACAATGTCTAAAAGATAATTTTATAAATGAAAAAGGTTGTTCTGGGAATTTTTGAGAGTTTTTGTAGTGAGTTTTTTCTTTCTTGCCTTCTGTCTCTCATTTGTCTTCAGAATGTCTTCTTTTATAAGTGTCTTCGGACTTCAAACTCCGGATTTCAAATGGAAAGGGAACCTTATCACTTCAGCCAGGTACACATTGGGCCCCATCGTCACGTGAAATAATTGTCCCTTCTTCTTGCATTATTGTTCCTGGAATCTGATCTGATATCTTATCTCTTTTCCTGAATACGACGCGTCCCAACAGTTTTTCCACATGTGTGGTAGTGAGTAAAGTGGGACTCACATTTTTGACTTAAGAGGCATCCCTCTTTTAAGTGTACAATAATATGATTTTATTATATATTTTTTTTTATGTGTCTAAATTATGCAATGCAATTGAATCAAAACTTGCTCCTGAATCATCATCATTTGGGTCTTGGGCAAATTGCATTGAGTCTTCAAAATTATCGGAATTATTTGGGCTAGGAGTAGAAATTTGTCTTGGGCTTTGTATTGGGCTTGGGTTTATATGTTTGTCTTTTTCTTGTTTTTGTTTGAGTAGTTTTTCTACAGTCTGGATTATTAGGAATTCTAACTCTTTATTTTTTTTGGGCTTTTTAAACTTTTTGTCTGATTGTCTGGTTAAATGAAATTAGTAATTTTCTTCTTGAAGATGAACTTTCGTCTCTTTCACTTTTTGGCAAAGTGATAGCCATTAACGGATTTGAGAAGTCTTTACTGGCCACCGTTTGAACCGGACTAGCTGTATCATCATCCGATACAGTGAATTTCTTAGCATTCAGTGGGGAATGCACACCCATCTCATCCATTTTTGTTTGGGATGGAGATCCCTGTGTATCTGTCTGAGTTTGTATATTCTTACCTTTGCTTTCCAATTTGCTGAGTCTTTCCCTGAGCTTGACATTTTCTTCCATTAAGGCCTCATTTTTCAAATTCAGCCTTTTGAATGCTTCAGTCATGGATGAGCAATGGTCACAAAATATGATTTTGTCTGTGTCTTTTTGGATGTTATATTGTGGGATTTTTTCTGGGTTTTGTCTGAGAGCTGGAGAAATATAATAATTTGGTCCTAAAATTCCTCTAGCATAGTCTAAAGCTTCTGTAAAATCGTTAAAACCTTTGAAAAGTGGTTTATGAAAATCTTTGATTGAATCTAAAACTTCTATATATATATATATATATATATATATATCACTCATGGGCAAATCGAAATAAAAAGTCAACTAACAACTAATATCATTCACGAACAAATCAAAAGAGCAAAAAAGCTATAATTCAATAATTAACTTCAATTATTAATTCTCAAGAGGAACCCATATGTATATCGTGTACGTTATGTTATTGAACTCGTCTTCATACTTGTTTTTCTCAATAAGTAGTTGGATGCACAATTTCTTGAAAAAGACGAATATAACGTTTTAGTTAGCATAATAAGTGTTTCATGGTAAGACATATCATTCCTTAACATAGTTTTAAAATTTAAAGTGTTTTACAATTTAATCTTTCTCATTTTATTTTTTTTATTGGCATCGAAAAATCATTTTAAAATACTGAAACAAACCGAATCAAATTGAACTACTTTGATTTGGTATGTATTACACATTTTCTATAATCGAAAATTGAAGAAGTAGAAAAGAACCAATTTTGTATTGCTCAAAATTCATAATTAGTCATAGAAAATTTTAGCGAATTAAGTTTGATAAAATCAAACGGAAGAAGAGAACGCCTACCACTAATTTAGACATTACTTATTTTATTAGTGACAATGTAAAACAATTTATAAAACGAAAAAGGATAAAAAAAAGTATGATATAATGACATTAAAGTGCCTTTCTTCCTTTCACTTATTTGGATCAAAATGCATAGCTTAAAACTACCCCAAACTGATATTTAAATTTTTATATTGAATATATGGCGTTATTTTACATGTAATTAGATTTAAATCCAACCCATTAACCCTAGAGTCAAATTTCTTCTATCTTCTAGGTTTGAAAAATTTGTCAATGTTCGTCTAGGCACAAGGCATAACAAAAATCGAATACTCACTTTTTCCTTTACAAGCGACTAACTCCATCGCAACCTAGCTATGCCATCAAACACACACTTACTGTCCGACAACTTCTACTTTTCTTTTGAGTTGTATATATCTTATTTCTTAATTTCATAAATTGGTTTAATTAGAGTAATTTGTCGGGGAAGGGATCAATGTATTTTAATTCGACTATTGTGTGACTGTAAATCATTTCATAAACGATTAAAAGAGAATTTTAAAGTTAAATTGTTTCGGATTATAATGAGGTGATGTTCTTCTTGAAACATACTAAAACAAAATAGTTCCACATACAACGGGACATGTGGATTAATATATTAGTTCTTTCACGACAAAAAGCGAAAAACGAATGAGACATGCGTTTAGAACTGAAGATGTAGGGATACGTAAAAAAAAAGAGCAACTTACAAAAATGACTATATTTATAGGATTATTAAAGTTCAATAGCTATAAGTATGATATTTATAAAAAATGACTACAGTTTAACTCTTTTTCTAGCTATATTATTGTATATGTTTTTTATTCTTCTATTTATACATTGATACAATTTTAATTACAATGAACTAAATAAGAAAACTGTATTAATTGTATGAATTCAAAGTAGTATCTTTATTTGTAAAATTTAAAGTAGTAATATATCATGGATACAAGTATTTGTAAGAACTTAATGTATTAATATATTAAACAAGATAAAATATAACAATTTAGCATATGAACACGATAATTTGAAAAATGAATACATTGTTGTTAAACAAAATATGAAAATACTAATATACTATACATATGAATAACATTGTTGTTAAATAAAAGATGAATATATTTGACAATACATAAACAAAAAAAAAATGAAAAATAATAGAATGTGTAGGTAGCAAAAGTGTGCAAGTATTCAGTTGTATAAAAAAATGAAAAAATCAACAAACATCAATCTCTTTTTGGTCAAGTTTTTCTTATGATACTTGAGGCTTAGCGTTGACTCATGTATTTGTTTATAAAAAATAGTATTAACGTATCTAATTATACTCGTATTGTCTAATTAACCTTTCAAATTCGATAGATTACTTATGTATCCAAATTTACTTGTATTCAAAAATTACCATTTCAACTTGAGTTAATATTAGAATACAAGTATCTATGTACATAACTATTTACTATATACAAATTTGACAATTACACAAACCTCAATCTCTTTTTGTTCGTGTTCTTCTTGTACTACTTTTTTTTTATAACTAGTCATTGTAATGTAGAAACAGTCAATCGAAAACCTAAAAAAATAGATGCAACATATATGTATATAACTATGATCTTCATAAAAACGAGGAGATAGTCAATCAAGTGATATCTGATGAATTCAAATTACAAAAAATTATTTTTAAATCATCAGAAAGATCTTAATTTGAAAGAAATTTGGGAGAAAAATACATAAATTTTGTGATATAGGAAGATTGATGAAAGAGAAAGTATAGTGAGGGTAAACATGGGGAACCAATCACATAAAACATGCCTAGACATAATAAATTAGGTGTGTAATAATAACTTTTCTATTTAATATTAATAAATTTTCTAATTATTTTTATATATAATTAACTTTGCTATTTATTGTGTAATTATATCCATATAACATAAAAAAATGAATTTTAGCTATTTATTTCAAATATATATTAATGTTTGCCATATTTTGTAGTTTTTCCTAAAAAAATAGGGGTGAACAAAATCAAATCGATAATCGCACCAAATCATAGACTGAGAAAAAAATTCGACTAGTGGTTTGGTATTGAAAAAAACATCTGACTATATTTAGGTTGATTTGGTTTTAACTTTAAAAGACAATCCTAGACCAAATCAACCCGAAATTATACATATAGTTTTCTTAACTTATTTTATACAAAAAAATATTTACTTTGATATAGCTTATAAATGTTTGTTATAGTTTTTAATAGTTTTATTTTTAATATTTCATATCAAATTTGACTTGAAATTTTAAATGATTTAATAAAAGTTATAGTCCATGGATACATATTTGTAGTTCTGATAAAATTCAAATCAAAATCAAATCAATTCTAATGCTAACAAAAAGAATCATTTCAACACTAAAAAGGATAATAAAGTTAATTATTTGTTCTTTACTTTTACATTGGTATAGAAAATTATATAAAATACATAACCTAATTTCGTTTTCTTAATGTTTATCTTATAATTGATACTTATTAAAATTATTTTAGTATAATTTAATACTTTTTATTAATTATGGCCATTTTCATTTTGGCTTATTTGTTTGCACTATTTATTTTATGCGATTTTATTATTATTTTTTTGTTGAATATTTTAGTGTCATCACTCACCATATTTTGTATAATTTTCTTATAAAAATATTATAGATAATTATATTTTGGTAGGACTAAAGAAATATTTGAAGTACAAGTTAATTATATGTTTGTATCAATATTTTACCGGAAAAATCTAGAACCCCCCAAAAAATCGAGGTTGAAAAATTTGAGTTCATTGATTTGGTTTAAATTTAGAAACCTGACACATATGATTTCGTTTGATACTTGAAAAATATGAACCAACCCGGTCCATGTACACCTTTACGTAAAAGCATTGCTTTTAAAGCTATTGACTGTTTTACTCTTTATTGTCCCTGATGGACTCACCCTTATTATATAACTAGGAAAACTATCCTTGCTTCGTATGAAATTTAACTATGTTATTAAAATCACATTGATCATTCGGTAATATTCAAATTTTTGATGTATACACTACATTGTCAAGATATCTTATCTTAAGGCAATAAAAAATCTTAAGAGTTCTATATTTTTTTATTTTAATTTTTTTATACAAAAATTATGAGTGATAGAGATATTGTAAGTATAATAAAGAAGTCTAAGAAATCTCCATGGAAATAGTTGGTCAGAAGTAGTGAAATTTTATAAATTCCAAGAACATATAAAGCACAACATTATGCGTTAAAGAAGAGACCAAAAAGCTTGAACAACAAACTCCAAGTAAAGTGAAACATCACGTCTATACAAGAACATAATTAACTAATTCAAATGGAGGATTTTCGACTCCTTACTTATAACCCTAAAATTGTTGGTATCAAAAATATTTATTTTTCCTCATCGTCTCAGAATAGTCATTATTATTGCTTAGGTTTCATATCACCAACCCAACTTATTTGGAATCGAACCATAATTATTGTTATGGTTATGGTTATATTATGCAGTTACAAAGAACTAATGTAATTATCAACCAAGTAGTAGGCGACATCATTCGTAACTTGATACTTGATACGCTCAAACTTAATTCTCAGATAAGAAGTAAAGCGGTCGCGTCAAGTAAATAACCTAACTAGTGAGGTTGAGATCGTTCCCACGAGGAAAATAGTCTAGACTTAACTTCAACTTGTTATTACTATTGTTCGGTTGATGACTTCTTTAGAAAGTAAAAACATAAAAAGGGGGGTTTGTATTTCCTAATGAGTAAAAATAACTAACGAATTTGAAAGAGACACTTAACAGTTTTGAAAGTTGGATTTTAATCAATTAATCAAAGTAACTAGGGTTTACGTGTTCCCCACAGGTTCATAACTTGATAATTCTAACTATAACAATTTTTTCCTAGTATCTTGCATGCAAAGTGATAAGTTATGTATTTCTAAATCCTTGGTCCGGCATCTAGAAAATCTCACTCCGCACCTTGGTCCGGCTACGTGTGTTGCTTTCCTAACCCTTATCTTTACCTCATATTAAGCATCGTATTCGATATTTGACTAAGTTATTACCTCGTACCAATCAATACTAGCCTATTAGATAGCATACACTAAATCTATGTTAATAATTCTTTTCCTATTATCTACCTCCTTGGTCCGGCAAGTAGCATTAAGGCGAGTTCTAACGTTGATCATCCGTTTAAAAGACTTCTAAGCGAAAGAATTATTAATACATGCAAGACACTATTCTAGAATTGTTATTTTAGCTAGGGTTTATCTCATTATTTGCCTATGGTTCCCACAACCCTAGTTATGAAATTTAGTTACTCATAGCCATAAACACAATATTCAAATATATTAAATAAGAAATCATGTACTTACTTCAATGATAAAGAATAAAATCCAAAAGGTTGCTTGATTAATCACCAAAAATCACTTGCAATCAATGATAATCCGAAAGTCTAACACTAATACAAAGAGTCTAATAATATGATGTCTAACTATCTGGTGTCTAACCTCAAAAATGAGGTTTTTCGAACTATTTATATAAAAATAAAAACCTAATTACACAAGAATTCTAATTGCTGGAAATCTGCCAAAACGCGGTTGGGTCGACGGACCATGCGACGGACCGTCGTGGTCATGACGGACCGTCATGGACTCCGTAGTCCCATACTTGTGCACTTTCTTCTGCTGCTCTCTTCATTCCCCTCGACGGCAAGTATGACGGACCGTCAAAGGCACAACGGTCCGTCGAGGGTCTTTGTTTCAAAATACTTCTTCGTTTCAAAATACTTCAACTCTCGGAATCTGGGTACTGGGATCACTTCTCTGAACTCCACGACGAACCTGCAGAACGGACCGTCATAACCATGACGGACCGTCGCAAGCTTTGTAATCCCACACTTGGTCAGACTTCCCCATCTTCCTTCAGCAGCTTCTCTACACTGCCACCTACGGACCGTCACAAGCACGACAGACCGTCATCAGCTCCGTAGGTGGTCTCTTCTGCATTTCTTCTCTCAAAATCTCCGCATTTGGCTTTGGACAGATTTCCTGCAAAACAAAGAGAAACTTATATAAAAATTAGCACAAAAAGGCTTTTGGACGCACTAAACTTAAGAAAAAAGTATTAATGATACCGTGAAACCACGGTATATCAACACCCTCAACTTAAATTCGTTTTTTGTCCTCAAGCGACGCACTATGACTCACTACACAATCCTTGTACAATAGTATCCATGTTTTATCCTTTGCAATCATTTGGCTATCAATCCCGATTAATCTCATCAAATCAATGCATGCTATCACTATTAGGCTTGAATTTTTGTGGGATCAGAACATGCCACGGACTCACCATGCATTAACACCTATCCTCTTCAATATCTCACCGAGGTGCTAACAATTCTGGTATTGCAACTAATGTCCTCACTTTAGAACAAAATCCTCATTTTTCACACAATGATTTCAGTTTGAGTATAAGGATTACATTTCAACACTCGCTCTCAGAACAAAGTCACACTCATTCATACATATTGCCATAAGCTTGCCCTTATTTTCACTGCCTTAAGTTCGCTATACAACCCTTAGGATCACGATAGGACTTTTTTAGCTTGTAACATAGGCTCAGGGTCAGGTAGGGTACATTTTTAGGTATACTTTAGTGACTTTTTGCTCTCCTTGACATATCGGCTAAACCTTCCCTTTTCTATCATTTTATCTCGCCCAGTTTCTCATACTCTTTCCCTTTGCTCAATTTTCTCTTCTTTCTTCATTTGTGTAAGTGACTCTCTTCTTTTCTTGTTTGTAATTCTTGTATATTTTTCTTTTTTCTTTGCTTTTATTTAAACTAATTTTGAGTCACTTTACTTTTGTTCTTTCTCTCTCTTTTGTTCTTTCAACCCCACTTTCCAGAGCATTCCTCATAATAGCCACCCTCAACTCATGGCTTTGCCATGAGTCAAGGTACACAATACCCAAAGTTGGGTGAGGGCCAAAACGAAGGTTGTTTACTGCATTAGCCACCCCCAACTTATGCTTTTGGCATAAGCTGAGGTGCACATGTCCAAGGAGGGACCAGGGCCAACACATTGTTCCCCGAAAAGATCAGTTAGGGTGAAAAAGAAAGGTCTAATTTAAGTTCAGATTATTTGGATCAAAGAAGGATAAATTTTATTCGGTTTCTTTTATTTAGGCTAGAAATGGGCTTTCTTGAATAAGGGCCTATGATCCTTTCCTAGTTGTCTATTACAACTTACTTTCAGCAGGACTAACCAGGCAAGTTCTAGCTAAGTGTCAATAGTGGACTATTCAAATTCTCCTCACACTCACTTGACATCTCATCACTATACCAGATTGTCAGACACCTAGTTCGAATTTAAGACTTAGGGTAATGCAAATGGTGTAACTCTATTTCACGCTTAGGGCCACACAATTATTAGTTACTATGCCTAGTCATGCATTATTTTCCAGTTTATCAGAATATCATTTTAGCCATCATGCTCTAGAATTAAACTATGTACAAAAGATAAAAACATGCTGGTTCAACAGAAAAAGTAATCAATCTTTTGGGGAAAAAGAAAACAGGCAAGAAAACCCCAAAAGAGGATAGTGAATTGGGCTACTCAGACTTCACCCTAACACTCACTATCGATTTACCCCACCCCCAACAAAAAAGCATGCAATTTTCCCCAATGCATAAAAATGTAAATACTAAAGTGGTAGGTGAAGCAAACCTGTGACGCAAAGCACCGTCGATCAGCAAGATGGTGGGTCTGGTTCCCCAGAACCCACGTCCGCTGCAATCTGGACACCCTCAGTGATGTCCTCAGCAACAGCCGCACCATCAGTAGTGCCGCCAACGATATCTACAGTGTGGGAGCTAGACGCCCCAGCCGCTAACTGTGATGCTCTGATCTGGTGCGCCTCCTCCTCAGCAAGTGAGGATCTCCTCGCAACCTCCATCTCTCGGCGCTCCTTCTTCCTTGCTCGCGCCTCATCCTCTGCTCGACCCTACGCCTCTTGGCAGTATCTCGAGGGGGAGGTGGTGGAATGTCTGAAGTAGTGAACAGGGCCGCTAGCACGGTGTCCTCAGCAGGCTCGACAGAAGGGGCCTCAGACTCCGGCACCCTCGCCTCTAGGATCGTGTCGATGTCTGCCCGAAGACTATCGACTGCAGCCTGAAGAGTCGACACATCCACCGGAGGGGATGGTCGGGCTAACACTCTCAAATCAAAGGCATCCAGACGCTGGTTGAGCTCAGCAATCTTCTGCTCTGTAAACTGCTGCATCTTCCTCTCTAGACGCGCTTCAGACTCGGTAATAGACTTCTGCATCCACGGCTGGATATGATGCAGAAGAGTAGCCATTTGTGCCTCTAATTTTTAGACCCTAGCAAGCGGGACCAGTACCGGTAGAGGGGCTGTGCGAGGAGCTCGGGACCCGGGATAGACTCGACCGAGGTAGTGTCAGTGGACGCCTGTGTAGCTGTGCGGGCCTGGGCTACCGTATCTGCAAGATCATCAGCAAGTGGTGGCAGCTCTGGACGGGGCCCTTTACGTGGGGACAACTCATTGGCCTCATCTCTGATGAGGCCAACGTCAACGGTACACCTGCGGACCTACAAAGGGCAAAGATCATGCACGGAAAGGGGTAGGTGGTGGTGACCTTGAATGCCCTATCGTGCATGACTGCCTGGATAAGCCATGCAAAGTCGACCTCGAACCCAGCTATCATCACCGCCATCAACACTGCGCGATCCCAAGTAACAATGTTGTCAGCAGCTGTGGGGGAGAGGCAGTGACGGACAAGCAGCCACAAGAACTTTGCTGTGAATGTGAGGTTGACCTTCTTGATGGCCCCCTTCGGCTCAGTGACCCAATCGGCACCCTCTCCATCTACTGACAGGTGCAGGGCCATCCACCTCTTGGTGGTCTCTCTCAATGCCGGCTTGCGCAAGAACGGTCCATCCTTTACTATCTGCCAGCGGTAGTCAAACTCGGCAGTGATGGGGGTCCGGGTAGCATCTGCACTCTCGCCGTATAGAAACCGACGGATGGCTGGCAGGGAAATGTCGACCTGCACGCTCCGGACTCGAACCTGCTCCAATGGGGCCTGTTTAGCGGGAGCAACCCGCCTATCGATCTGTGATCAGAGAGTCGCTACGTAGGATGCGTAGAACTCTCGGACCATCTCCTCGCTGTATCGTCCCAACGGACGTGCTGTCCACTCCAAACGATTCCTGGTGAAGAGATTGTGGATCTCAGGCATCGTGGGAAGGCTCCCTGTAAGTACCCGCCGCTCCAAGGTGAGTGTTCGAGTCATCACTCCTTTATCGTTGAGGAACTTGGCGTCGGAGTAAACTTGAAAATGGCCGTCGACACACCACCGGTTTGGCTGGTCAGCGGCTGGGGTGGGGACCTGAACTAGTGCGCCGGATGTAGAGTCTGAACTGTCAGCCTCATCAGACGAGGCCGACGCTGCAGTAGTGGCGGGTGCGGGAATCTCTGCAAAGCCAGAAGCTTCCTCGGACCATGATACTCCTAAGGAGCCAGACGCTCCTTCCTCATTTGTGGCCGACCCAGAGGGTTTGCCGGTCAGTGTGCGCTCCTCATCAGACTGGGAGGCAGTGACTACGCCGGACGCCACCGTCTTGGGTGTAGCTCTAGGGTCCCGTGCAGCACGGAAGGGGCGGAAGTGCCTGGGGGCACGTACTCAGGGTCACGCTCATCATTAGAGCCGATGACCATGCGGGCAGACGGAGCGACAGACTTAGATCGCCCGCGTGCGTAGGTGCGGTCTTGCTTGGGTGCTATAGTAGATAGTACCGTAGAAATGGAGAAAAACAGATGCAAAGGTACTCGGTGGCAAGGTAGACACCTACAGCAGCAGCTCCGACTAGTAGATGATAATGTTAAGGCTTTAGAGAATTGTGGGGGCAATGATCAGTGGGGGGAATGTGGAAGTTGAAAAGAGAGGGGAGATGAGAGGAATAAGGAAGTAATGGGGTGAAATATGGAGGGGTGGGGAGTATAAACGGTCAGATTTTGAAAAGGGTCCAGCCGGGTCGGGTCGGGTAGAATTCATTAATCACGCGACGGTTCCCCGAAGACGGTCCGTCGCAGTTGTGACGACCCGTCGCAGGTTCCGTCGTGTGTGCCCTAATTGCAAAATAGCAGAATTTCCTGGTGATGTGCCTGCAAATTCAAAACCCATTAATAGAAAAATGCTACCATTACTAAAAAAACGATAAGAATTGGGTTGCGTCCCAACAAGCGCCTGATTTAATGTCGCGGCACGACTGGGGCACTTGATTACTCAGACTTCATCAAGATGGTTTGCCTCTATTACTTTATTCCCCGATGCTTTATGCCCAAAATAGAGTTTTATTCTATCTCTATTCCTCTTAAACCACACTCCCTCCTTGGATTTTAACTCAACTGCTCCATGAGGGAATACTTGGGTAATCAAATAAGGGCCTGTCCATTTGGACTTTAGCTTGCCCGGAAGACAAGGCACCCCAGAACTGTCTACAAGCACCAAATCCCCAACCATAAACTCTTGTTTTGCATTTTTCTGTTCAGTCTCCTTCTTCATCTTTTCTTTGTGGGCTATGGCAGATACCGATTGGAGCTCACCACTCTGCCTCATGGTCTTACAAATGTTGAAGGTCGCTTCTTCATTATTCAGCCGGAAAGTCATCTGTCCCTTCTCCATATCAACTAAGGCTCTAGCAAGGAATGGCCTCCCAAGAATAAAAGGCACTTCAAAATCGACCTCACAATCAAGAATAACAAAATCAGCCGGAAAGATGAATGATTCCACTTTTATTAGCACATCATGGAGTATCCCTATATGCCTTTTCACTGTCTGATCGGCCATCAGTAGCTGCATCGAAGTAGGTTTTGGATCCCCCAAACCCAACTTCTTGTAAATTGAGAGGGGCATGAGATTTATGCTTGCTCCCAGATCACATAATGCTTTCGCAAAATGTAATGACCCAACTGTACAAGGAATAGTGAACGCACCAGGATCTTCTTTCTTTTGTAAGAGGGATCTTGTAGCAATAGCACTACAATGCTGTAGTCTATCATCATCCTCGAAGGTGACCGATCTTTTCTTGGTGACCAGATCTTTCATAAATTTAGCATAGCCGGGCATTTGTTCTAGAGCTTCTACCAAAGGAATGTTGATAGAAAGTTGTTTCAACATTGCTATAAAACGCCGGTATTTACCATCCTCAGTTTTTTTCACTAATCTCTGAGGGAAAGGTGGTGGTGGCCTAGGCATGGGAATTACCTTGATAGATACTTCTGTATCTTTTCCATTACTTTCCTCTGCTTCCCCACTACCCTTTACTACATTATCATTATCCTTTCTCACATTTTCCTCAGTAGATGGTATAGGTGGGTCGATGGTTTGTCTACCACCCCAAGTAGTGATTGCCATACAGTGCGCACCATTCTTTGGATTTTGGACAGTGTTGCTAGGAAGAGTGCCCGGTTGCCGTGTGTTCACTGTCGCAGATAATTGAGCCACTTGCAATTCGATCTGCTTTATCGAAATTGCATGTGTACCAACTTTTTGCCCAACACTAGCTAGATCACACCTCAACTCTTTAATGTGCTCGTCACTAGCATCGAACCTCCTCATCATTTTGTGCAACATATCCTCAACTCGCGCCATACTATCTCCACCATCCCTAGGAGTAACTTCACGATTTTGAGGAGGGATATAGGGCCCATTCCTGTCGTTTCTATTAGCGTAGTTACCCCTGTTAAAGTTGTTGTCGCGGTTGTAGTTTCCATCTCGGACATAATGACCCTCACGGTTGTAGTTACCGTAGTTCCGACCTTGGTTCCCTTGACCTTGGCGCCAATTATCCTGATTTGAGCCTTGGGCGCTTGGTCGGAAACCCCTCATTTGTTCATTGACTGCATAGGAATCCTCCTCATAGTAACATTAACCGTTAGGGGGTGGTGGTTTAGCTAAGTAGTTGTCTGCATTAATTTTTCTACACCCCAGTGACATGTTTTAGTACCAACCCAAGCTCAGTTCTCATCTGAGCCATTTCTTCCCGAATTTCATCTGTGGCTGGGTTGTGAATGGATTGCACTGCGAAGGTGTTTCTCCCTGTATCAGACTTCCTAGTACTCCAAGCTTTGTTATTCCGGGAGATTTTTTCTAATTTTTCAGCGATCTCAGCATAAGGACATTCTTCATAAGATCCACCTGCTATAGTGTCCAACACTGCTTTGTTGTTATCATCTTGTCCCCTATAGAAGTATTCTTTCAGTGACTCATCATCTATACGGTGATTTGGAACACTTCTCAAGAATGAAGTGAATCTATCCCAAGAACTACTAACTGACTCTCCTGGTAGTGCCACAAAGTTATTCACTCTGTCTTTGTGGTTTAGTTTCTTGGAGACCGGATAGTAGCGTGCTAAGGAGACATCCCTCAGTTGATTCCAAGTAAAGATGGAGTTGTATGGGAGCTCAGTGAATCAAATAACAGCCTCTCCCGTCAGTGAGAGAGGAAACACTCTGAGCCCTATTACATCTAGATCCAAATCAGGCCTCCCCACACAAATTTTACACACTGCCCTTACCTTAGCTATATGGGCATGTGGATCCTCAGAAGGTAGCCCTGAAAACAAACCTCTGGCAGTGAGCATTTGCATCAGACTACTAGTTACCACAAAAGTGTGGCCTGTGGGTAGAGGAGACAAAACCAGTGGCCCATCCGAATCTGCTATGTTATCATAGCCTCTGTAGTATGCTTGGGGCCATGGAGCGGGATTCTGTCCCCTCTGTTGATGTTCACCCGGAGCATCGGGTAACATCTGACCATGAACATCAACAAGAGCTGGGATGTTCTGGTTCGGATCCTCATCATTTATTCCCAAATTACGATTCATATTTCGCAGTGTACGCTCTAACTCGTGATCGTAGGGAAACAATGGTTCTCTTCCTCTCCGTGTATTTGGAATACAAGGAGGATAGTTCTGAAAAGAAATCAAAAATAATAAAACAAAGTAAAATCAAGAAAATATCAACTAAACTATAGTAATAAGTTCAAGTTAATCTAAAAGCTAAGTTCCCCGGCAGCGGCGCCAAAATTTGATACGCTCAAACTTACTTCTCAAATAAGAAGTAAAGCGTCGCGTCAAATAAATAACCCAACTAGTGAGGTTGGGATCGTTCCCACGAGGAAAATAGTCTAGACTTAACTTCAACTTGTTATTACTATTGTTCGGTTGATGACTTCTTTAGAAAGTAAAAACATAAAAAGGGGGGTTTGTATTTCCTAATGAGTAAAAATAACTAACGAAATTGAAAGAGACACTTAACAGTTTTGAAAGTTGGATTTTAATCAATTAATCAAAGTAACTAGGGTTTACGTGTTCCCCACAGGTTCATAACTTGATAATTCTAACTATAACAATTCTTTCCTAGTTACTTGCATGCAAAGTGATAAGTTATGTATTTCTAAATCCTTGATCCGGCAACTAGAAAATCTCACTCTGCACCTTGATACGGCTACGTGTGTTGCTTTCCTAACCCTTATCTTTACCTCATATTAAGCATCGTATTCGATATTTGACTAAGTTATTACCTCGTACCAATCAATACTAGCCTATTAGATAGCATACACTAAATCTATGTTAATAATTCTTTTCCTATTATCTACCTCCTTGGTCCGGCAAGTAGCATTAAGGCGAGTTCTAACGTTGATCATCCGTTTAAAAGACTTCTAAGCGAAAGAATTACTAATACATGCAAGACACTATTCTAGAATTGTTATTTTAGCTAGGGTTTATCTCATTATTTGCCTATGATTCTCGCAACCCTAGTTATGGAGTTTAGTTACTCATAGCCATAAACACAATATTCAAATATATTAAATAAGAATTCATGCACTTACTTCAATGAGAAAGAATAAAATCCAAAAGGTTGCTTGATTAATTACCAAAAATCACTTGCAATCAATGATAATCTGAAAGTCTAACACTAATACAAAGAGTCTAATAATATGATGTCTAACTATCTGGTGTCTAACCTCAAAAAACGAGGTTTTTCGAACTATTTATATAAAAATAAAAACCTAATTACACAAGAATTCTAATTGCTGGAAATCTGCCAAAACGCGGCTGGGTCGACGGACCATGCGACGGACCGTCGTGGTCATGACAGACCGTCATGGACTCCGTCGTCCCATACTTGTGCACTTTCTTCTGCTGCTTTCTTCATTCCCCTCGACGGCAAGTATGACGGACCGTCAAAGGCACAAAGGTCCGTCGAGGGTCTTCGTTTCAAAATACTTCAACTCTCAAAATCTGGGTACTGGGATCACTTCTCTGAACTCCACGACGAACCTGCAGGACAGACCGTCATAGCCATGACGGACCGTCGCAAGCTTCGTAATCCCACACTTGGTCAGACTTCCCCATCTTCCTTCAGCAACTTCTCTACACTGCCACCTACGGACCGTCACAAGCACGACGGACCGTCATCAGCTCCGTAGGTGGTCTCTTCTGCATTTCTTCTCTCAAAATCTCCGCATTTGGCTTTGGACAGATTTCCTGCAAAACAAAGAGAAACTTATATAAAAATTAGCACAAAAAGGCTTTTGGACGCACTAAACTTAAGGAAAAAGTATTAATGATACCGTGAAACACGGTATATCAATACTCTAAACCAATTTTTTTACACATAACATATTAAAATCTCAAAGAATAATTTTCTGAGTGCTTGAACTCACAAATATCCACAAATAATAATACATACAACCTTACTTTCCTAACAATCAAGAAGTTGCTTAACATATTTCTCAGAAAGATAGTCTATCAGTCTGCATCAAAGTTGATAGTGCACAAACTTAATTTAAAGAAGCCAAAAGAAAGAGTTAATACTTTATTAAAAAAGCAAAAAAAAAAATTATCAAAAGAAAGAGTTCTCACTACGGCAAAAATGATCTTCAGCGACAACTATAAATGTCCCTAGAAAAAGTCCATAGCAACATTGAATCTAATGACAATTAATTAATGTAGGTAAAGGCTCTAGTACTCTTCGTTACTGCATATATTCATTGCCGATAAAAAATAATTCTATTTTAGTATATTTTGGATATTTGTTAGTATCAAGAAAACTTGATCACTTATTATGCCTAAAAAGAAGAGATGAAGAAATATGACAAATCATTTAACTTGCGATAAAAGAAGTGAACTAATTGTTTCTATACTAATATTCTAGGAAGGGTGCAATGACATATAAAATGTTTGTACCTACGAATGAACAATCAAAGTAATATACTAACTGTGACAAAAAAGAGAGCAATCTGTTTGGTTTTTTAACAAATTTCAGCATTGATTTCGTATTAGTTATCACATATTTATAGTTCTATGCTATAAAATATAACACAACCCACAAGAAAATTTTTAAAAATTATATGAATAAAACTATAGAAAGAGACAATAGAATATAAATTTTCAATCATCCTCACTGGAATTTATAAATGAGTTAGAAAAAAGGACACTAAAATAGAAAAAAGAAATTGCAATAAATACATGAATTACTATGACTTACAACAAAAGATTAAGCTTCATTAGATAGGAGGAAGAAAACTTTGAGGAATAAAATACACTTCATAAGAAGCTTAATTAATGTATTTAAATTCAGCTCCCCTATAACAAAAAAAAAAAACCCTACAAATAATAGTGTTTGAAATAAATGTTTTGTTATTAAAAAATAAAATATAATGAATTGAATAATTTCAGTAGTTTTATGAGTTGTGAACTGACAGGGGCAAGAGTAGTCATGTCACGTTGCGATTAAAATCATTTATATGAAGAAACTTGTAAGAAGGGAAGAAAGAGAATATCGATTTTCAATCATCATTGCTGAAATTTTTAACAGAGTTTTAAAAAGATCACCAAAATAGTAAAAAGAAATTTCCATAGTTACATGAATAACTATGACTTATAGTAAACATTAATATCAATGAAGTAGGAGGAAGAAAACTTTAAGGAATGAAACAAACTTCATAAGAAGCATAATTAATGTATTTGAATTCGATTACCCTATAACGAAAAAAACCCTACAAATAATAGTTGTAGAAAATCCCTCTATTTATATTAAACAAAGCGTAGGTCACAACTCTTTGGAAAATTACAACCCTTCGAAAAGGTCACAACCTTACATCAAAGTCACAACTTTTCATAAAAGTCGTAACTCTTCACAAAGGTCGCAACTCTTCATAAAAGTCGTAACTTTTCATAAAGTCAACTTTTTATAAAAGTCACAACTTTTCATAACTTTTCATGAAAGGGGAAGACTAGTTTTGGCAATAGATAAATTTAAAGGGAAATCCTTGTTTGTGGTGGAGCCACGTAGGCAGGCCTAGAGTTATATATATATATATATATATATATATATATATATATGATAATTGCTAGTGACTAGGGTTATCTGGTGGTTATTAGTTTTAGGTTAGCGTTTGACCATAAATTGTCAAAAAATTTTAACAAGCCATTTTTGGGTGATGTTTCACCATGCGCTTGACCATAGATTTTGAGAGAAATATATTTAACTTTTTTTTAAAAAAATAATTTATATCAGTAAGTTCTAAAAATTATTAAAAATGCCCATAAATTTATATTATCATTTTATAACGAAAATGTTCCGTAAAAAGGCATGACAACAAACATAATTAGCATAAATTTTTTTAAAAAAGGAAAAAAACAAAAGGAAGATACCAATGATTTGTATACAAAAAAATTACTATTAGTACTTGTAATTGGAAATCAGAGAAAGCTTAGTTAATATGTATATATAGAATTGGGGCAAATTCTAGTAATTATATATATATATATATATATATATATATATATATATATATATATATATATATATATATATAAAATTTTGTACAACGAACTATGAATGAAATTTAATCCAAAACAGTAAATGATGAGTGTTTTTATAAAATACAAAAGTTCGAGTTTTAAATTTTAAATAATTCCCAATTACTAGAATTTGCGCCAATTTTTTTTAGAACTTAAAAGGGTAAATCACATAAATATGCTATATTTAGAAAAATATTTACCATTTATGACAATAAAAATTTTCTAACTAAATATAACATTTTTTTGAATTAAAAAACTGTACCGCTTCGCTCTCTTCTTTCTTTGTCCTTTTTCTCTTCCCCATCTTCTTGTTTTTATTTTTCTTCTTCTTCGTCTTTGTTTTATTCTTTCTCTTCCTCCTATTTCTTTTTTTTATTCTTCTTCTATTAAAATTTTCATTTAAATAATTATTATCAAATCAAAATTTGTCCCTATTTCACTATTTTACCCAAAAACATAACAAAAGAGAAATAAAAAAATTAAAAATTTGTAGAATATTATGTTTTCATACAAAATTTTCAAATCTCTAAAATTACAACAACAAGAATTCATCATCGATGGTCATTTATAAAGCTTCAAATTTTGAATTCATTTTATGAATCTTACGAACTCGTGATTAGTTTGGATATGTCGATTCTACAAATAATTAAAAATGCAGTTTGAAATTTATATCTCAATTTTAAGAGAGTTTGTGTTAAGTTTATAATTGATTTTAGGAGAAATATAAGATTGAAACTCGAAAAAGGTAAAATTTATGGAACTGTATCACAATTGTATTAAAGTTGATTAGATATGTTTTATAATTGTATTAAAATTGTATTAAAATAATAAACAATACATTTTTAATATATATTGCAAACATTACTTACATTCTTAGGGATACAGACCAAAATAATTTATAAGCACATATAATATATGTTTTTTTTATGAATAACACAAGCTTCATTCAGTCTATAGATCATTGTCTTGTCTTTCATTAGTTATAGTTTTCGTTCATTCTTAATTCTCTTTTCTAATTCATCTTTAATATTGTGTATTACACTTTAATGCTACTTTAATTCATTTTGCAGTTTATTTGGTTGATTTGTTACTGTTGAATTAATACTTTAATTCATTATTAATACAAGTTTAATTCACTCTCAGATCATTGTATTTTCTTTCATTAGTTGCATTTTTTATTCAGTCTTATTTCTCTCTTCTAATTCAACTTTAATATTGTGTAATACACTTTTAATGCAAATTTAATTCATCTTGCAGTTTATTTGGTTGATTTGTTACTATTAAGTTACTTGTTTAATTCATTATTGATACAAGTTTAATTCATTCTATAGATTGATGTATGCTATTTCATAAGTTTTTTTTTATTCATACTTAATTCTCTTCTAATTCAACTTTAATATTAATACACTTTTAATATAAGTTTAATTTATTTGGCAGTTTATTAGTTGATTTGTTTCGATCGGATTACTTATTTAGTTTATTATTGATGTAAGTTTTATTTAGTTTACAAATCATAAAATGTTCTTTCATTTGCTACATTTCGCATTCACGTTTAATTCTCTTCTAATTCAACTTTAATATGTGTGTTATATATTTTATTCAAGTTAAATTCACTCTACAACATTTTAAATTTAAGTTTAATTCATTTTGCAGTTTATTAAGTCTCTTCATTTATTACGATTAAATTACTTGTCTAATTAATTATTGAATAAGTTTATTCAGCCTATAAATTATTGACAACTCTATGAAAGAAAGTAGAGAGAAAGAAAGGACGAAAGAGCAGCCAAAGGAGAAGAAAAAAAAGCATAAAAAAGCAAGGGAGAAAGAACAATAGAAAGAAATCAAGATTGAAAGAGAATAAAAGGAAAACAAGGAAGAGATAACAATAGAAATAAGAAAAGGAGAAAGAGAGACAAAAAATGAGAGAAAAAGGATAAAGAGGTAAGAGACAGAGATAATTCTAATTATTATATAATATTATTATATATTGCTATAAATGATAATAATCAAAAAAATATATTTAAAATAAGTAATTATTTTTTAAAAGTAATTCACATATGTAATTATAACAACTTAAAAACTTGGGATGGTTGCCAAATATTTTTTTAAGCTATGGCAAAATATATATGGCTAAACACTAGTTCTCAAATATAAGTGCTGTTCATAACATTTGGATCAATGTTGTTTTAATAGTCTGTGGCTGCGTCAGAAGATGATATATTCTATATATTATATATATATATATATATCCTTAGTTTGGGTGAGGAATGGATTCATTGATCATCTTTTTGTGTTAGTTGAAGTTACTCTTTTGAGATTTATTCAGAGACTGCTTTGATGAACCTCTTGTTCTTTTCCTTTGTTTGTGAAGTAGATGCCATACCCTGAAGGTGGTCAACCTCCTTTAAACTTGCTTTGGGTCAAAGTTTGGCTAATGAAGTTTCCTGGTTTTGCTTTCTACAGGTTCTAGGTGTGTTCTCTCCTTCACTTTGCCCTACTTGTCATGTAGCACTTGTGTTTTTCCATAAACTTGCATAGCCAAATTTCATATGTAAACTGATGATCCTGTGCTGCATAATGCACAAGCGTGGAAACATTTCAATTTTCAAAATGATAAGGTCCATAGTTCCTATTCATGGGTTTTGCATGGAATAATCTAAAACAATGTTCAATGCTTTTGTCAGAAAATATCCAAATAATTGTGCTCGAAAAAGTGTTCCCAAATTCAACATACAGAGTAACCACAGTAACATCTTAATTGACGAAATGTCACAACAAGGCTAATTTAGTTACAAAAGCCTGGCATTTATAGCAGATCGAGTGTCATATCAAGTACACAACTTGAACATTCTTAATGAACAACACTTTGAATCTTGTAGTTCTCAAGCCTGGATTAATGTTGCTGACTACATCAAAATCTACTGTTTGGCATGCTCCAATTCTTATCACCAAATTGAGTGTCACAATGGCTAACAGTTGGTGGACTTGCAGCTTTGCCTGCCTTATGTCGTGGCTGGAGGCATTGAAAGGTATAATTTATCGGAGTCTCTGTGTGTATGGAACTCGAGACTTTACAAAACACCTTTAAATAACACCATCTATTCAGACTTTTCAATTTCTCGGAATCTTTTCTCCCATTGTTGTGCATCATAATCTTGCTCATATAAGTCCCTGTCTGTACTGTAAACAATTCGATCCTGGCCAATAAAAGTTCTCTGTGCCATATCCCGGGCACTCAGGAGCTGAAAATTATACATATAATTAAGAGAGTTGGTACATCTTGAAAGTGGGAACGAGACATTAGTAACAAAAGCTGTGAAAATAATCAATAGGCATCAAACATTGGTATTGACTTGTCAAGCATTGGCTCGTCTCACTCAAGTCAATTTGCAGACAAGGGGCATTGCGCAGGTGTGGAGACAATTAATCATTTTTGTTTACACTGGTCTGTAGCAGCTCAAGTTTGGCAAATGTTCTACAAAGTTTTGCGTTCAAGATGGATGATGCCAATGTCCACTACAAAAGTTTTGAAAAGCCGGAAGAGAAAAGATTTGCCTAAAGCAATGAAGAGCATGTCGAACATCAGTGCAGTGTGTATTTGGTGGTGTAGTACCGAGAGAAAGAAATATAAGAATCCTCATTGACCATGTTCGAGTGGGCTATACGAATACGTTACTTCATTTGACTCATCTCGGAACCACTATTATACAAACTAATAATAATAAGAAGAATAATAATAACAAAAATATAAAGTATGTTCTTTATATTTTCTTTTTGAGCTTATGTTCATTATATTTTCCAGTGATGTATCTTTGAAAGGCTTAACAACTGCTAGTAAGGCATGGAATGCAAGTAAAAATGATGACATGACTAAAACAACTACTCCCTCCGTCTCATAAACCATTTTGAGGCACCATTGAACTTGGCACGGTATTTAAGAAAGAAAGGAAAACTTTTGAAACTTGTGGTCTAAAACAATCCTTAGATATTTGTGTGGCTATATACCTCATTAAGGGTAAAAGGACAATTTTTAAGTTAAATTGTTTCTAATTATAAATTTATAATAAGGTGACATTCTCTTTGGCACAAACTAAAAAGAAAAGAGTGTCATATAAAATGAGACGGAGGGAGTAATAAGTAGAATCTAAATGGATCTTTTTTTTTTACAACAAAATTGTAGCCTAACTTTTTTAGGTCTTAAAGGATCACCAAGAGGTTGTAGGCAGGGGCAGATCTACGAAAATGGGAGAGGGCACCATGGCATCCGGAAGCCTCCGTCAAAGTTTTGTATATGCATAAGATATTCTCAAATGTTATTTGTGCCACCCATAGTCACAAAGTAGCGTGAGGTTCCAGTTGCAAGCGGTTAATCTGTCTCAAGGGTGTGAGCTCGATTCTAGTATGACACTCTAGCAGAATTTTTATGTTGCGTTCTTCGTTTCTTTTGCAAAAAAATTCATGCCCGAATGATTCGAACCCACAACTACTTGATATGAAGTCGAGCACTTTATCCATCAAGCCATGGGACAATGATCTTCAAATGTATCAATATATTGTATTTAGCTCACTCTAATCAAATACCTTAGTTGTAAAAAAAATTTAAACTTAATTATTGTTGACCTTGGTAACTGTTGGGGATGGCAATGGGGAGGGGGTATCTTAACCCGCAAAAATTTCAACACGCTCGGCATGACATTTTTCTTTGATTTCAACCGGCTCCGCCCCGCCCGGCATAAATCCACCTCGCCCTGCCCCGCATGAGCATTTGTTTTCTTTTTTCTACCTTGTTATTTACATATGGTATTATTTTCCTTTCCTGTAATACTTTAAGGTTAAAAATATTATGCAGAATAATAAATTTAAAATAAATGAATTTAAAAGAACATTCAAGTTAATATTTAAAAAAAGAAAGAAAGAAGAAAAAGTTAATATATGACTAATACTACAGGGATTGGTAATGTTAAAAAAATAGAATCTTACATGACAAAGAAGATGAATATCCTTGACAGATGCCCAAGCCTCTTATCATGTTGCCTTAAAGTAATTTTTTAATAGTTATTTAAAACATTAAATAAACTTATTTTTAATCCACTCTATATTTCATTTTTTTAATTATTATTGTTGAATGTTGATTAATAATAAATCTAAATTGGTTAAATTAAATTCAGAAGTGGTTAAAAAATTTGGAGTTCACATGGGTCTTCTAGCATAGATTGTATTGCCAGCGAGCAAAATCAATGCTGAAATTTCAGCCATTTGTTTCAACCCACAACTGCCCCTCCCTGCTTGAAATTTACAATTATTTGTTAGCACCTGCCCCGCATAAGCTAAAAACCGCTCAGCACCCGCCCCATTGCATTGCCATCCCTAGTAATTGTTTCTGTATCTATCAAGAACCAAAACAATGCTATGTTGCACTAAACCATGTTTACAAGAGTATTCTATGGTCTACTACTCTGTGACTATTCAAAAGGGATCATCAATAGGTTAGATAGTATCCGGAGAAATTTTCTTTGGCAAAAAAATAAAGAGAGAAAAGGCTACCATCTAGTCAAGTGGAAATCAGCGCACAGAGCAAGAAAATTGGGGGGGGGGGGGGGGGGGCTAGAGATCAAGAACTTCAAATTACAAAGCAAGGCTCTGATTACATTTGATTTCTCAGGCCTCTTCAGATTAATTACTATTGTCAGCTGAGGCTTGAGACTTCTTAATATTACTTTGTCTAAGTTATTGAAATTATGTATGTAAAGATCTTCGGCCTCTTTGTATTTAGTTTGTTACTTTTTTTTTTGATGACTGGTGTTTCCGCTGAGTTTTGAACATGAGACCTTAGGGTTCTCAACCACTTTCTATTTAATTTGTTACATAAAAAATACAAATAGTTATGCCATCATTGAGTGTTTTTAGAATATGAAAATTTGTCGAGTACAATTAAAAATCAATGACATATTTATGATATTACTAATATTGTTAAAAGCTTTTTCTTTGCACTAAGTTGTCAAAATTATTTCAATTTTTTCGTTTGATCGATCTGTCTATATAAAGAAAAAGATAAATAATCCGAACCAAACCGCAAACGATCATATCTTTACCTTATTTGGACTTAATAAATAGTAGTGTTGTGTGGTACCCCTACCCTCCAAATCCTGGACACGCCTCTGGTTTTAGTTCCTTCGAGACAACTTCCTTCCAAATGGATCTAGGTCTACCTTGTCTTCTTTTAACTTTTTCACACACCATGATTTTACATATAGAACTGATGCCTTTGGTGTTTGGCAAAGGCATGACCACCATCTCAAGTTGACTTCTATTATTTTATCCTCAATATGTGCTACTTGACCTTATCACAAATGTGGTCATTTCTAATTTTGTCTAGTCATGTATGACTACACATCCATCTTAGCTTCCACATTTTGTGACACTTCTTGTGGATGTGTTGGACTTGAGCGGCCTAACATTCACTCCCATAAAACATTGTTGGTCTTATAATTGTTGTCAAACTTATGTCACACTTTGGTAAGACATCTTTCTATCACATAACACCTCGATAGCACTCTCCCATTTCAACTATCTGATATTGAATCTATTTGTGACATCTTAATCTATTATTGCATGCTCTCGGAATAACAAGCCTAGATATCATAATTATTTGCATTTAGACATCACAATCCCATGTAATCTCACCTCAATTTCCAAAAAGTTCATATATGTATGTATAGCATACATACACGGGGATGTTTTGGTTTATTGATGAAATAAAATGTATTCCACAATCTTTGAGCCATACTGTTTATAATATATATTTACTATTTCAACAGAAATACACAGTGTAGATGAAATCCAAAGAGACTAGATATAAACTTCCAGAAACTTAAATACTGGACTGTTTAGCATTGTAGAAGATTGCACTAGGGTCGCAACAACCCCCACAATACATGGTCCCTTCTTGCTAATATAAAAGGTCGCTCTACTTACCAATTCTCAAAAATAAAATAAAATAAAATAGAGGATATTCTCACATTCATAGTTTGAAAATAAAGTACATATAGGTTATTCATTCATCAATTCGCATTTGCAATCTCCTACAGTTTTCATCATATGCACACTTCATTATTATTTATATCATTTTAAAACATTAATACTAATTAGTATGAGATATACGTATTCGAAAACTAGTGTGTGTGTGTGTATATATATATATATAATGATTGAATCACACAGGTATTCTTATCATTTGGTAGATCCAATTCCATGACCTAATATTTCTTTATTTTTGATGATCGTGGTGTCCAGGCCAGCTTTCGCGCATCTCGACTAATTCCACGGAATACCTACCACCTCCCACCAGTAATAGGCAACCAGGTTAGTTTGTCCACCAAGGCTAGGATAGATGAGAAGAATCACCTACTGTTTTGTATTTTGTTTCCGCTGAGATTTGAACCAAAGACCGTAGGGTTCTTGACCACTTCATTGACGACTAGACCACACCCTTTGGTGCAGTCCATGACCTATTGTTAACTACATAAAACTACTTTTTACAGCCTACAACAAGATTAACTCTACTGGCATAAACAAAGACAAGTTTAAGTAACCAAAATACACAACTTAAATGTTGTTAAACATGCCACATTACATTTGTGTGGTTATAAAAAGTTGTCATTAAGAATAAAATGAGAAGTTTAAGTTGATAAAATTTCCAATTTAGAAATTTGCCATTCTTTTTTGAAAGAAATAGAAAGGAAACACTACCACATAAAATGGAACGGAGGGAGTAGTAAAGAAAGCAACCAAAAATTGATACCTTCCTCCGCAGTGGGACATCGGGTCGTTCAAGTGCTTGTGCATATTGTTCCCTGGATCGATTTCTTCTTTCAATTTCACCATTTCTCTTTTGAACAAGAAACCATCGGATCAAGGGAATGGTGAAAAATGAGCCAGCATAGATCTGGCAGTAACATCATACAGTAGTTAATGAATGAGCAGTTCGAAACACTATTACTTCCAAATAACAAGGGAAATACATCTGAATTACATAACTGCTGTATAATATTAGAATCACTCAAGACATGGAGTTCCCAAAATAATTACTCCCTCCGTTTAAAAAAGAATGATCTCCTTTCCTTTTTAGTATGTTTAAAAAAGAATGACCTCTTTCTTTTTTTGATAACATTTTAATTTCAGCTTTCCACATGGCATGTTTAGGCCACAAGATCACAGAGTAATTTTGTACATTTGACCTAACTTTAATTTAGGACCACAAGATTCAAAAGTCTTCTTTATACTCTTAAACTCCGTGCCAAGTCAAACCAGGTCATTCTTTGTGAAACGGAGGGAGTAATTGGTAATCAACTAGCACTGGAATTTGCTGTAATTTACTTTAACTGGAGGCCAAAATTCACTACTACAAAGACAGAGAAATTCAGGCTCAACCATGGCGAAGTTTTAGTAATTACAATTAGGCAACATTTCCAGATTATATTTTCTAGTTACCAAGTTGGTTCGTACATCATTGTTTCAAAAGAAAATAAGTTCCAGATGCACTAAATGGCCTTGAAGAGAAAGTAAAATCATCAAACAAAGTTGTGAGAAATATAGGAGAAAGATATTATTGAATTGTTGTATCTCCATTGTCACATAGACACCCTATTTATAGACACTACGATACCATCCTTTACCAAGTAGATACTTTTAATTATTCTTATTTCTGATACTATTCCTATTCCTATTCTAAGTAGGATTGTATATACAATTTCCCCTCAACTAGGTGCATACAAGTCATATGTACCTAGCTGGTTACAAATGTAATTAATACGATAATCATTGAGGAGCTGGTGAGATATTTGCAAGTTGATCACTCGACTTCACAAAATTGAATTTGATGCAGCATGTTGATAAAACACAAAGCGGACTAGCTCTATTACGAGTCATGCCAAATTCTTAAATTACTGTGTTGAACTTCCCAAATAAAGCTTAAGAAGAAAAGGAACTGATGTATACATAGGGAAAGCCGTGTGCAATGAAAAGTGCAAGCTAGCTGGTTCTCCCCGAAATGCGTTGAGGCGCAGCAGTTGACTGGACATCTAGGGGTAAAGCACGGTTTCGGTGCGGGCCGCGAGAGCGGTACCGTTTTAGATTAAAGGCTACTCAACTCCCTTGAGCAACAAAATCAAATGGTTGCTCCATATAGACTTCTTCACAGTGCATGGTCGCCAGAAAGTGCTCAAAATGGAAATGTGCTCATGTGCCAAAGAGTATTAGATTTGATGGCTAAAAGTGGTCACAATCTGAGAAATAAAATTATATGGGTTGAGTCAGGTCATTATGATGGCACGGCAGATGGAGACTTATCCCTGCTTCAATATGGTGGGCAATATGGAAAGAGAGGAACTCTAGGTGTTTTGAGAGCATAGCAAACGGTGTGCAAAAAGTGAAGCTCAACTGCATTTTGCTATTACGTTTTTAGTGTAATCAGTTATACTTAAATGATACTTTCTCTATAATTGATGTTTTAGACTCAATTTACCATAGAGCAGTAAATTTTTTTGGGGCTTTAGTATATAAGGTTTCAGGACCCATGTACTATTTTGTGACATAATACAACCTTACCAAGTTCAAAAAAAAAGAAAGAATTATATGGTAGGGTGGGAATGATGAGATGACCCTATTGGAAAATAGAAAGTATATAGGTAGAGTCTGATTGACGACACGACCCTACTAAAAAAAAGAGAAATTATAGGGTAGGGTCATAATAATGACACGACCCTACACAATAAGGAAGTAGTCACCGAAAAAACAATGCTACGCAAATCAGATATGAAAAAAGTAGTCACCGAAAATTTGGCACGGTGCTACACGAATCAAATATGAGAAAGTCACTAGCGAAAGGATGACATGGTGCTAGACATATAAGATATGAGAAAGTAATCATTACCTTCTCAAAAAAAAAAAGATATGAGAAAGCAGTCATCAGAATGATGGCACCATGCTACACAAATCAGATATGAAAAAGTTGTCACCGCAATGATGGCACGATGCTACACAAATTAAATATGAAAAAGTCGTCATCGAAAAGATGATAGAGTGTTACACAAAAACAAATTAGATATAAGAAAGTAGTCACCATAATGACGACACGGTGCTACACAAATTAGATATAAGAAAATAATCACTTAAAAGATACACGGTGGCCCAACTTTTGCTAACATAATCATTGGCCAGAGCTGCCCGCCGACAGCGGAAGCTCTATGATTCTCTACCAAGATCGTAGAGGCTCATGTGAGAAATATTGGAGAAAAATATTATTGAATTGTTGTATCTACATTGTTACATAGAGACCTTATTTATAGACACTATAATATAATTCTTTACCAAGTAGGATACTATTTATTAGTTTTGCTCCTAATACTATTCCTATTCCTATTTTAAGTAGAATTGTGTATACCTATTCCTATTCTAAGATTATTGTTTAAAAAAAAAATTGAACTCCAGATGCACAAAATGACCTTGAAGAGAAATAGAAATCATCAAACAAAGTAATCAAACACTAAAATAAAGTTTAGCTCACGGACAATACTACAGTTGATACCTGAAGTAACGGAAATATCTCTGACACAAATGAGATGAAGCTACTTGGACTGACTGTCATGTTCCTTCAAAATACAATTCAAGTGGTAGATGTTAGAGAAATATTGCAATGACCCAAAGTAATGATAACAATTCTTGACCGCAAGGACATCACTTAAATATATAAAGGGGGGGGGGGGGGGGGGTATAAATTACAATTTGGTCCTGACTAGCTAAATTGAAAGGTCAAGTCCAAACCCATCATCCGGTAACAGGTAACCACAGGATGATCCACAAACTAGTATTATATAGAAGATTCCAAACAAGAGCTATGATTATTCAAGTGTGGATTATAGGAAATCATGCCTTATTTGTTTGACTTCATACAGTAACTACCCTTATGACTATGCAGAAAAAATGATTATCAAAAGACATAGATTTCATTGGTAAAGTAGTGGTAGTGGCGGCAGAGAAGGGGGTATTTAGAAAAGAATACAAGCAGATTTGATTGGTTGTAATTGTCTATATTAATGTCGATGATATGGAGGAACAATTGGGATTAAAGGAAGCAATGGGCTGAGACAGTAGGCAACGTTGAGATCAAGCTGATCGAAAGCTTGCATAGTGTCAGCAACACAGTGAAGAAAAACTGGGAGCAGTGAAATAGTGAATTCATGTAGACTGCAATTTGAGGATGTCAGTACTCCACTTTTATTTTCTACAGTAATTTCACCACAATTTGTTTTTACGCTTTTTCTGAGTCGGGATCTATGGGAAACAACCTCTCTACCTCATAAAGTAGGAGTAAGGTTTGCATACACCCCACCTTTCCTAGACCCCACCATGTTGGATCATATTGGGTATGTTGATTTTGCAATTTGAGGTATCAGTGTATTTTTAAATACAACTAATATTATTTTTAACATGAATACAAATATATCTATACTTTTTTTTGGAAAAAATACATATTTCCAAAATATGACTCTCCATCCTAATTTAAATGTTCTTACTTTTCCTTTTGGTTTGTCCCAAAAAGAGTCTCTTTCAATAACTAGCAACTTTTTCAATTCCAACATTCTACTTGAAAGTTCAAGACCACAAGATTTAAAGGACTACATGTCTTTAATTTAAGACCACAAGATTGAAAAGTCTTTCTTTGTTTATTAAATTACATGTTCAATCAAACTAAGACACTTTTATTGAGATGAATGGAGTATATGAATCTTCAGCACACAGATTGCGCTAGAAACTATGTTGCGCGGACTCTTCAATTTTGGAGCCGAATTCGTCTCGACGCGAGACTGGTGCGGGTGCGAGGTGCGGGTCGGATTCGGTCGATTAGATCCGGATACTTTGAGCAGAGCCAAAAAAATGGGAAAGAAAAAATTAATTTCATGTCCGGCGAATGTTAGACGACTTTTCTCCAATGAAGTTGTCAAAAGGTCTGATTGCTCCATAGAAAAAAATTCTTGTACAAGATTGGAGAGGAGGTGAAGGTTCCATGGGAGAGAACAAAGAATTCAAAGTCTTGTTCTTGAAAAAGAAGAGAGTAACTTTTTTTTCTTGAAAAGGAACAGAGAAGGGTAAGGGAAGGTTAAGGGTTTCTTGGGAGAAGAAAGGGCAACACAACACTTTAATGAATTGTATCATCTAATTTTTAGGCTTTAATGATTATTTTTTTAATAATAAATAAAAAGAACTATAATTATTTTAAAATTAATTCCTGTAGTAACTAGTCATAATTAATTTATGTTTTTAAATTTGTACATATAATTGATATGTTTTTAAGTACAACATTTTACAAGATATTTAATATTATTGTTTTTACTACGTAAATTACCCGTGCTTCGTACGCAATTGAACTTTTTTATTAAGCTCACATATGATCATTCAATAATATACTTATTTTAGATATATACCCTACATTGTCAAGAACATTTTATTTCAAGGCAAAGCGTTCCTCCAAAATCTTAAAGTTCTGTATTTTTTTTTGTTTTCTTATAGAAATTATGAGTTATAGAGAGATTTTGAGTATAAGAAAGAAGTTTAAGAAAAATCTCCATAGAAATAGTTAGTCAGAAGTAATGAAATTTGCTAAATTCCAAATAGTTATAAAGAACAAAATCACACAATAAAGAAGGGACAAAAAAACCTCGAAAAACAATACTCCCAAGTAAAATGGAACATCACGTCCATATAAGAACGTAATAAACTAAACTCAAATGGAAGATCTTCAACTCATTTCTTATGAACTCCATCAATCTATTTTTATTATAGTATGACGTATCATGTATATGTTTTAAAATGAGCCTAAAATTGATTGTATCATACATGTTTTTCCTCATTGTCTCAGAGTAGTCATTACTGTTGATTATGTTTCATATCACCGGCCTCAACTTTTTTTTGAATTGAACCATAGTTATTTTTATTATTATAGTACGCCGTTAGAAAGAATTAATCAAATGATCAACCATAAAGTAGGTGACCTCTAAATGGGAGAGTTCACAACTGTATATTCTAAACCAAAATTTTCAACACCATATTAAAATCTCACAGCATAATTTTGTGAGCATTTGAACTCACAAATATCTACAAATAATGATAAAAACAACCTTGCTTTCCTAGCAATTTACATGAATGACTATGAGTTAAAGTATATATTAAGCTCCATAAAACAGGAGGAAGAAAACTTTGAGGAATGAAACAAACTTCATAAGAAGCTTAATTAATGTATTTGAATTCTACCCTAGAGCGATAAAACACCTACAAATAATTGTGGCATGAAATTCTTCTATTTATAGTCAACAACGGATAGTCAGAATATATTTCACAACCCTTCGGATAGGTCACAACCTTTTCTAAAAGTCATATTTTTTCATAAAAGTCGTGACTCTTCATAAAAGTCACAACTTTTCATTATAGTCACGACTTTACATAAAAGTCACAACTTTTCAAAAACGTTATTACTCTTTGCAAAAGTTACAACCCTTTGGAACAGTTAGAATCTTTCATAAAAGTCGCAACTTGTCAAAAAAGTTGCAACTTTTCATAAAAATCACAACTTTTCATGAAAATGGAAGGCTAGTTTGGAAATAAATAAATTCAAAAGGAAATTCTGAATTCTGGTGGCGCCACATAGGCGAACCTAAGGTTCTCTTTTATATAAATATATGATTATAACTATATTTTATAATATAGAATAATTTTAGCCGAATCCCCACACCCGTATCCATACTCGGATTCGCATCTGTCTCGGATACCCGCATCCGAGTCCGAGCAACTTAGGCTAGAAACTTAAAGATGTTCACAACAAAAAACAAATTACAGACCTTGCTCTTCTTTCAAGGAATCTAAAACCTGTAAAATTGAATCAAGATTATCCATATATTCAGTTTTACACACCCAAAAAGAAGAAGAGAATCCAGTTCATCTTGATCTTATGCATATTGCTAGTTGTATCTTCAAAGCATACTGAGTTTCACTCCTTCCAAAAAGTCCACCAAATAGCTTCTAGGACGATCCTCCATCTGGCTTGTTGGTAGTAATTTTACCTCTTTCATTCCAACATGACATAAGTTTAGTTGTTCTACCTAGCATTGCCCTTATAATACCCTTAAGGTTAATAAACAAGTTCCACAGCTGACTAGTCACTTGCAATATAAGAAATACATGGTTGATTGTCTCTACCTCTTGTCTACACATGTGACACCTTGAACAAATTGATATGCCTCTTTTCCTTAGATTATCCGCGGTAGAACAACTTATTTAACTACCAACCAAGTAAAGCATGTCACTGTACATTAGACATTTAAATCCAAGTCAAGCAACTCGAGTCCTTGTCCAGATGTAACTCCTATCTACCATACCACCCATCTATTATTTGTTTGTAGTCTTATGGTGTATGTAGGAGTCCTAGACTTGGTTTACTCTGTTGTGTATATGTTTCCTTCATGTATCAATGCAACAGTGAGCAAGAAACAATGTACTTTTAGTTATGGCAGTACCCAACCTCTCTCCCTCAAGCAATCACGAATGAATTCCGGCAGCCCATCACTCCTCCATCATGCACTCCGCCTTATCTAAATTATGCTAAAATCTTCTAACTACCTATTCTGGAAAACACAAATTTTGTCATTCCCTCGTGGCCAAAACCATTTTGGATATGTTGATGGAAGTAACTCATGTCGTCCATCTCACCATCTCAGGCAAATAAAATAACGATAAAGAAGTTATTCCCAATCCAGTCCATTCTCAATGGATTTTGAGACCTTATGGTTCATAACCACTTCATTGACCACTAGGCCACACATCACTCAATATCTTACTAAAGCGTAACTCATATGTGATGAGCTAGTTGTTGTCGTTTGTCCTTTCATATTTCCTATCAGAATAACTACATATTAAAGGGCTTGTGAAGTGACTTCAAAAATAACGCCATTACTTCATTAGCTCAGCCAAAACCTATCACGTTCAATGAACTATAAGCCTTTTTTTCAAATCATGAGTTTATTCATGGCCGGGCCCTCCCATCTATGTCCATCACACCCGATCACGGGCTCATCATCTTCACATATTATGTCCAACGATGCTGTTAAATTCATTCAGTGCTCTTCCAGGACAAATCGTACCACAAATTATAATCATTATTGTGGTCGAAACAATGGTCATGGCAGAGGAGAAAATCATGGGGGCAAATCCTATTCCTATCAAGGCAGCTCTACTACAAGGCAATAGTGGTTTGCTAATGATTCACGCCAAAGACATCAAATTCACGACCATTTTAATCATCTAGCCCCAAAGTATTTCTAGAGGTACAATCACACCATCAACCTACAACATACTTGTTCCATCATGCTCAAGCCCCTATGATCCGCAAGGGTTTCCTGACATTTGGCTACTTATTACATTACTCTCGATCATACTAGCCTACAACAAGTGGAATACTAATGCTGCGTGGATTAAATTCATGTTTGTGATTGTCAAAGGCTTCACATCATCATACTGTTAATTTGAGTCTATCTATCTCTTTGAAATCCCTTTTCCTCAAAAAATATTCAAGTTCCTTCTATTACGAAACGTCTAATCACAGTTCAAATATGTCCACCTCTGACGCCGCTCCTAGTTTACCCATCATTCTTAATTTTTCCCTCATTGTATTTTTTTTTAATAAGTAGCATTTGTATTATACTCAGCACTTAGGATAGTGCTAAACCCCTTTACAACAAGTCAAAGTATAGCAATATATCAAAGGACTCCCAATCCTAGCATGAGTCTAACACATCTAAGATATTTTCTGCATCTATGCCGAAGTTCCTTGTACACCAAAACACAAAAGCAAAATGCAATCTGTTTTGATTTTCTGTACTTTTCTACTCATGTCTTCGAAACACCTAACATTTCCCTCCTTCCAGATGGTCCACCATATACAAGATGGTAGTTCTCCAGTAGCTCTTGTTTTTGCTCCCTTCCCAGCTTCTTCCCACCTAGATAGAGTGCCAACAATCTTGCTAGGCATTGTCCATTGTATGCCTTCTGAGATTAATGAAAATCTTCCATAGTTGGTCAGTGATTCTACAATGCAAAAACAAATGTCCCATTGTCTTAGCTGTCTCACCAAATATATACAACAGTGTGTGACTAAGATAATGTTCCTCTTTCTTAGGATTTCATGTGTCAAGACAACTTCTTTTGCTAGCAGACGTGAGAAACATGCCACCTTCAAAGGTGCTTTGGTTCTCCAGATTTGTTTCCATGGCCATATGGGATTTTGTGCCACTGTCCAGTTCAGAAGTTTGTACGTTGCCGGCTGCACTTACTTTGTATACCCTTTTGTTGTGCTCATTCCACCATAGTTTGTCCACCATAGTCCGTCCACCCCATTCTTCAGACCTTGAAAAGCTTCAAGGATTTTGTAGAACTCGATCAGTCTAGGAATTTCCCTATCATTCAAGTTTCTTCTAAAATTTACGTCCCAACCTTGGAATGCCCACATGTCAGCAATTGTTCAGTTCTAATGGATAGCTAAATCAAACAGATCAGGGAACTTCTCTGCAAGATTCCAATTACCTATCTTTCCAGAAGATGGTTTTATTACCATCACCTACACTAATGATAGTGTGGTTACGTGAAATAGTCCATCAGTTTCTGATAGATCTCCAAACAGTGACACCATAAGGATTGTTTGCTTCTTCAGTCATCCACCCATCCAATTCTCCATACTTCGTTGTACTCATCTTTTTCTATAGAGAAAGTGTCTCATGGGCATATCTCCATAACCACTTCATTTTCAAAGCTTTCCTTTGGTTCTCGAATTTTTCATACCAAGGCCCCCCTGTTTCTTGCTTAAAATTAGTTCTTTCCACTTGATTAAGTGATAACTTTTCTTGGTATTATTTCCTTGCCAAAAGAAGCTTCTCCTGATCTGATCTAGCCTCTGTACTACCCATGCTGCACTACCCCTGCTGGGATGGGGAAAAGGGTAAGCATGTAGGTTGGGAGAGCATCTAACACAACATTAATCAAAGTGAGTCTACCCAGACAAGTATTGGGCTTTCCATCTTGATAATTTCCTCTCACATCTTTCCAGGATATTGTCCCAAATTCCTTTGGACCTTGATTCAACCCCCAATGGCATCCCTAGATATATAGAGGGTAGGGTTCCGACTTCTCCTCCCAGGCCAAGAGGTCAATGTTTTGCATTATATAGGATAGATGTGACTTTTCACCCAGTAGAATTACTGTTAACATTCCTTTGCTATGTAACTTCCAAATTGGTTTATCCTTTCTTTGAGATATGGCTGGAGGGGTGTTTAGCACCTCTAGTAGCCGGGCCACATCCTCAATTTCCTAGTCATTCAAAAGCCTCATGAACACTAAGTTCCACCCTTGTTGACTCCATACTTGAGGAACCGTTGCAGATCTTTATAAGCTCAAGGTGGAGGTTTGGGAATAAGTTCCTTAGGCTATCATCACCTTTCCAGTTTTCATTCCAAAACTCTGTTTTCAGACCATTGCCCACACTAATATACATATTGTTATTGAACTGGGGCCATAACCTTCTGATGTTGTTCCACACACAGCATCCAAACGACCCCATCACCTCTTCAGTAGTCCATTGGCTAAACAAGCCATATTTCCCTGCTATGAATCTTTTCCATAGGGCTCCATCTTCAGTATAAAATCTCCATAGCCATTTTTGTAGCACACAATTATTCTGGATGCTAAGATTTCTCATGCCAAGGCCACCTTGTTTTCTGCTCAAAGTGAGTGTCTCCCATTTCACCAAAAGTTGTAGCCTTTCTTTTCTTTGTTTCCTTGCCAAATGAAAGATCTTCTCATTCTGTTGATTTTCTTCACAATGCTCTTGGGTATAGACTCATCATATAGGTAGGTAATCCATCTAAAACTGACTTGATGACAATCAACCTACCCCCTAGTGATAGGTACTGACTTTTCCATCTTGAGAGTCTTTTCTCACATCTCCCATCACTCATTCCATACCTCCTACTCCTTGTTTTTGGCCCCAGAGGCAAACCGAGGTACTTTGTGGGCAAAGAGGCTATCTGACATCCCAGATTCTCAGCTAGACTTTGTAGATTGTCTACATGATTAATTGGGAAGAGAAAACTTTTTGACCACTTAACATGAAGCCCTGAAATGCCCTCAAATATTGTAAGGATTGCTCTCAAGTGACTGATTTGTGCCACTTTTGCTTCACAAAAACCAGGACATCATCTGCATAGAAAAGATGTGTGATTTCGAGATCTGAATCCTTTTATCCAACAATATACCTTTGTTATTCTGAACATGTGGTTCTGACCCTCCATAGTTAGTAGAAAGAAAAAAGGTGACATAGGGTCTCCCTGTCTAAGACCTCTATGCAATTGAAAAAATCCTTCAGGCTTACCATTTATAATGAATGAGAATCCTACATTTGAGATGCAAAATTGTATCCAGCCAATCCATTTCTCTCCAAAACACATGTCTTTTAGAATTTTTAGCAAGAAATTCCAATTAACATGATCATAAACCTTTTCAATATCTAGCTTGGATAGGATGCCTGGTTTCTTCTGTTTTATCCTAGAGTCAACCATTTCATTTGCCAGTAGAGCAACATCAATGATTTGCCTACCTTTCAAGAATGCCATTTGATGTCCATCAACCAGCTTCCCTATAACTATTTTCAATCTTTCAGTGATCAGCTTAGAAAAGATGTTGTACACCACTCGATTAAGCTGATCGGTCTGAAATCCTTTAATTCTATTTCCTCAGATTTCTTTGGGATCAAAGCTATGGAAGTAGCATTAAGGGATTTCCCAAAGAAGCTCCTCATGTGGAAATTGTGGATAGTAATGAGATCTTCCTTAAGAATACCCCGACACTCCTTGAAGAAAGATATGGTGAAATCATCAAGACCTGGAGCTTTGTCACCATCACACTGCTTAATGATCTGTAGTTCTTCTTCTTCTTCTGTGTAAGGGCTTTGCAACCACTCATTTTCTTCTGCTGAGACGGTTGGGCATCCTCTAAATTAAGGTCTCCATGATTCATGTTCTGTGTAAAGCTTGGTGTTAGGAATCTGCTTTTGAACTGCAGTAAATTTAATTTTACTGCGTATGTTTTAAGTAAGACTTAGTCAATTAGTTGTTAGTCATGCTTCCCTATTATTTAGGAGTTGTTTAGTGACTGCTTAAAAATGTGTTATTATTTTTTACTTTTCATTCTAGGCTTCTATTCTGTTCTCTTCCGTCTTTATGTTTTAGGTGCAGACTTTGATTTCCCTATGTTATTTAGCTTAAATAGGTTTTATAAAACCATCAATTGGTATCCGAGCTTTATTTCTTAAGGGACCTTTGTGTGTGGGTGCCTATCAGATTTCGTGAATACCATGAACAAGTTTTTCTTCAATGGCACCACCAACTTTTGGCGGAGAAAGTTATCGAATCTGGGCTGTTAGAATGCAGGCATATATGGAAGCTTTGGATCTGTGGGAGGCTGTAAAAGGTGAATACATCATTGCTCCCTTGCCAAACAATCCGACGATGGCGCGAATACAAAATCACCAGGAAAGGAAAATTAGGAAATCAAAGGCAAAGGCATGTTTATTTCCTGCAGTTTCATCCATTGTCTTCACTCGTATCATGTCTCTGAAGTCGGCAAAATAGGTATGGGATTAAGGCTGAGTATGAAGGAGATGACAGAATTCGAGGGATACAAGTGCTGAATTTAGTACGTGAGTTTGAGCTGCAAAAGATGAAGGACAGTGAAACCATAAAGGAATATACTGACCGACTTCTTGACATAGCCAATCATGTCAGATTGTTGGGTTCCACTTTTAACGATTCAAGGATCGTTGAGAGAATCCTTGTAACGGTACCTGAAAGATTTGAGGCGACCATTACAACCTTAGAAAATACTAAGGACTTGTCCAGTATTACACTAACAGAGCTCTTAAGTGCCTTTCAAGCACAAGAGAAACGACATGTTATGAGACAAGGAGCTGTTGAAGGAGCTTTACCTGCCAAGCATCAAGATGATGGACGATATAAGAAAAAGAAGAACAAGAAATACCAACCAACAGATGGAGAAGGTGCAACACGCAACAACAAAAACAAAACAGGTAGTTTCAAAGGAAACTACCCTCCTTGTAAGCATTGCGGCAAGATCAGACACGCACCTTTCAAGTGTTGGAGAAGGCTTGAAGCTAAGTGTAGTAAGTGCAATCAGTTTGGGCATGAAGCAATCATTTGTAAGAACAAAACTCAGCAGAAGGATGTAGATGCTTGAGTTGTAATGAACAAGAGGAGGATCAACTATTTGTTGCATCATGTTTTGCAAGCAATGTTTCTAGCGATTCGTGGTTGATTGATAGCGGATGCACAAATCATGACTCATGATAGAGAGCTCTTCAAAGAATTGAAGCCTACTCGAGTTGCAAATGTTCGAATAGGCCATGGTGGTCACATTCCAGTAAAAGGAAGGAGAACTATTGCAGTTGAGACACAAGCAGGTATAAAAACAATAACAGATGTTCTTTATGTACCAGACTTGGACCGAAACTTGTTAAGTATTGGTCAATTGTTAGAAAAAGGTTTCAGACTTTATTTTGAAGATAAATATTGCTTGATCAAGGACCCCTCAAGGCAGGACCTATTTAAAGTCAAAATGGAAGGAAAAAGTTTCTTATTAGATCCATTTGAGAAAGAGCAAATGTTGTATTGAGCAAAAGAAAATTTCGCTGAGTTATGGCATAAGAGACTCGGGCACTATCATTATCAAGGGCTTGTCAAGATGCAAAAGTTGAAGATGGTGGAGAGCTTACCTGATTTGGAAGCAAATTCCGCTGAATGTCATGCCTGCCAATTTGGTAAACAACACAGAAAGCCATTTCTAAAATCAACCCGGAGAGCCTCACAAAAACTACAACTAGTTCACACTGATGTCGCAGGGCCTCAAAGAACTCCATCACTACAAGGTAGCATCTATTATGTTCTTTTAATTGACGATTTTACAAGAATGTGTTGGATTTTTTTCTTGAAATTCAAGTCAGAAGTTGCTGGTGGAAATTCAAGAAATTGGTGGAAAATCAAAGTAATTGTAAGATTCAAGCTCTGAGGTCTGATAATGGGAAGGAATACACTTCAACGAAATTTGATTCATTTTGTGAGGAGGCCGACATTGTGCATCAGTTTACAACACCATACATACCAGAACCAAATGGTGTTAGTGAAAGAAGAAATAGATGGATAATGAAGATGGCCAGATGTATGTTGCATGAGAAGGAGTTGCCCAAGATATTCTGGGCAGAGGCAGCAATTACTGCAGTTTTTATGCAGAATCGACTTCCAACGAATGCTTTGAAGGATAAAACACCATTTGAAGCTTGGTACGGGTTTAAGCCTTCACTAAGTTTTCTTGAAGTGTTTGGTTGTCTGTTTTGTTCATGTTCCTCAGGTTAAACGTGACAAACTTGACAAGAAGGCAATCATAAGCATCCATGTGGGTTATAGTGGAGTTTCTACAGCCTACAAGGTCTATCATCCATAGACAGGGAAGATGACAATTACAAGAGATGTTCATTTTAGTGATAATGAACAGTGGGACTGAAACAACTCTTAGAAATTAGGAAGACGCTCTCTAGAAGCAAACATCAGCCCTCCTGAAGAACACTGGCAGCAAGAACTAGAAGATGATCACCCAGTCAAGGGGAGAAGATTGTTGTCAGATATCTATCAGAGGTGTAATGTCGCCATCTATGAGCCTGCTGGTACCATAGAAGCTTTGCAAGACCCAACATGGAAGAAAGCAATGGAGGAGGAGATCTCCATATTTGAGAAAAATAAAACTTGGGTGCTGGTCAAAAAACCTGAAGATAGAAAAGTCATTGGTGTGAGATGGGTCTTCAGAACAAAGTTAAATGCAGATAGTTTTATCAACAAATACAAGGCGAGGCTTGTAGTTAAAGGGTACGCACAAATTTATGGTGTTGATTACTCTGACACTTTTTCTCCTGTTGCAAGATTAGACTCATCAGATTGCTACTCGCAATAGCAGCACAAATGGAATGGAAGGTGTTCCAACTTGATGTCAAATCAGCTTTCTTAAATGGCATACTAGAGGAGGAAATATACGTTGAGCAACCATCAGGATTTGTGAAACACGATGATGAAGACAAATCTGCTAAAAAAAGGCTTTGTATGGCCTAAAGCAAGCACTAAGATCTTGTTATAGTAGGATAGATGATCATCTGTTAAGCTTGGGCTTTAAAAAAAGCTTGTTTGAATCGACTCTGTATACAAAACATAAAGACACTGATATCCTTATTATGTCACTTTATGTTGATTATCTTCTGGTAACAGGAAATAATACAAGGCTGGTTGAGGAGTTTAAAGAAGAAATGATGCAAGTTTTTGAAATGACAGATCTTGGTCTTATGACCTATTTTCTTGGAATGGAGATCAAGCAAAGCAAAAGTGAAGTGTTCATTTGCCAGAAGAAATACGCAAAGGAAATTATGAAGAAATTTTAAATGGAGGAATGCAAGTCGATGAGCAGGACGATGAATCAAAAAGAGAAGCTCTGTAAAGAAGATGGAGCCGACAAAGTTGATGAAGGTTATTATAGAAGCTTGATTGGATGCTTAATGTATCTCACTGCAACAAGGCCTGATATTTTATTTGTTTTAAGTCTCTTATCTCGTTTTATGCACTGTGCAAGTGAAATGCATTTAAGAGCAGTAAAAAGAATATTAAGATATATCAAAAGTACTATTGATTATGGTGTAAGGTTTGAGAAGTGTACAAGCTTCAAGTTACTTGGATTCTCAAATAGTGATTGGGCTGGATCCGCAGATGATATGAGAAGTACCTCTGGCCATTGTTTCAGCCTAGGTTCAGGAATATTCTCATGGTCATCTAAGAAACAGGAAATTATTGCACAATCAACTGCAGAAGCTGAATTCATAGCAGCAACAGGAGCAGTAAACCAAGTATTGTGGCTTAGAAAGATCATGTATGATTTTCATTTGGAACAGAAGGAAAGTACTATCATTCTTGTCGACAACCAGGCAGCTATTGCAATCTCAAACAATCCGGTGTTTCACAAGAAGACCAAGCATTTTAACATCAAGTTCTATTTTTTGAGAGAAGTGCAGCAAAGGGGAGAAGTGACTCTAGTCTACTGCAAGTCTGAAAACCAGCTAGCAGATCTGTTTACTAAGCCTTTACAGATCAGCAAATTCGAGCTTCTTTGGCAGAAAATTGGAGTTTGCAGTATCCAAAGCAAGGAGTGTTAGGAATCTGCTTTTGAACTGCAGTAAATTTAATTTTACTGCCTCTGTTTTAAGTAAAACTTAGTCAATTAGTTGTTAGTCATGCTTTCCTATTATTTAGGAGTTGGTTTAGTGACTTCTAGATCATGTGTTATTATTTTTTACTTTTCATTCTAGGCTTTTATATATCTAATCTGAAGTATTAAAAAAAATTAAAAAAGCTCTTCTTCTGCTTCTATTCTGTTCTCTTCCGTCTTTATGTTTTAGGTGCAGACTTTGATTTCCCTGTGTTATTTAGCTTAAATAGATTTTTTAAAACCATCACTTGGAGTAAAATTCAATCATGGCTTCTTTAATTTCTTTAGGATTCTGGGTTTCCTCACCTCTCACCAATAGCTCGTTGATTGTGTAATATCTCCTGCGGGCTGTAGCTACTCTTTGAAAAAAATTAGTATTATTGTCTCCTTGTTTCAACAACAAAACTCTGGATTTCTACCTCCAGCTGGCTTCTTATTGCTTTGCTAATACATCCAGCTCCACAAGTATTGTTGCTCTTATCAATACTTCATCTTCAAACAGTTCTCTTTCTTCTTCGATTTTGTCCAACTCAGACAATTCGTCTAGTAGGCTATTTTTACTTCTAGTTCTTTCATTGAAGGTTTGTTTGCTCCATTCTTTCGACTTTTGTTTCAGCATATGTAGCTTGTTGCTAAGTCTGTAGTCAGGGCACCCTTCTACCACAAAGCCACTCCACCACCCCTGCACCATCTCCTTGAAACGATCCACTTTGAGCCACCAGTTTTCAAATTTAAAATAGGATTGCCTAAGTTCCCAGTTCCCACATTCTAATTGTATTGGGCTGTGATCAGAGACTCTTCACCACTCTTCTTTTCGCCCCATCATTTATTCCCCTAACATTCCAAGACACTAGGTTGAACTGCATCATACAGGTTGTGCACCTCCTTTCCCACGCTCATGGCCTCACTAGCTTTGAACTTAACATCAAAAGTAATTAAACTTAACATTTAAAGTAATTAAATTCTTCAATTCATTCATTATATGAAACATGTGAGTTTTTGGAGGCCAACACTCTACCCTAATAACATAGTCAGTTTTACAACTACTCTGTAAAACTAATCTTTATGTCTTGGAGGGACCTCTTATCACATAGGACACTGGATGTGAGTTCTCATTTCATCCATCCCACTCTAACACGATATGCAAAAACACATCATCTATCTCCCTATTTCCTTGAATTATTAACTCAAGACACTTGAGGCATCCTCTCTTGGGGATGACTTGCGAATTAATCCTCACTTTTGTACCCATTTCATGTGTTGCGTCACTGAACTTGCACTTTGTCTTAGTCTTTCTCAACTTCAAGCCTTTGAACTATAGGGTCTATATCCAAACCCCCATCTATCGTTATCTCCACCATTGTGTTTCGTTAGTCAATACTATGTTCTGCAAATGCCATATACCATTGCACCTCCTCGTGAATATGCCTTTTCAATTCAACCATCAACAAGGCAAATATAAACATGTTCAGAGTCTCCTCCTATTGTTCACTCAGGTTTTGACACCATCATACAAGTCCATTATCACTCTAGTGCATGCCACAAATGGATCTTTTTACTCCAAGTATCTCTACAAAACCTCTCTTGGGACTCTAGAAATATTATTAGGATACATTACATTACAATCATTTTTTACATAGGACAATATTTATAATCCTATTCCTATTCTGATTTCTAACAACTATTATAGGTTGAATCTTCCCTCCCAGTGTTTGTTAGTTGTTTTGCATGTTTGCCCCTCATTAACCAGGAAAATGCAACTCTTCCTTTGGTTAATGTGTAGCCCAAAGATAGCTTCAAACAAGATCAAAATAACTATTAAATACTTAGACTAGGCTTTATATTTGCAACACAAAATATTAGTGTATCGTCTGTATACTGAAGGTGAGTTACCTCCAACATGGTAATTAGATTGTTTCATATATTCAACCTCCCTAATTCATTCATTGCCATTAGCAATTTTGATCATAATGTTCAAATACTCCCTAGGGGCCTAGCTAGTATGAATAGAAAAGAAAGGGGAGAATGGGTTGCCCTATATCAATCCCCTTTGAGAGGGGAAAATACATGCAGGATAACCATTGATTAAGATGGAGAACTTGACTGTGCTAACACAGAATCTGATCCAACTCACCCATTTCCTTCCCAAAATCCAGTTTAGGAAGAGTATGGGATAGAAAGTCCAGTTCACACGATGTCAAGTTTGCACATTATTCTAGGAATCTGCTCCTTGATACTTTCATTAGCAATTAGGAAAGCATATGTGTTTTGCCTACCTTTTAAAAGGGTCATCTGGTATGAATCTACGAGTTTGTGTATCACTCTTTTTAGCTTTTTAATGAGTAACTTAGATATAAATTTAAAGATATCTCCCGAACTCCCTTTAATCCTTGGCTCTATTCTTTTTAGGGATAAGAGCCACATACGTAGCATTGAAGCTCTTTCGAGAAAACTCCAGAGAATGGAACTTCTGAATAGTTGCAATTATATCGCTTTGACCACTACTCAACACTTTTATATGAAGTTAAACCATTAAAACATGAAATTTAACAGTGGAATAGCGATGTAAGACTAATGCTCCTAAAATAGAAATTAGGGAATCGAGGGAGTTAATGGACTCCAATTCAAAATCCAATTACCTAATTGGACTCTACGACTTATGGCTGAAACGGGATGTATTTAATTTGGGGGTTTTGATTCCCCCCCCCCCCCCCCCCCAATTCAAATTATGGAATTAAGTCCAATGGGTTGTCTAATTTTGTTAATTTAATTATTCATCTAAATAGATCAGAGTCATTTGGAGGAGATTGCGCCATGGAAAAACGGTCATAAAACAACAACTTGGCTTGGATGGAGGTAAGTTAAGACCTAAACAGAGGAGGTTTCCCCTTAGAAAGTATAAGATTGCGTAATTGCTGATATTTTAGATGGATTTGGGGGTTCCATATATGCGAGGTGAGAAATGTATATACAAGAACCGGATTATTTTACCTTATTAAATATATATATGTATATATATACACACACACACACACACACACACACACACACACACATATGAGAATTAAGTTATACTATCGGGCTGCTAAAGCATGGTTACATTTACATATGTGTGGTATGTTATATGCTTTAATGATTGATGTGCATACTAAAGATATTCATGCACATTGCTTATGCCAGTTTTTGTTTTTGAGAGATTTAACCGGGTTGCGCCTCCATTTGTTCCATATTGATATATAGGCATACTCTGCAAGATATTATCAACTATCCTAACCGTCTGATATATGGTCACTATATTATGAATTTCAGTTTATGTTAATAAATATTGTGTCGTGTGGTTTACTTGTCATATTTTTTGCTAAGGGCGGTTTACATGTCATTTTTTTTTATAATGGTGGTTTACTTATCATATTACATTGAAATACTGAATATGTTGGTAAGTTCCACCACAACCCTTTCAATGGCAGGCCGATGAAACTTACTGAGCACTCTACATACTCATCCTTCTTTCGCCTCTTACATCCATGCAGTGATAGTTCTGAATGCCATAGAACTAAGTGTCTAGCAGATCAGCATTTGTGATCCAGCGGTGAGTCAACCAATCCAGTCCTGTGGTGACTAGATGTTTTAATTTATTTACTTCTACTCAGTATTTTTGGGTTGCATCCCACTAGATTCTGAGATTCTCCTTTGACTCTGTTGTTGGGTTTAGACTTATGGATTCAGCTATATACTTTGGATTTGATTATCTTTTGGGCTATGATATTTAGAATTCCTTATCATTAAATTGTAGTTTTTATGCTTAGAATGTTTATGGAAATGCTTAAAGGAATGGTTCACTCGGTTAGGGGTTGCCAGGTGCTGGTCACAGATCCTTATGAAATTTCGGGTCGTGAAACTATATAGAAGCAAAAGTTAAGAAGTCTAAAGCACCACATAGAGATCCTTACTTCAACATGGTACCAAGAACAATGACTCCAAACAAATTGAGCCCACCCAATCCAATGACCAATGCCCTTTCCGATGAGCTTGTTTTACTGCATTGTAAACACTCATGGTTGAGAACTCAAATCCACAAGTAAGAAATCCAAATTTACCAGCAGTTCAGACAAATGATAAGATACCTAAATTGCCACTTCTTCTCTTGAAGAAATCTTTCAACCTGTCCAACCCAGTCAGTCCATCTTTTTCCTACATACTCCTTCCTTCCACTCCTTTGTGGAGTAGCTGTACGCTGAAGTGATGGAAACCGGTACAAGATATTTCCCTGGAACAAACAATTTATATAGAACAAGAATGTGAAAATCTTTCTGTAAAGAGATCTTTGGGCGTTTAACGAGAGAAAGAGACATCAAAAACCCCTCAACAACCATGTATTTATGCATACAGTCTCTTATAAACTACTCCCTCCGTTTCAAAAAGGATGGCCTAGTTTGACTTGGAATGGAGTTTAAGAAAAGAAAGAAGACTGTTCTAAATTAAAGTTATGTCAAATATACCAAAATGCCCTTTAATCTTGTGGTCTTAAACATGTTATGTGGAAAGTTAAAGTTAAAATGTTGCCAAAAAAGGGAAGGGGTCATTCTTTTTAAAACAGACTAAAAAAGTAATAGGGTCATTCTTTTTGAAATGGAGGGAGTATTATGTTTGCCTTAGTAGCCTTTATATCACTTTTACCACAGCAACCCCTGCTATTAACTCCCGTAGGACACTATAAAGAAATTTACATTTTGGCACCACACTTGTACACAAAAGTCAATAACACCAATAATATTCACAACAGCTCAAATCAACCACTGATTCTAGATTTTCTGAGCCCTTAAAGTTGAAATTTATTCAACAGGAGAACAACTCATTAAAGCAGTGATCTTTGCTCTTTGTACTAGAATGCAGAAACAACCTTTCAACAGATAATGAGAAAGAAAAAGGAAGCCCAAATGAGACAGAAGTTTACATCGTCTTGTATATTATAACACTGAAATTCTTTCATACCCCTTTTTTCTTTAAGTTCAACTCCTTATTTCATTTACATTGTTGATGTCCAAATCCTGATGAAATATAATAAAAACATAGAAATGACTACTTCATCCCTAATTTGAGCTTTGTTATCCAAATTTGTAGATTTAAAAAAAGACTTGGCTCTGTTCAAAGCTTGGATGATATATTTGATCTTTTCAGATATCCTATTAGGGTCAAAATATGATAATGCTCTCTCAAACAACTCAACTTATGAGTTTGCTACAAACATAGCTCAGGTGTGAATTTGAGATAAGTATGTTAAAACTTTAACAGATTCTTTAGATTATTTTGAACTATTAATACAATTACAATATCCATATAATAACTAATCAACACAAGTACGATACATGTTGAAGATTTCAGGTATCAGGGTGAGGAGTTCAAATGAAATGGCTGGCAAAGGCAAGACTAGTAATGGGGTTAATTGAAGTCAGGAGAATTGATGGACAAAAATTTTAATAACTTCTGATGTCTGTCGCCCAGAACAAGGTTTCAGAAAATGACACTGGAGACTTCAATAGCAACATATCCAGTCTGACTCCATAAGTGGGGTCTGGGGAGGGATGGGTGTACTAGACCTTACGCCTACCTTGTGTGAGGTACAGAGGCTGTTTCAGAAGCTAACATTGATTCTCAAAATTTTATTGAAGTCAAGGTTGCACTATGGAAGACACCAAATCCTTTTCCAAAGCCACGTGCACAGAAAACGGCATCAACCATAGTAATCGGAAGGAAGAATTCAAACAAAATTATATCATTAATAAAGCTTTCACATACTTCCTCATCTACTTCTGGCTGACCATCAAACCGCAAAAGCACCGGAAGGATGTATGACTCATCATCCTGTCAGAGAACCCACAGGTAATTCAAAAGTCATTTCTCAGAACAGGAGTAAGATTGCAAAGTATAAATAAGCACAAAACTAAAGTAAGATGAACAATCAACAAGATATCAAGGATAACTGAAACGCAAAACATGGAATCTCAGGATTACCAAACAACCAAGTACTCAAAATATTCAACGGATTTAAAAATAGTTTTCCTGAAAAGGCCATTGGAACAAAAATTATAGCACTTTTACTGCTTTGGAAGGGAAACAACAAAGCAAGAAGATAATGGACAAGAAATCCAACAAATGGGTCGTGTAAGACCCATCAAGTACCGTTTTGTTAGGAGTCTCCACATCAAGAAAGGGAGCAAGTTCTTCAGCAGCAACAACGCCACCATTTGATGATATATACTGCCCTACCTGCAAAAGTTTTTAAACGATTGTAATTATTATATGTCGTAGTAATATCTGATTATAACATAAGAAATTGTAAAAATTAGTGACAGCACATACATTGAACTTTCTTTATGGCGTAGATATCACTAAAAAGTGTCAACAGATGCAAATGTAACAAAGTAGAGATTCAATGACACTAAGAAGCTGACAAACTCCAAATAAAGATCAGTGTTATTTACAGTAGAAAGGTTACGCCAACTAAAACGATTAACAAAACATCTAACCTTCAGGAAGTAACTTGAATTTGAGAAGGCATCAAAACATCTATGATACGATTTCTCTGTCCGTAGATACAACAACAATATACCCCGTCCAGTCCCACAAAGTAAGGTATGGGGAGGGTAGAGTGTACCAGACCCTCGGCTCAAGGAAAAATAATCCAAAGAAGACCAATAAAGAAATGGAGGAAAAATCATAATAAAGCATTTGGAACAGTTACTACAGCAAACCATTAGGATAGACAAAGTACAAGAAACAAACAAATAGTAACAGATATTGAAGAAAAAGAAACTACAAGAGCAATGCTACGACTACTAGTATGGACAGATAACACGACAATGCACTACTACCTACTAACCATCTACCCTAATTTGTGTCCTCCACAACCTCCTATCAAGGTTATGTCCTCGGTAAGATGAAATTGAGTCATGTCATGTCTAATCGCGTCTCCCCTCAATACTTCTTCAGCCTACCTCTACCTATCCTGAAACCATTCATAGTCAACTTCTCACACCTTGGACTAGGGCATCCGAACATTTCCTCTGCACATGGTCAAACGATCTCAGTCTCACTTCCCACACCTTATCCTCCAATGAAGCTACTCTCACCTTGTTCTGGATATCCTCATTTTCTAATCTTATCCCTTCTAGTATGCCCGTGTTGATCACAACATCCCCTGTCCTGAATAAAGAAGAAGTTAACATTAAGTGCCCATTTGGATTGACTTATTTTTAGGTGTTTTTGACTTTCAAGTAGTTTTTTAGTTTTAGAGATGTTTGGAAAGGTTATAAAGTGCTTTTAACCACCTACTTTTAGGCAAAAAAAAGTTATAAAATAAGTCAAAAGTAGAGTACCATCTACTTATGACTTTTGACTTATAGCTTACTTTTTTATAAGCCCATTCAAACATGCCCCAAGTCTCTCCAAGCATTCTCTTTTGTTGGTATATCAATAAAGGTTATTCTTTACCTACCAACAAAGTAAACATTAAGCAAGGAAAATCCCAACTAGCCACCATGCAAAATTGTACCTCACTCTCTTCGATTCATTGCTCAAATAACCAAGTTGCTAGATGCGATGTGAGAGCATTGGCATATACACCACCCCTCTATCAGAAAAAAAAAATCAAACATCCCTTCCATCGAATCATTTCTCACTAAACTTAGATACAAGAGGATGACTACAATCTCTTAGTCATCTATATGATATATACTAAATGATTGAAGCAAGGGTCACTTAATCCTGGATACCCACCCCTTTAGCAGACAAAGTAACCATAGAGATGTCCTGGCTTATCAATAAGGTATCTAGATAAGGGAAAGTTTGTAACTACAAAGAAAAGATTGTAGTGAAAACAACCAGAACACTTATTGTGGATGAAAGCTGCTATAATGCCGAAAAACTAATAGAGAATATATCAATATCTCGTGCCATTTTATGAGGGTAGAGATTAACCCCTGACCAAAAAGCAAATCAAAGTGTTACCAGAAGCAGGAAAGAGAAGAGGAAAAGACAAGAAGTAGACAAATTATCAGAATGCCAGGAATAAGTAATTTAAATAATAGACTACTTGACTTGGAGTTGTAGCTTAGTGGTTGCAATTCTATCCAGAATGAGTAAAATTTAATCCCACCGAATGCCATCCTCTTCTACTTCCCTTTCTCATTATTCACATGCCCCAGCCCATCCCCACCACAGAAAAATGAAAAAAAAAAAAGCAACGGACCGCTAAATTCAATGCTCAATTATTACCAACTTCCACCTCTCCTCTTCAATCTCTTGATTTGGATCACCATCACCAAATACAAAGGAGAAAACCTGCAAATTTAACAACCATTAGTTATGAAAGACTTAGATGAAAATATAAAAGCATCTGCTCTAATGCCTTTTACCACATACAGATTCAATGAAGTTCATCCCACCACTTTCTTTGCGAACTCGTCGTCTCCTATAATAGTATGGATCCCAATACCTGACAGAAACTAACTAGATTAGAAAGGTGCCCGTGGATTTAGGGTTTTAGCTTGTAACTTTTTGGAGGTAGCCAGCATACCCTTAATGCTGAAGAACACCACTTTAACTTTATATAAGAAAAATAGAAAGCTGCCGGTGGATTTCATGAAGCTTTTAGCCATGGTGCATAATATTTCAAAATGGAAAAGAACCTTAAGGTTCAGCCATATGTGGGTCATGATAAAGTTACCCACTGAACATGTATCACGGTTGCTGGGTTAGAACATTAAAATGTGAAAATAAGTATATTTCTTTCCTAAAACAGAAGCAGTAATAGTTTTTGCATGGAATACCTAAGAGCAAAAGATAGCACTTTTATGGTATTAGGCTAGCTGTCATGGTCACTGATCAATCAGGAAAAAGGAAAAGACGAAACCAACCGTCTTGGTGCTATTATCTTACTGTTATCAAATAAATAATGTTCCTTTTATTTAGATTAACTTAATTAAGTATCTTCTTCCCCTTTTGAGATTCTAATTGTCTTATATTTTCACCACAGTTATCTTCACAGGGTCTTGCACAAACTCAAAGGGAAACTCTTATTTTGCAGTACATAACAGACATTGTAGATATCTAGATATAGCTGCTTCAAAGAGCCTTGGACTAATCATGTCTACCCATAATGAGATCTTCATCCCATTAACTTGTTTATATATTGCTTTGTTTCTGATTAATGACCAATGTTTCCTTATGGATCTCCACACACAGATCCAACCCCATAAAAAGTGTTCACAGGATTTGTTGTCGAATTACCTCTCATCCAATTCTTTGTTTTAGTCACCTCTTTCAACAGAGAGTTCTCATCTAGAGCAACCTCCACAACCACCGCAACACCAGGCTATTATTCCGGATCTTCTGGTCTCTAATTAATTGCCCAATCTCATTTCTTTTTACTAACTGTCAGAGTGCTTCACCCAAGACCTCACTTGTGGAATTTCACTGGATACGTTGTTGTTGTTGTCAGAGTACTTCAGTTAACCATATGTATCTTGTTTTTCTAACTGTTTCCTTTCCAAAGGAAATTCCTTCTTAGTGTATTAATTATTTCTCACGTTTGCAGGCATTGAAATATAAGCATCATATAAGTAGGCAAAGCATCAAGCACACTGAGTATTGACTCTTCCAGCTAGTCATTTTCTTCTTACATTTTCCTATTAATCATTACATATAAGACTAAAGGTATATGATATACCTTTAGACTGGCTCCTAGTGGTATTCCCAAGTATACTTTTGATAATTCTCCTATCCTTCCACTTAGGTTTTCAGTCAGTCTATGTATATCAGTTACCTCATTAATTGGGTATATATTGCTTTTGAGACAGTTTACATTCAAACCAGAGATAGCATCAATTGTAATAAAGATCACCCTAAGCATTGTTGATTGATATCATCTACATATTGCGGATGAGAGATCTCCATATTGTTGCTTCTCCTAGTGTTCACCTTGAAACTCCTGATCCACTCATTCGCTTCTGCTGTCTTCAGCATATCATTCAGTTCTTCCATTGCTAAAATGAAGAGGAATGGAAACAGAGGATCTCCCTGCTTCAATCCTTTGAGAACTTCATTGACTGATCTAGAATTTATTTTGATTGATCCATCTTCTTTCAAAAGTCATCTGAAATAGAATGCATATCAGTTACCCCACATTGAATAAAGAAGGCCATTGAAAATCCATCAAGGTCGAGGCCTTATCTCCTGTGCATATTTTGATATTGTCCCATATTTCCTGAGGTTCAAAGGGGTGTAGTAGTATCAAATTATCATCTTGTGATACCATGGGGCATACCCTTAGAATACATTGTGGTCTCCATTCCTCTATTCTGTATCATAGTATGTTACTATTTCTCTCTTGATATCTTCAGGATTCACCAAAATATCCCCTTCTAAAGAAGATTGGTTAATATAGTTGTGGTTATCAGAAAAAAAAGCTGGTCAATAGAGTTGTATCTTCTGTGAGCATTTGATGTTCTATGGAGAAACTGTGTTTTCTATCCCCCTTGTTTCAGCCATAGATGAATCTTTTACCGCTATGTCACCTCCTCATGCTTTGCCTTCTCCTCAAGCTTCATAGATAAAGCAGTCTTTGTGGCTAATTCTACCTCAGATAAATTCCTATGATCCGAAATTCCATCCAGTTCTGCAAGTTGATTAAAAATATTTTGTTACTTCAAACCCAAGTTTCCTTGGATTGTCCTGCTCCATTCTTTTAGTTTATCCTACAAAGCTTTCAATTTGTAGGCTAAAATGTGGTCTGGTCTTCCACCACAAACAAGGGAACCCCCTACCCGTTCTTATCTCTTTCATTGAACCCCTCTGTGTCTACCACCAGTTCTCAAATTCGAAATAGGATTTAAGCTCTCATTTGTTTGCACTTAATGGGGTCTGAATCTGAATGGTTTAGACATTAGACCATTAAGTGTATTTGTTTTGGTTACGATTTAAGCATTTAATAGGTCTGAATAGGACTTGACCATTAAGATCTAGAACAAAGTCTTAATATTATTAAGAGGTATTCTTGTGTTGATAATATTCATCATGACTCTATTCACAATCATCAGCCACCACCACTAACCATCTTTGCCATCACAACCACCACCACTAACCACCTCTTCTATCACAACTACCCCCATCATTATCAGCCACCATTATTGTCGTCTACCACCAACCATCTCTGCCATCACAACCACCACCATTGCTTAACATTACAATCAACTTCTATCACTTACCATCCCATCATTATACTTATATCAGTTGTTTCCACCTCCACCTCTACCACTACTGTCAAATCAGGACCACCGCTGGTTCTCACTACCAACAAACTCCACCATCACAACTGGCACCGCCGCCTCCACCTCCACCACTACTATCCGTCACTACAAGTCTACAACTACTATGGTTAATTTCTACTCCCAACCACCTCCATCATCATAATTAGCACAATCACCAACTACACCCATATCATCAACTAACACACATTCTTCCGCCGCCACCACCATCTACTAACATCAACTGACTTCATCATTACAACCACCAACATCACTACCAATCGCCACAATTCTGACCGTCACCACAACATCAACCACCTCCACCGTCACAACTATCACCACCATCATTACCAGTTTCAGGGAAGCGTGAAGCGGAAAAAAGTGATAAGTCCCCGCTTCATGCTTTAATTGATGAAGCGCTCACATACTCATTCTAGTCTCTAGTCTATGAGCGTAAAAGGCTCGCATCGCTTTGCAAACACTGATCTACTAGTCATTTACAACAATTACCATCACAACCACCACTACAAACTATCTCTACCATCATTATTAAGCATAAAAGTTTCATTTTTTTGTTGTATCAAATAATAATTTTATGATATTAATTATTATTGAATTGTATATTTATTATGTACATATAAATAAAGTATGTACATTCAGATTTTGAAAAACAACCCGGCTTAATCATTTAGTCATTTAGTGTTCAGATCAAGAGACAACATCTTTAATCATTCATATGTGCATTCAGATTCAAACGTCTAAATCTTAATGAAAACAAATAAGAACCTGTCAAGTCTTGTGTCTATGACATGAAGTAAATTTGTAGCATCAAAGGAGAGTGATTTGAAGTAACTGGATCCCAATTACCACATTGAAGCATCAAAGGAGAGTGATTTGAAGTAACTTTGTGCACTACAAATTGCCTGATATTTCGGAAGCCTTCATCCAACTCCTCTAAAAATAAAAACATGTCCAGTCTTGCGTCTATGACATGTCTATCCCCTTTATTCCAAGTGAACTTCCCTACTGTTAATTCAGGATCCACCAGCTCCATGTAATTTATAAAATCTGAGAAGTCGGACATTGCTCTATTGTATCTAAATCAATTCTTTCTCTCAAGAAACCTCTAGCAATGTTAAAGTCCCCACAACCACCGAAGGCCCTTCAAGCAAACTCCTTGTTGATCCAATTCTCAATCATATCTCTTTCCTTCCTTGCATTTGGAGCGTAAAACCAATGATGTCAATTGAAATCCTGGGTCCTCTCATTAGACTTGTAGGTAATGTAGTAGGAGGCAAACTACTGATTTGGCTTGGAAAACTGAAAGTCTTTAACCTATTCATGTTTGGACTGGAAAACTAAAAGGCAGCTATTTTTTTTTTTTTTTTTTTTGAGAAGGTAAAGATCTAAAAGGCAGCTATTTACTCTTACATAAACAGCACAACTTAATGCTTTGGATTTTGACTACACCCGAAGAGAGAGGCGTCAATGTGAGAAGAGTTCCACACACAAAGTCTAGAAGAAAAAGTTGTTGCTACTACAAAAAAAATTGTTCCTAACAAAATTTATCCATACAGTTTTTAGTGTAACGATTAATTTCTTTGTGTTGGTTCCAATACAATATATTGATTACTTTTATAGTTGATTGTAGTAGGTGTTGCTTAGTGTTTGTAAGGGACTTTATTCATAGGGTAGAGTCATTGAAGAAAAGAGTAGAGAGGTAAAGGTTGAGATTGTTGGGAACAATTTCTTAGGTGCTACAAGGACAATTGTAAACCTTAAATTTGGGTCGATTTTAGTGGAAGAGATTGAGTGAATCCTACATAGGTAGGTGTAGTTTTTGTCTCCCTTGGGCAAGGAGTTCTCCAAACTAAAAACTTGTGTTGATTTACTATTCTTCAATTTACCTTCTTGCATAGTTGCTCAAAGAACCTGGCTCTTTGAGTACTTAGGTCGCAGCCAAATTAACAAAAGTGCATCATAAATATTGACTCAGATGGGAAAATAAGTTAATATCAAATGAAGGAAAAGAAAACACTCAAATATCTCTAAATTTAATGATCTCATGTTGTTACAACAAATATACATAATAAGAAAACCATGGAATCAGTCAAAATTTAAGAAAACGAATGCACAAAAGAGGTCAAAAGTGAAGCCCTTAATAAATTTCAAGAAGCAAGCAAAATTGCACTAGAGTGATATTGCTTTTTCCTCAACAATGGATCAAATTATAATTTTACCAAAATAAATCGGTTGGGCTGAAGTAAAATGAGAAACCGCTGTCATAAGATCTGCCTCGTCTTCCCCGATTGTCTTCTTCACTGTAAAGAAAGCAAATGTCAAAAACAAATGGCCCAAAACTAACAGTTTGGAAAGCCACCTTGTAGGATTTGGTGTAATTACTATCCTAGTAATGACATAGCTTAGTAATTACACAATAGTACCTGAGAATATCTATTTGTTTGTCATAACATAATTACTATGAAATTGCCAACGTAGTCTTTGGTTGCCCAATATTAATTACATAATTAGATCTTTTAAACTTTTAAATAAAGTTAATTTTAAAAAACTAGACGTTATTGTTTGATAAACATGTGTCTATGCAAGAAATATTGTTCAATCATATATATTAGTAGGTATTCAAAATATATATTTATTTTTTAAAATGTAGCATTAAATAAGTGTAGATTTGTAACAAAATATTGTAAAATATAATTGATAGTATTTGGTTTTCAAGAAAAAAATAATATAGTTGAATTTATTAATAAAAAATGTAACCAAACACAGTTTGCAAAACATTGTGGGGATGAATGTTTGACAAAAAATCAATATTACAGTCATAATTTTCTAACATTTTCAAATGTTTTATAAAAAAATAATATATAAATTCTTACATCTTTCAGTATGAGTCAATTGTGAGGATGCATGTTTGACAAAAAATAAATATTGTAGCATTAATTTTATAATGTTTTGAAATATTTGACAAAAATTAAGATATGAATTCTTACATCACTCAGTATGAGTCAAGTTTGTCTCTAACCTCATTCAGTAAGGAAATCCAACTTTAGTGGCAAGTCCAACTTTAATGAGATCACTAATTATAAGCCAAGTATGTAGATGACTCATTCTTTCTACAATTAGGAGGTGTAATTTTAAACAATCAGAATACTAACACAAATAAGCCAAATGAAGGGGAGACAAACTTGTATAGACAAATACCTTCTACTAGAGAGGATAGCAATTATGGTTGTATAGACAATGACAATCGAAGCAATTAGTGTTGTACCAAAGGAAACCCTCACTAAGTATTCACCTGCAAGCTGCAAAATATTGACGTTCCCTCGGAAGATTAGTATTTATAGGTAGACCTATTCCAAGAAACACAGACTGACATCACCAATAAAATAGGATTAATACCTTTGCTTTCTCCAGCAAAGGCTCAATCTTCATCCTAAATGATTTAGCTGTGAGATTTGAACGATAATCCTTAGGAAATACATACAGGACATCACCTTCATCTGACACCTGCCAAAACCATATTAGCCGCACTCTGATTAAACAACCGAAATGTAGCATAAATGCTTCACGCTACAACCCTACAAGTCATCCATTAAAAAGGTGATCAACTTCCAAAAGAAAGACTACAAAGTTCAATGATATATTATTCCACAAAAAATTAGAGCGTTCCAACGAAAAAATCCTAATAAAAAGCCTTGAACAAAATTGTCAACAGATACATCATATGAAATTGCAAACTTTTCAGCTACCACTGATCACTCTTAAGAACATACTCATCATCCTTTGGGTTAACCTTCTCTATTTAAACTAACCGGATGATTTAATCAAAATAAGAGACACTTCGTCTTTTCTGGCAAGCTTTGCAGGCAATATAAGCCAATGGAAAGAAAGGTCATCACTATTCTGAAAACCCCAGTTATTCCTTAAATAAGTATATCCAACCATTAGGTCCTCCAAATTTTTCTTGCTTAGCACTAACCTCCAGATTTCGAGCACTTTCCACCAACCATTGCATTGTTTCTGAAATCTGAGTTCTCCTGCAATGTTCTCTTTCCGTTTCAAATTTACTTTTGCCAAAAAAAGGGTATACTCAAGTTTTATTTTTTTTGAAACTGGTAAGGTTGAGTTTTTTCAGCATTAAGGGTATGTTGGCTACCTCCAAAAAGGGATAATTACAGATTTCCTATCAAATCTATAATCTGGTCTATATCATCTATGCAAAGCTGTTTACACCCAAAAAAAGTAGAGATACTATACAATTCTATTTAACTGTGTGGATGGAATTGGATCTATCTTCAAAACATCTTGCATTTCTTTTTTTTCCAGATTGACCACCATACACATGATGGTATTAGCTTCCACCATCACTTTTGACTCTTACTGCCTCCCTTCCTAATCCAACAGCTCAACAGATCTGATGTATGTTCTGGCATTGTCCGGTTCATGCTTGTGATGTTGAGAAACAAGTTCCATATTTGAGCAGTAAACAATGCAGGTTTTCCCTGTCAAGTTGTACAAAAAACACCTAGGAACTAGTTGTCTGCCTTTCTTTTGTAGAACTTCTTCTGTTAAACATGCTCTCTTTATTACTAACCAGGTGAAACACTTTACTTTTGTAGGAATGTCACTTCTCCAAAAGTAGTTCCAACTATATTTTGGGGCCCCTATCATCCCCATTAGTCCTCTTTTCTAGGCATTGTTGACTGAGAAGCTCCATCCTTGCTATGTTTCCACAAGATCTTGTCTGTTGTTGTTGTAGTTATAAACATTCCAGGTAGTTTTTCCAGTAGCGCTGCCACCCTCTCCACCTCCCAGTCATTGAGTAGTCTTCTTAAAGATATTTCCCATCCCTGTTCTGTCCAACTATCACTAACTCTAGCATCAGGGTTCTCACAGATTAGAAACAAATCTGGAAAAATTTCTCTGAGAGAAGTTTGGTCTATCCAACCATCTTCCCAAAATTTAGTTTTATTTCCATTACCCACCTTGATATACATATTTCCTTCCATTTGTGGCCATAGGTTCCTGTTAGTCCTCCATACCCCGACCACATTTGGTTCAGAGGTGATTTTTGTACACCAAGGATTTAGTTCTCCATATTTTTCTACTATAACCTCCTTCCAGAGAGCTGCATCTTCCTCAGTGTATCTCCATAGCCATTCCATCAAAAGGCTTTCATTTTGCAGCCTCAAATTTCTGATCCCTAAACCCACACTTTCTTTGCTGAGAAGAACATTCTTCCAGTTGACTGAGTTATAACCCTTTCCCTCCTATTGCTTTTCTACAGGAAGTTCCTTCCAAGTTTGTCTAGTTTTTTCACCACCTTTGTTGGGATTGGAAACAAGGACATCACATAGGTTGGTAAAGAGTCCAGAACAGAGTTTATGAGGATCAAATATTCGGGTTGGATTATAGTGATATGGTTGTCGTTCTCCATTGACCTTTTAATTAGTTGGACATTAAGAATGTTTTTCTCCATAGTGATCTCAAAGAAGAACTATATCTCGGGGGAGGCAAGTAGCCTTGTATGTCAATTGTGCAGGTCACTCTATGGTGTTAAACAACCTTCTAAAGCTTGGTTTAGGAAGTTCAATAATTCAGAAATCCGGCAAGACTTGTAGTGGAGCTGATCACTCTATGTTTTGTCGACATTCTGCATCAAATTCAGTATTTATGAGATTGACCGTGAATTTTTGAAGTCAAAAGATCAACTTACCAAGCCCCTCATAGCTCCTCGTATTAGTTACATTTGTAACAAGCTAGATACATACGACTTGTATGCACTAGCTTAAGCGAGAGTGTTAGAATAGGAATAGGAACAAAAACAATATATACAATCCTACTTAAAATAGGAATAGAGATAGTATTTAGAATCCTACAGAGAAAAGGATTGTATTATAGTGTCCTAGTAGGAAAAGAAGTCTAATGTACTGTGTATAATAAGGTCTCAATGTAAAAATGTAGATACGCAATTCAATAATATTCTTATCCTATATTCCTCACACTTGTTTTAATAATTAAATTGGTTTAAGTGTATTTATTCTCTTCCTTTGTATGTTTTATTTTCTGACATCAACGATCAGTTTAGAAGTTTATTGCTCCGGGTTTATATATATTTATTTTCCACACAAGTAGGGCAGGGCATATTCTGGTTGAAACCGAAAAAACCGACCAGACTGAATTTCTTTTAATATCAGTTTCAGTAAAATCGGTCGGTTTTGGTTTTAACTTCTAAAATTTCAGTTTTTCGGTTCGGTTTTTAACAAAATAAATTCGGTTAACAAAAAAAAACAAATTTTAATACTGCACACTACTGATTAAACTGAACTTACCCAATTCTTAAATCAATGAATCCCAAAATTGAAACTCTCACAACTCATGTCTCGATAAGATGATGTTGACTCACATCAACTCGTCTTACGGACGAGCCTCCGTTCGTGCTCTGCTCTTGACACTCTTCAGGCACAATCATAGTGACTGAAACTCACTCAGTTGACAGTTGCTGCTTGCTTTTTAATTGTTAAAAACTTTTGTATGTTGCCTGTTATGTTTTATGCCTTGAGGCTGAAGGCTGGAGTGAATGCCTAGTGCCTGGAATCCTGATACTCTTAGCAAATGGCCATGAATCATGATCTCATTGGTCCCTGAAACGTGGAAGCTACTTGAATGTTTGTTGTCTATTAATGTCCTTGCCCCTGAAAGCTGAAGTCTGGCCTTGTTTTAATTTATCCTAATTTCTATTCATTGTGATTGAAATTTGAAAATGTGTTACTAGTAGTAGTGAAAATGTTCACTGGAGGTATATTTTGGGAAATGACAAGAAGTTGACAACTTTGTTTGAAACTTCATATGAAGAGGTGAATTTGTTCAACAACGACAACGTAGCCATTATTATCTCACAAACCGATAAACCGAACTGAAATTGTGAAAACCAAACCTAACCGAATTTATTTCAGTTTGGTTTGGATTACATTTTCACCAAACTGAAAACAAAAAAAAAAAAAAACAAATATCATAAACGGAACCGAACAAACGGAACGCCCAACCCTACACACAAGTGCCTTTAATTACATTCTTGTTTTACCTTTAATTACTCCTTATTTCCCATAGACCTTTATAGTATCCATCCTTCCATGTCTCCTCACAACCCTTCACTTTCTCCTCTCACCACCTTATAACCCCTCCGTCTTCCTCCTTACTCACCTCTTCCTTTTCAAATCTTCTTCTCTCTAAAGCTCTCTCCCATGGCAAAAGACAAACTTTCTTCCATTTCCTCAGGCATAAGCGCAAGCGTCTTCAACGCTCTAAAGAAAAAATATCATTGTGGTTATATCTCAAATTCATTAAACGTAGAGGTTGTTGGATCATCCAAGACCAACACAAAGAAACAATCTATATCTCAAGGTCAAGTAACAAAAGGCTCAAGTCAAAGAAACCAGGTGATGTCTTGAAGACATGCAACTTTTGTGGGGGATCATAGAAAAGAAAAGGTGCGCTGCCTTCGAGATCAGGCACATTGCCACCGGAAGGATCATAAATCTTGAACAACTTGAGGAAAACCATTGCCCTACAAGTGTTTTCTTCAACGCCCATAAATTATCTATACTATTTCAACTTTGTGAAAACAAAGTGTTTTGCCAGTATGGGCTATTGAAGATAAAGGAAACTAAAGATATGGAACATGTTGAACAACCTACAATGTGTACAACATAAACAGAGTCACACTAGGACTAGGCTACTTATATCGACTAGGTTGCTACTTCTTGTACTAGCTAAAGTCGACTAGGATTAGGTTATTTATAATTGCAGTATTATTATAGTAGTAATAGTTATTGTAGTAGGATTCGACGTACAGCTAACTTCGGATTCGACTACTCACTCCCTATATAAAGAGTATGTACTCGACAATCATCAATACAATCCTCATTTTTTATGGTAAGTGATCCAAGAAGTCCCTTTCAAATACCAAGGCAGCCCTAACTGTTGAAGACAAAATAGCGGATGTTCTTGCTTCTGGATGGATTAGAAGGTGGCAGAGATCCAAGGATACCCTGGCTATCACTGATGTGAAATGTACGTCTCTCTAAAGGTACCATCACCGATGTAGGTAAGCTGCAGCTAGCTGTTGACAGACAACAGCATGAAGGAGTCAAGTCTGTGAATGAAATCCTAGGAAGCTTAACTCTGCTGCTCATGTAACTGAGACTTCAATCACAAAGCTAGTTGTTGCTATCCAGAATTCATACTCCACACTCTCCAAGAACATTGAAATGTCCTATTATTCTTTCTCTCAGAGGGTGATCAACACCCTTAAGTATTTCCTTGGTGGAAATTAAGACTTCTAAACTGTTTCTTTTACCTCCTGTTGGTTTCTATTTTGGGTTGTATATCCTTAACAGTACTCTATAGTGGCCTCTCTTGCACCCACCAGTTCCTTGAACTCCTCTTCCTCTTCTGACTGCTAATCCTTTTTTATTCTGAAATGTTTATGCATGTAGCTTTTAAATTGCTCATCTAATATCATTTGTGTATCTCTATCTCTATGTGGTATTATTAAGTTCCTATGAATATTTAGCTGCTTGAATGAAATTGCTTTTGTGTGCTTAAGTGTGTCTTAGACACAAGCTTGTTATGTTTCTATGTGTCGTACATTTCATCTAGTATCACATGCAGGGTTATTACCTATTGGGAAGAAGACTCAAGTCACTTAATATCACACAAGAGTCAAAGAATGAGGGGGATCTAAACATGAATCTACATACATACATTCAGTGAGAGAAATCATTCCTAAATACTGAGGGAAGTAAAATGAATAAACAATAAGTACCCCTTTAATTGCCATCATCAAAAATGAGGAGATTGTTAGCCCAATAGATTCAATGATGAAAACTAACCATTACAAAATATTTGTCTTTGCAGATCAAAAAGGAAAGAGGTCTCTATCACAAGGAAGGAAATTTGCAGTGAAATCAAACAGTCCCAAGGTCAAGGGTCAAGAACAATATGCCAAGTAACCATATCAGAAGTTGCCTCAATTACAAGGCAACGATTCATCAATACATAGGCATTTAAGGATTACAGAATCTGTCAAGGTTCTAGACATGGGAAAAAATCTCATAAAGTTACACAAGAAAGGAATGTGAATAGTGAGTACAATAGAAAGGAGAGAATAGGCAGCTATACTGGTAGAGGTTGTTGCCAAACATAAAACTAAAGTGATCAAGGGACTTTTTAACATTGTACTTCAACAACTACACTGTACCCAAGTTACACAAACAAAATTCCCTAGTAACCCAAGGGAACCGGACTACGCACCATATTGGTGATCCGAACAAGTATGAAATCCATTTCTACTTCACATTCTGCACTTAACTTTTCTTTTTATGTCCATTCTGTTTACTTGAACTTTTTGCAGGATCAAAGTTGACTACAGGCGTACTAGACACCCCACCCCTCTTGAAAAATCACTGATGTACAAGCCATGGTAGACTTTATAGTTCTTCACAATCTTTGAGAACATTTTTGGTATACACTTATGTTCCTACCAGCGTATTCTTGATGCTGATACTTTTATAAATTTTTACCTTGTCTAAAAAAATAAAAACTCAAGGGAACGAAAGTGAAAAAGGTAGCAATGAAAGTTGTAGGCCCTTTGCATAAACATGATATAATTACATGAAAAAACTCAATTTGATAAAAAGTCATTAATCTTCACAAACCAAGCATTTGATTTTACAACGCTAAAAACAAATAATATTCAAAGTTAAACTTTTTCCCCATAAAATAAATGGAATATTTACCTCCAAGAAGCCATTTGTATCAGCAGCCAGAGCTTGCAAAGCTTTCTGAGCTTCACTCAACTGTAGCCCAGCTTTACTAGCAACATCCCCAACTGTAACCCTCTTTCCCAATGCATCAATAGCGTCCATAGACCGCTTCCGTACATCAGAGGGCAGCTTATCACTCTCCACAATCCCTCCGGTCTTAACCTCAACACTGGCCCTAACCAAATGAACTGAACTCCTCCTTGCCCTCAAACCCCCATTTTTGCTCAAATTCCATGAATTAAAAGAGTGTATTCGTGAAGGTTTTAGGACAAGGGAGGTGGGTTTTTGAGAGAATAGGATGGATTGAATCCTGGTGGGTGTGACTGCGAAGAAGTATGTAGAAATGGCTGCCATTTACTATAAATATCTTCTTCCAAATCAAGACATTCCCATGGAAAAGAACAGGTTTTTGAATTTGTTTGTCCTTCTCTTTTGCCGTCAACTCTCTTGCTGGTCTTGAATTCGGAATTTGCTGGGTGAAGGAGGAGGATGAATGGTTGGATTGGTGTTGTTTGGTTTGTAGAGAAAACGGAAAAGGGTCAGAATATGGAAAACGTCATATTCCTTTGGAGAGAAAAAAAAGCTCTATTTTCTTTTTACGGCCCGTTTGGATGGGCTTAATAAAAGTAGCTTTAAAAAAAGTATTTTTGAAAATGCTGAAATTTATTTTTAAAATAAGCAGTTATGTGTTTGGATAAAAGTGCTGAAGTTGCTATGCCAAACGTGAAAATGGAAAAATCGAAGAAAGAGATGTTAGGGTTATGTTGTAATTTGAAGATTGTATAAAAATATTAAAGGCAAAAAGATAAAAATGTGGTCAACTTAAAACAGCTTATAAGCTAAAAAAAAAAAAAGCACCTCTACCCCAGCTTTTAACTTTTGGCTTAAAATAAGTTTTTTTTAACTTAAAATAAGCTATTTTGAGTATTGTCAAATAGCTAAATAAGTCAAAAATCAGCTTTTAAATCAGTTTGACCAGCTTTTAAGCTGAGCCAAACAGGCTCTTAGTTTCTTTTTTATAATATTTTAATTTTAATTTTTCACGTGACATATTTAAGAGACGTTTAAGATCACAAGATTCAAAGGTATATTTGACATAATTTTAATTTAGAATCACAAAATTAAAAAATCTTTTTTCTTTTCTTAAACTTCATTTCAAGTCAAAATTAGATTATTATTTTTTAAATAGAGAGAGAATCATTTATATCATATATCATATATATTTATATAAAAAAGAACATAAATCTACCTATGTGTCACCTTCACAAACCATATATATTTATATAAAAGAGAACATAAATCCGCCTATGTAGCGCCTTCACAAATCAGGAATCTCTTTTAACTTATTTATTTTCAAAATTAGTGTTTGTTTTAATGAAAAAAATTGTGACTTTATGAAAAGTTGCGATTTACAAAGAGTTGCGACTTTTACGAAAAATGACAACTTTAATGAAGAGTTGCAACTAATTTATGAGGAATTGCAACTTTTATAAAAAAATTGTGACTTTTATTAAAAATTGAGACTTTTATGAAAGATTATGACATGTCCAAAGAGTTGTGACCTTTTCGATAAGTCACAATAAACATTTATTCACACTGTCCTTAGTTGTCTATAAATAGAGAGATTTCTCCTCATTTTAAAACAACAAAAATTCTCAAATTCTTCTTCCTCTACGCAATTAAATATTTATGTACTTTGCTCCTGTTGAGTGATTCACTGACACCATTGTTATTCTATCAAACACGGGTGAATAAAAACGTTCTATCGTGAGAGGATCTATTCCTTTAAACCTCGGGTAGTAGAATGAAATAAATTTCTTAATGGAACATTATGCATTCAGTGGATTCGATGTTTTTCTTTATGTTCATTTTATTATTACATATCCTGATATGTTATTTATGGGTGTCCAAGAAAGGACTTTGAGTGTTAAAAAGTTATGGTGGTTCCACACTACCTTGAAGAATTATTTATTTAGCTTTCTATCTTATCGAGATATTCAATCGATTAGTAATATTCAAAAAATAAAGAAATGTAGTGGATGATAAGTATTGTAGTCAACCTTAATCAAACGGTTGGGGTTGAAATGTTGGATTTGCGTCAACTAATTACTTCTCAAAATAGAATGAATCTATATTAATGAAATAATTATCTCCTTGTAAACATTAGATTAAAAGTCCCCAAAAATAATACATAACCAACAAAATATGACTTTTGGCTATCAAAGTAGTGTCATTGATTGCGTATGATTTTGAATAACGGACTTTTCAGGGCATCATTTAATTCAAATTATGTGAGAGACATGTGTTATTTCATTAAACTCCAAGAGATGTGTTTTTATATTTTAATTGACTTATCAAGTACAACTAATTATATAAGATGTATGATATTTAAATTATGTATGTACAAACCTTGAATAGGAGAAAAACTCTTGCAATTGATGAATAAATTATTTGTATCACTTTTTGAAAATACAAATATAGACAATGAAATATTTACATATATAAAGAATTAATAACAAAATTCACAAACACTTAGAATCAAATTTTTTTCGTTTTAAGATTAAAAAATATTTCATTTCTTCTTTGTATAAAATATTCTTGAGAATTTATCGCAGGTTATACCCTCTCAAAAACACTTATATTATCAAATGTTCAGAAATGGATTATTGATGTAGTTCATCACCGAGCGAAGCGCTGATAATTTACCTAATTTATTATATAAAAGAGAAATCGAGGCTCGCCTATCTAGCTCTACAATGAATCACGATTTCCTTTTAATTTATTTATTTTCAAAATTAGCCTTCCATTTCATGAAAATTTACAATTTTCACAAAAAGTTATACAAAAAGTTGCAATTTTTATGAGGAGTTGCGACTTTAATGAAGAGTTGCTACTTTTAATAAGAGTTGCGACTTTAATAAAGAGTTGCAACTTTAATGAAGAGTTGCAACTTTTATGAAGAGTTGCAACATCAATGAAAAATTGTGACTTTTATGAAAGATTGTGACTTGTCCAAAGAGTTATGACCTTTTCGATGAAGCACAATAAATATTTATTCACGCTACCCTTTGTAGTCTATAAATAGAGAAATTTCTTCTCATTTTCAAATAAAGAAAATTCTAAACTTCTTCTTCTTCATAATTAAATATTTGTGTATTTTGCTCCTGTTGAGTGGCTCACTGACACCATTGTTTTTGTATCAATACACCGGTGAATAGAATCGTTATGTCCTGAGAGGATCTATTCCTTTAAACCCGAGTACTAGAATGATTAATTTCTTTAAGGGGACAATGTGCATTCAGTGGACTCAATTTTTTTCTTTATGTTTCATTTTATTATTACAAATCCTTGTATGTTTTACTGTCATTAATTTATGTTTATGTTATTAATTTTTGTTTTTAGTACATTTTTTAAACTTAGTTTTTTATATGTTAATCAAGAGCTTGATGTAATCATTAGACTATTGGTGTCATATAGATTATAATTCTTAAACTTGTAAAATAAATGACTTTAATCTTTATAGAATTTTCAGTGGCTAAAAGATTCATGGAATGTCTAAGAAGGGACTTTGAGTGTTCAAAAGTTATGGTGGTTCCACACTACCTTGGTGTTTTATTTATTCAACTCTCTATCTTATCGAGACATTCAATCGATTAGTGTCATCCAAAAAATATAGGAATGTAGTGGGATGATAAGCACTGTACACAACCTAAATCAAACGTTTGGGGTTCAAATGTTGGGATGGAGTCAATGAATTACCCCTCAAAGTAAGATTAATCTATAGTAATCAAATTTTATTATTACTAGGTAAATTTCCTACACTTCGCGCGGTGATGGACTATGTCAATAATCTACTTCAGAACATTTGATAATATAACTGTTCTTGAGAGGGTACAACCCTATGATAAATTTTCAAGAATATTTTATCCAAAGAAGATTTTGAAATATTTTTTTAATCTTAAAATGAAAAAGTGATTTTGTTATTAATTCATCATTTATTATAGTTGTTCATCACCATTTTTTTTTGAAAACGTATGTTATTATTTTTGTCTATATTTGTATTTTCAAAAAGTGCTACAAACTTTTTATTCTTCAACTGCGAGAGTTTTTCTCCTATTCAAGGCCTTTACATACAAAATCTAAACGTTATACATCTTGTATAAGTAGTTGTGTACTTGATAAGATTACTGAAAGATAAAAACACATCTCTTGGATTTCAATGATATAATGTATGTCACTCAGATAATTTGGATTAAATGATGTCTTGGCAAGTCCCTTATTCAAAATTATACGCAGTCGATGACACTACTTTGATAGACAAAAGACATATTTTGTTGTTTATGTTTCGATCAATATGGTTAAAACTTTATTTTTTGAGATTTTTAATTTAATGTTTATAAATAGATAATTATGTCTTTAATATTTGATTAATATAGATTCATCTTACTTTGAGGGGTAATTCATTGACTACAACCAACATTTGAATCCCAAAATTCATTAAGGTTGAGTACAATAATTACCATCCCACTACACTCCTTTATTTTTTGAATGTCGCTTATCGATTTAATGCATCAATAAGATAGTTAGTTGAATAAAAAAAATCAAAGGTAGTGCGGAACCACCAAACTTTTGAACACTCAAAGTCCTTTCTCTGATATCCCATGAATTTTTAACCACTGAAAACTCTATAAAGATCAAAATTATTTATTTTACAAGCTTAAGATTCTAATGTACATGACCCAAATAATCTAATGATTACATTAAAGTCTTGACTAACATATCTTTACTTCAACATAATGATCAAAAACATAAACATAAATAACAAAGTTTAATACATGTACTCAAAAACAAAAACTAATGAAATAACCATAAATTAATGATGATAAAAAACATACAAGGATATTTAATAATAAAATGAAACATAAATGAAAAAGTCGAGCCCATTAAATGCACTTTGTCCCCATAAGGAACTTATTTCATTCTATTACCCGAGGTTTAAAGGAATATATTCCCTCATGGCAGAACGATTTTATTCACCAAATGTGTTAATTGAAAAACAATGAAGTCAGTGAGTCATAATAGGAGCAAAGTGCACAAATATTTAATTGTGGAGAAGAAGAAGAAGTAGTTCACAATTTTCCTTATGTTAAAATGAGAGAAAATTCCTCAATTTATAGACAACAAAGGATAACGTGAATAATTGTTTATTGTACCTTATCAGAAAGGTCACAACTCTTTGAACAAGTCACAATCTTTCATAAAAGTCACAACTATTTACAAAAGTTGCAGCTCTTCATAAAAGTCGCAACTCTTCATAAAAATCACAACTCTTAGTAAAAGTTACAACTCTTCGTAAAAGTCACAACTTTTTGTAAAAGTTGAAACTTTTCATAAAAGTCACAACTTTTCATGAAAGGAAAGGGTAATTTTTGAAATAAATAAGTTAAAAAAGAATCCTAGTTTGTGGTGGCGCCAAATAGACGGGCCTCGGGTTCTCTTTTAATTAAATATATTATTATTATTATTATTATTATTATTATTACTATTACTATTACTATTACTATTATTATTACTATTACTATTACTATTACTATAACTATAACTATAACGATAACTAATACTATTACTATTACTATAACTATAACTATAACGATAACTAATACTATTACTATTACTATTACTATTACTATTACTATTATTATTACTTTTACTTTTACTATTACTATTACTTTTACTTTTACTTTTACTAATTACTATTACTATTACTATTACTTTTACTATTACTATTACTAATTACTATTCCTATTACTATTATTATTACGATTACTATTACTATTACTATTACTCTTGCTATTACTATTGCTATTACTATTGCTATTACTATTACTATTACGTGAATGTCTAATTATGTTGAGTCTTTTTATGATATGATTAAGAATCCTACTTGGGGACTAAGTTAAGTTTTTCCTATAAATAAAGGGTTTTTCTTCATTGAAAGAAGAACTATGAATCTTGAATATACTTCAAGAGAAATAGGAAGTCTTTTCTCTTCTCCTACTTTCTTCTTCTTCTAAATTTATATAGTTTCATAACACGTTATCATCACGATTGTTCTATTCTTAAAGAATTATGAAGAAAACAGGAAAAGTGTAAAAGAAATCTTGCATAAGTTATGCAATAAGGTTCTTATAGCTTCAAGGTATGATTTATCTTTATGTTATAATTATTTATGTAACAGATTTGGAAGTACCATCTAAAGTAAGTATTTAAATAGGCTTGCCGACTTTCTATAAGTTTAATTTTAACCGACTGGGAAGAGAATTTCTTAATTTATTTTAATAATTAAATAAGCAAAATTTAGTGAAAGATATGTTTTCAATCTTTATATGAGGTACGTGATCTATTAAACTATATCTATTAACTGCTAGTGTTGATTATAAGAAATCATTAGTCTCAGTTTTGTGTGTAATTGTAATGTACAATCATATTAATATGATCATCAAAATTGATAAAATTGCAATTATTTTCAAAGGCTTGAGGTTGAGCCTCAGTGGGTAAGACAATGAATTTAAGTTATATCGCACCAAAAGAATAAGACGATGAATTTACGTTCAATCGCACCAAGAGGGTAAGACATCATAAGTCTTGATGCTTTGTGATGAAAGTTGTTGGATTCAAGTCTCTCATTGATTTATGGCATAAGACGTTGAGTTTGAGTCTCAATGCACCATATTGAGATTATGATGACTAAGGGAAATAATGAGTTTTTGATAAAATTAGTCATGAAATATATCTCGTTAAAGCAGATCCATTCCCCAAAGTGAATGTAGCAATGCATAAATGTCTAAAAGAAGACAATTGATTAAATGATGCATATTAATATGGAATGAGGTACTAGTTATCAAAATTTGATGTACTTAGATAATTGTGTTCCATTCATGAAGAATGAGAGCCTTTGATAAATGGTAAAAATACAGACCCATTCTTTAGAGTGAATGAGGTGATAAGCGACCATGCTAGACGTGAAAAAGATAGCAACCTTTGGTCAATGATGTGGTATCACCAAGAATGTCTGTCTCTAAGGAGACATTTATCATAGAAAAATTTCATGTTTTATCTTCAGGCTTGTATTGGACAAGAATTAGTGCAATTGAGGCACATTCTATGGTAAATAAGAAGTTTACTAATTTCAATATTTTTTTAGTTTGACGCAATTGTCTAGGACATTATTTGTCTATAATGTTTAGACGAATTATGAAAAATTAAAATGGTCATCCATGGGAAAAACTATATTTTTTTAAAATGGTGAATTTTCTTGTATTGTTTGTTAGCAAGACAAGTTAATTGTGAGACCATCATATACATAAGTTGAGATTGAATCCTCTGCATTGTAGGAACATATACAAATATTTGTGGACATATTCATACACCTAGTGGATTATTTAGATACTTAATGGTCCTAATAGATGTTTCTTCTTGATGGTCTCATGTGTGTCGATTGTTATCTCGCAACTTAATGTTTGCAAAAAATATTGGCACGAATAATACGATTACATGCATAATTTTCTAATAATCAGAGTAGTCTATTTAGTATGGTATCACAACTTATCTTTAGAAGAGGTAGAGTAATTGAGGAAAAAAATATTTGAAATGCACTCTCAGAGTATTAAAGTTGAACTTTTCTCATATAATAGTAATAAATTGAGAATTTACTAAAGCAAAAAGGTATATGACATAATAAACTTGGAGTTTACAAGTACAATTAATTTATTAGTTGGCATGAATAATTTGGTCATCCCAAAGATGTGCATACTGAGTAATGAACATACATTGAAAAACTAGAAGATTCTTCAAGAATTCTTTTGTTGTTTGTTCTCAGGACAAGTTGATTAGATAAACTAATGTTGAGATTAAATCTCTAAATTTTGAAAAATAAAAAAGGTGAATATGAGCCCGTTCACCTATCATGTGACATGATAAAAGATGTATTTATAAAATAATCACATGTGCGTTTGTTGTCAACCTGTAGTTTGACATTCACAAAATTGTTTGTGCAAAAATAATTGAGTTAAGAGCACAGATTCAAAATATGTAATCAAGAGAATTTATCTTGACAATATTGATAAATACTCAAGATGTTGTGACATTAAATGTAAGAGATAGTGAAATCGTTGCTTGTGAAAATAAATCTCCATGTGTTGATCTGAAATATGATACCACATACAAAAGTAATTGTATGCATCAAACCAATAAATTATAATCAGATTTTCTTTCAATCGATTTATGGTCAAGGACCAAATATTTTTCATCTAATTATTTTGGTATGTAGTATATAATCAATGAATATACAATGATGCACAAAGATATATTCTCCAAATGATTGAGATACATGTTAGTTTGCCTAACATTAGGGGGAGACTAGAAGCAACAAAAGAGTTGTAAATACTCCTATTGGATGTTCCTTAAGGATAAAGTCTATGACATGCATGAAGCATGATAGACTAATTAATTCTAAATAAAATAATCCTTGAAACATGAGGAGGATCAAAGAATCAAGATGATCATAATAAGGATACAATGTGCTCTTGGAGATCTTACGACATAACACTTTAT